>UESW01004305.1:47669-158220 GCA_900491605.1 Calamus simplicifolius
CCCGCCTTGATGGGTTGATCGGTCAGGACCGTCACGAATGTGCTTGGAAATATGGTCGCAGCTTCCGGACCGAGGTAATCAAGGCAAGCACTATTTTCTCGATCCTGGTGTACCTCGTCTCCGCGTCGCGGAGCAGCCTACTCACATAGTAGATCGGTCTTTGGATCTTGCCTTCTTGCTTGACCAGTACCGAACAAACTGCTCCCTCGGAAACGGCCAGATACAGAAACAGAGTCTCCCCTGGGACCGGACTACTAAGAAGTGGAGGCGAGCCGAGGTACTTCTTGAGATCTTGAAATGATTTCTGGCATTCAGGGTCCACTGGAAATTCTTGGCCGATCGGAGGGTTTTGAAGAAGGGGAGGCACCTCGGCTGACCGAGCTACGAAGCGGTTAAGGGCCGCTATTCTCCCGGTCAGGCGCTGGACCTCTTTAATGGACGCTGGGGGCGCCATTTGTTGGAGAGCTTGAATCTTCTGAGGGTTAGCCTCAATGCCGCGCTGGGAGACCATGAATCCGAGGAACTTCCCAGAATTGACGCCGAAGGCGCACTTGGTTGGGTTGAGCTTCATTCCATACTTGCGCAGCGTGGCAAAGCTCTCCGCGAGGTCCTCAACATGCCGCAGCGCTTCCTTGCTTTTGACCAGCATATCATCCACATACACCTCCATGTTCCGGCCGATTTGCTCCTGAACACCTTGTTGACCAGGCGCTGGTAGGTCGCTCCTGCATTTTTAAGACCGAAAGGCATAACTCGGTAACAGTAGGTACCTCGGTCGGTTATGAAGGCTGTCTTTTCTTCATCCTCGGGGGCCATCCGGATCTGATGTAGCCCGAATAGGCATCCATGAATGACAGCATTTGGTGGCCCGAGGTGGCATCCACAAGCTGGTCGATCCGAGGGAGAGGGAAGCTGTCCTTTGGGCATGCCTTGTTGAGATCGGTGAAGTCGATGCAGATCCTCCATTTGCCATTCGACTTCTTCACCATGACGACGTTTGACAGCCAACTGGGGTAGTTTACCTCTCGGACAAAGTTGGCTTTGATGAGTTTGTCGACCTCTTCTTCAATGGCCTTTTGCCGCTCTGGGGCGAAGCTTCTCTTTTTCTGCTTAACGGGCCTGTGCATCTCGTCCACATTGAGACGATGGACGAGGACTTCGGGGCTAATTCCTGGCATGTCGGAGGCGGTCCAGGCGAAGATATCCGCGTTGCTTTGGAGGAATCTGATTAGCTCGCGACGAGGCTCTCCCTCAAGCAGTGACCCGACCTTTGTGGTTCGGTCGGCCGAGCTACGTCCAGCGGTACTTCTTCCAGCTCTTCCACCGGTTCTCCCGTTGCTCGGCGAAATCTTCGCGGGCGTCTAGCCCGTCAACCTCGGGAATTCTGGACTGAAGGCTCGTGACAAAGCATTGCCGAGCCATGGCCTGACTTCCCCGAACTACTCCAACTCCTTGCTCGGTGGGGAACTTCATCGACAGATGCAGGATAGAAACAACCGCCTTAAGAGACATTAAGCCGGCCTGCCGAATATGGCATTATATGGGGACCTGAGGTCGGTCACTAGGAAGTCGGCTTGTACAACGGTTACAAAGGGCCAGGTTCCTGCGCGGACCGTCAGGGTGACAATTCCTTCTGGGATGATGACGTCGCCGGTGAATCCCATCAAGGTGGAATCCACGGCTCGAAGGTTTTTCATGAGCAATTTCATCCTGGCAAACACATCGAGGTACAAAACGTTCACCGAGCTTCCACTATCAACCAGGATTCGGCTTACATCATAATTGTTCAAATTTAGAGAGACAACAAGTGCGTCCTCATGGGGAAGCTGTATCCCAAGAAGATCATCATCAGAAAAGGAGAGCTCGCCCGTGCGCGCCTTCTTTGGCACCGGTGCATCACCATTGCCCCCGGAGCCCGATCCGCCGGCCTCTTCAATCATGTTGATGCGGCCAACCACTGGCGGATTTGGTGGAGGAGGGAGTTGTGGGAGCTCAGGCTGGCGATCACCTCCCTGCTGCTGTGGCTCGGGTGCCCTTCTGAACTGGTCCAACCGTCCCGCCGAATCAGTCTTTCGATCGTTCTTCAGCTGCCAGCATTCTTCAGTGTCATGGCCATGCTCCCTGTGGTAGCGGCAGTACTTGGCGGGATCTCTCCGGGTTGGGTTCCCTCGGAGAGGCACTGGGGGGAAGCTGGCGCTCTATCTCCATGAGGATTTGTGCCCGGGGCACAGTCAACGGAGTGTAGCGATCGAATCACTAGGGGGACTCCGGGAGCGATTCCTTGGCGGCGGCGGAGGGACTTTGGCGGCGAGGTGGGCTTGGCCGACGGACAGGGCGGTGTCTGTCGGGAACTTTGGGCTCTTGCCTCTTCTTCGTCTGTTCAGCGCGGGCCATTCTCCGCGACTCCTCGACCCGAGCGTATTTGTCCGCAAGGGCCATCATATCAGACAGACACGGGGGGTAGCTGACTTCCATTGCCAAATAGAAGTCGCTCTCCTTTGAAACTCCCCCGCTAGGGCGGACATGGCCACCTCATGATTAAGGTGGTCCACCTCCAACATGGCCTTGTTGAAACGGCCAAGATAATTTCTCAAGGACTCCCCCTCTCTTTGCTTGACTTCGGAGAGGGAGTCGGATCTCCGTCGGTGGCGGCGGCTGCTGACGAACTGGCCAATGAAAAGGTGGCTCAGCTCATCAAACGAATCGATGGAACCTGGTTTCAGGGCGTTGAACCAGGTTCGGGCGGATCCTCTGAGTGTGGATGGAAGGCCCGGCAGAGGATCGCATCAGATGCTCCATGGAACATCATTATTGACCGGAAGCTGCTGAGATGGTCGTCCGGATCAGTGGAGCCGTGATAGGGCTCGACGGTCGGCAGCTTGACGTGGGAGGGGATCACTTCCTCCATGATCCCCTTAGAGAAGGGGATGCCCTGCTCTGTTTTGGGCTGAGGCAGGTGGATCTGCTTGGCGGCGTCCAGCTCCTGACGCATTTCTTGGATCTGACGGCGGATCTCCTCTTCACCGGCGAGAGGAGCAGCCGGACGGGAGAACGCGCAAAGGCGTTGAATCATGGCGAGACGTTGCCGGAGAGAGGAGCGGGCTCGCCGAGATCTGGGAAGATCTCTATCGCAACCGGTTCGAGGGACCGGTTTGTCTCCCCCGGGGCGACGTGGGGGGTCCGCTGGTTCACGGATCAGAGGAGGAGGTTGCCGGTGAAGAGGAAGTCGTCGTCTCTTTCTGGGGATGCGAAGCAGGAGGAGGTGCAAGACGCTCCTGGACCAGGTGGGTGAGAGCCTGGACTTGTTGGACCAGCGTAGCAAACTGGTCCTGGGTCACCGGAATGGTGGGGGCGACGGAGTCTCGACAGGTGGGGGTTGCGGCGCTGTGGCGCCAGTCGGATCAGGCCTCTGGGAGGCGACCTGATCGGGAGCATCAGAGGTTGTTCCTCTCTTCCGGTTGGCCATCAGAGAGGTTCTTCTCCGGATCAAGATCCTTGTCTCCTTCTTTCAAGTTTTAATGGGACTTGAGGCCCTTCCTCTAGCGCCAATCTGTTGCCGCGGGATCCGTCCTCCGACTCGGGCGCGGTCGATCCTCGGTGAGTGGGGTGCGGCGGACCTGCAAAACAGGAAGCCCTGCACACGGAAGGACACCGGGGTGGTCCTCCGCGGAAGGCCCTCCGACGCTCAAGTCAGCGAGGAAGGAAACGGCGATCAACCAGACAATGAGGAGGTGGATCTCTCCGGGAGACCTCTCCAGGGGGGCGGTCAATCGGAGGCTCTGGTAAGGGCAGAGCACCGACGAGCTGCCGGGAGAGAGAGAGAGAGATAACCCTGGAGTTCTTTTATGTGTCAAGGGTTGCGTACCTGAGGTAATCTGCCGAACTCGTATTTATAGACTGTCACCAGGGGACTTGAGCGTCTTCTGGAAGGTACTGAAGTTGTTAAGATTCGGGGGTAGACAGAATCAGGCCGTTGTGGGGCCGTTAGAATCCACGCCTTGTCCGTTAAGGGATCGACGACTGGGAGAGTCCCTCGATGTCTTGGGATCTGGGTGAGTAGACCTGGGGTGGTTATTATAGGTCTTAGGCCACGTCTTAATATGATCCCCTGCTTAGGTAGACTTGAGTTCTCCCGCGCCAGGTTCCGCGGAGGTGGACGTCGGGGCGTGGATCGCTAGGCAGCAGCGGGCTATGGGAGCCCGGAAGAAGCCGAGCCGCGGAGGCCCGGAAGAAGCCGAACCACGGAGGCCCGGAAGAAGCCGAACCATGGAGGCCCGGAAGAGGCCGAGCTAGGGAAGCCCGGAAGAGGCCGAGCTGGGGAAGCCCGGAGGGAGCCGACCACGGAGGCCCGGAAGAAGCCGAGCCACGGAGGCCCGGAAGAGGCCGAGCTAGGGAAGCCCGGAAGGGCCGAGCTAGGGAAGCCCGGAAGAGGCCGAGCTAGGGAAGCCCGGAAGCCGAGCTGGGGAAGCCCGGAGGGAGCCGAACCACGGAGGCCCGGAAGAAGCCGAGCCACGGAGGCCCGGAAGAGGCCGAGCTAGGGAAGCCCGGAAGAGGCCGAGCTAGGGAAGCCCGGAAGAAGCCGAACCGGAGGCCCGGAAGAAGCCGAACCACGGAGGCCCGGAAGAGGCCGAGCTAGGGAAGCCCGGAAGAGGCCGAGCTAGGGAAGCCCGGAAGAGCCGAGCTAGGGAAGCCCGAAGAGGCCGAGCTGGGGAAGCCCGGAGGGAGCCGAACCACGGAGGCCCGGAAGAAGCCGAGCCACGGAGGCCCGGAAGAGGCCGAGCTAGGGAAGCCCGGAAGAGGCCGAGCTAGGGAAGCCCGGAAGAAGCCGAACCACGGAGGCCCGAAGAAGCCGAACCACGGAGGCCCGGAACCGAGCTAGGGAAGCCCGGAAGAGGCCGAGCTAGGGAAGCCCGGAAGAGGCCGAGCTAGGGAAGCCCGGAAGAAGCCGAACACGGAGGCTCGGAAGAAGCCGAACCACGGAGGCCCGGAAGAGGCCGAGCTAGGGAAGCCCGGAAGAGGCCGAGCTGGGAAGCCCGGAGGGAGCCGAACCACGGAGGCCCGGAAGAAGCCGAGCCACGGAGGCCCGGAAGAGGCCAAGCTAGGGAAGCCCGGAAGAAGCCGAACCACGGAGGCCCGAAAGAAGCCGAACCACGGAGGCCCGGAAGAGGCCGAGCTAGGGAAGCCCGGAAGAGGCCGAGCTAGGGAAGCCCGGAAGAGGCCGAGCTAGGGAGGCCCGGAAGAAACCGAAAGGAGGGGTCAGCCTTAGCCGTCTTGCACGGATATCAATGCAATGACGATTTTACCCCCAACAGGTATATTTGTCTTCGTCCAAAGTAATTTCTAACCTACTCCATTATATCTGGAGGTCAATATAGATCGAGTCAATTTCATATGAAGACAATTTTTAAAAAACATTTATATTTATTTAGATATTTATACATATTTTTGTAAAACTGTAATCAGCTGTTGGATCGTTGATTCGATCTCTAATAAGCTATTGTAAATGGAATTGGGCCATGATAGGTTTTAAGTTGGGAACGATCTTGACTCGCAAAAGAGTCAAGTTCAGGCCCGGATCTACGGCCTTGATGCCACTCCATTTGGATGAACAAAATGCCATCTGGCGCCGCGATCTGAAGGGTTTCGAATCAGTAGAGGTAATTAATCTTTTAAGCAACAAATGTTTTGGGGCTGTTGAACTAATGGGCTATATTAACTATCTATCAATATATAATGCATGGAATTGTCAACCTAATCAGAAAGTCTTCGTCTATAAAGGTGATTGCATTAATGCCACGTACAAGATGGTCTAAGTCTTCTTCACCGGTCTTCTTTTAAAAGCTTTATTCATCTAGAGTCTTTTAAAGAAGCCATGACGTGCACACAGATAGTCAAAGGGTTTGCTTTGAGAATCGTGCATGAGGTTTCTTGGTTCGTCCGCTTTGCTTTGCTTTTAGATTCGTGCTCCGGCTATCTTCTTCTTGATCTCCGGCGATCTTCGTCGGCTGGGTGCGCGCCTTTCCTCCGGCTGTCGTCCTGCCTTCCTCCATCTCCCCATGGCTCCTGATTCGGCCGAGGAGGTTCGGATTCACCGGAGATTTGCTCAGGATTCGGTTTCAAATGGGTGTCTTCTTCTCCCTCTCCGTCGGAGGTGGTGGTGCTGGAGTCCATTTTCCGGACGTTGTTCAGGTCCCGGTTCCTATGCTGGAAGAGGAGGCGGCGGGGTGGCAGCAATCTGCAGTTATGGCCCGTTCTTTCTCTCGATGGGTGCCGGCTGAAGCATACATCCGGGAGTTCAGGCGAGCCGGGATCTCTGGTGTCATCGTCCCGGTCTCCTTGGCGTTCCGCTGCCACTTATTCCGTTTTGAAGATCCAAAGGCAGTAGATTTGGTCCTCAATCGGCCGTGGGTGATAAATGGCCAGATTATCGGTACTGAAGCCTGGCGTCCGGATTTCTTTCCGGCCGAGCAGTCCATCTCCTCTGCGTTGGTCTGGATGAGGATGCCTAGCCTCCCAATGGAGTTCTGGAAGGAGGAAATCCTCAGGTCCATCTCGGAGCAAGCTGGGTCCTTCTGTTGTGTTGATGCTGCGACGGCGTCAAGGAACAGGGGAGGGTATGCTAGGGTGGTGGTGCGTGTTAACCTGTGCCGTCCCCTCGTCCAGGGACTAGGGTTCAGGGGTTGCGAGGTCCTTTCTGGCAGGCTTTCGTCTACGAATCCTTGGAAGGCTTCTGCCCTAAGTGTGGGTCTTTGCATCTGGAGGGTCCCTGTGTGCCTGAGGCCATGGCTGAATCGGAGGACTCTGTTAGCAGCTTCGTCTTCGGGCCGTGGTTGGCTGCAGTCTGTCAACGGAGGCGTGTTGATGATCCCCTGCTTCAGTCACAGCCTTCTGCCTCTGGTCCCCGCTCTACTCCTCTGCCTGGTTCATCGGAGCCGAGTCTGAAGGATGGCTGGAAGACCCCGTCGAAGGTGGGACGAAGACGGCCTCCTGGGTCAGTGAATATTGCTCCTGTTAGTAGTGAGCTGGGAGGGATGAAGGATTGCCCTGCTTCAGCCTCTGAGGCAGTGCCGATTCCCCTGGTGAATGATGTATCTAATGTCATAGTTAAGAGGAAGCAGACGCTGGCTAAGGGAGGGAAGAAGAATTCTCAGTCTCTGGTGACCGTGCCGATTTTCCATCAGCGTGCCGTTTCTAAAGAGTCAGTTAAGGGAAAGATTAAGGTGGATCACAGTGGATTCTCTGAATCAGTTTCTTCCCAATCCCTAGTCTCAGTTAACCCTTTTGCTTCCTTGGCTTTGGCTCCTTCAGTTGATGGCCAGGTGGAAAATAGGGTAAAGGGTTCGGGGCCTCTCAAGCGGGCGCGAACTGTTGAAGGTCTGCCCCCCAGATCTATTTCTAAATCGGATAAGAAAAAAGGGAAAGACAAGGGAAATATGGCCAAATGTAGAGTGGAAATCATTCCTTGCCTACAAAACTTGCCCCAGCCTCTGTGCTGCTTGGAACCGAATCAGGAGGTGCATCGGAGTAATCCCGATAGGCCTGCAGACCAGGAGGGTCAGGGTACTGCTGTAAATCTTATGGGCCTGGGTTCATGTCCCATTGATGCAGATTCAGATGTCCTGCAGGACAGCTCTCTTCAGACTGCTGATAGTGTGATGGTAGAGGACCAGGAGGTGGTCCTAGCTATTTCCAGTTAATCTATGAAGATCTTAATTTGGAATGTTAGAGGAGCTAATAAGCCTTCTTTCCGTTCCTCCTTTGGTAGATTGATTCAGATACATAACTTTGATATATGTGTCCTTTTAGAAACCAGGCTGTCAGGAGAAAGTCTGGTGCGGTTTCAGAGGCAGATTGCCCGGTCCTGGTCTTCATATGCGGTGGAGGCTGTGGGGCAGTCTGGAGGTATTTTGGCTGTTTGGCGTGACTCTGCCGTCACGATTGATGCTTTCCATCAAAGTAATCAATAGATCTTGCTGTCTCCGAAGGGACTTCTGATCCCTGGATCATATCGGCAGTCTACGCCAGTACGGATTACCGTGAGCGTCGTACTCTTTGGTCCGATTTGACTTCCCTCCTAGCTCAAGGGATTCCTTCCATTATTGCTGGTGATTTCAACTGCATTACCGAAGCCAATGAGAAGAGAGGGGGTAGGCCAGTCACCAATTCTGCTGATATTAATGAATTTAGATCATTCATTGGATCTACAGGGCTGATGGATTTGGGGTATTCGGGGCCCCAATTTACTTGGTGCAATAACCGGCAGGGGACAGCTCGCGTCTGGGAGAGAATTGACAGAGCTTTGGCTACACCTCAGTGGCTCCAAAAATACCTGCTGTCACTGTTACTCACCTTCCTAGGATTGCCTCGGATCACTGTCCTATTCTGATTTCCTTGGAGGCTGATCTTCATCTGAGGAAACAGTTTAGATTTGAACGGTTCTGGACGGTCCACTCTATGGCTCGGACTATCATTTCCCAGATCTGGCACCTTCCTATCAGGGGTAATGCAGCCTATCGGATTTCCCGTCGTCTTATTTTGGCCAGCCGCAGACTCTTCCAGATGGAATAGACTGGAGGTTGGGGATCTGGTTAGGCAAGTTGAGAAGGCTGAATCTATTATTTGTGCCATTCAATCGAAGGAGGACCTCGACGGTTTTCTATTGGACTCTGATCTCTCCTTGTTGCGTGAGAATCTTGCTCGTCATCACTCCCTTCTTCGACAGCAAGAGTTATATTGGAGGCAGCGATCCAGGGTTCAGTGGATCCGTGAAGGGGATCGTAATACCAGATTCTTCCATCAGGCTACACTGAAGCGGCGGGAAGCCAACAGAATCCGGCGGTTAGTGGATGCTGAGGGGAATTATCAGGAGGATATTCACCATATTCGTTCTCAGCTTCTTCATTTCTTCCAATCCAGATGGTCTGAAAGTTTGGGCGATGGGGTTCCGGTTACTCAGGTTTCTGATACCCGGAAGGTATCCTCTTTGGATAACGCCTTGCTAGTCAGGCCTATTTGTGCGGGGGAGGTTCGTCAGGCTCTTTGGGAGCTTGGTCCGGATAAGGCTCCTGGGCCGGACGGGTTCCCGCCCTTCTTTTTCAGTCATTATTGGGATATCGTTGGGCAGGAAATGGTTCAGGCTATCCAAAATGTTTTCCAATCTAAGCATATTCCTGAGGATTGGAACCGCACACTTATTACCCTTGTGCCTAAACGCCCGGATGCTTCTCTACCACAGCACTTTAGACCGATTAGTCTATGTACTACTATGTACAAGGTTTGTGCCCATCTCCTAGCTTCTCGCCTCCGTGCTGTGATCCCCCGTATTATTTCTGAGGAACAAGGGGCATTTATCAGAGGACGGTCTATCTCGGATAATGTCCTTATCACTCAGGAGTTTATGCATGACCTTCATAGAGCCCCTGCGAGACGGTGTCTTATGGCCATTAAGCTTGATATGGAGAGGGCTTATGATAGACTGAGCTGGAACTTCTTGTATCGTTCTCTTCAGGTGTTTGGTTTTGATGAGAGCTTTACTGAATGGGTTATGGCTTGCATCCAGAGACCTTCCTTTTCTTTGATCATCAATGGGAGCCCGACTGAGTTTTTCAGTCTTCGGTTGGATTACGTCAGGGATGCCCTTTATCTCCCCTTCTGTTCATCTTGGCTGCGGATGATCTCTCTCGAGCTCTCCATCAGGCTCAGTACAATCAGAGGATTGTCCCTTTTAGCGTGGGGGAGGCGGGTCTTTCCATCTCTCATCTTTTGTTTGCTGATGATTGTATACTTCTGGCCAGGCCTCTACTGAAAATGCGGCTTCCTTTGATTCCATTATTCAGTGCTATTGTCAGGCTTCAGGCCAAAAGGTCAATCTTCAGAAGTCTTCTATCTGCTTCAGCCCGAAGACTCCCAGACCCACCAGTGAAGCTATCATTAATCGGTTGGGTATCACTACTCAGACTGATCGTTTTATGTATCTGGGATCCCCATGACTGGCAGACGTCCTCGCTGCTCCGATTTTGTGGACCTAGAGAGGCGGGTCCATCAGCGTATCGAGGGTTGGCATGTCACTGATCTATCTATGATGGCTCGGATCACCATTATTCGGTCGGTTCTTTCTTCCCTTCCGCTCTATATGTTGTCGAATACGGCCATCCCGACAACTTGCTTGAGGAGGATTGAGAGATGGCTTAGAGATTTTTTATGGGCTTCTATGCAAGACGGGCATGGTATTCATCTTCTATCTTGGGACAAGATCTGTATGCCTATTCATGAAGGGGGTCTCGGGATCCAATCCTTGTTGGTTAGGCGTCAAGCTCTACTGGCCAGACATGCTTCTCGCTTCCTTCTGGAGCCGCACTGTCTCTGGAGCTCGGTCATGCGTGCAAGATACGGTGATTGGAAGCCAGAAGAGTTCATTTCGTCGCCCAGGGGTAGTTCCTCCTTTTGGAAGGAGGTGTGCCAGGTTGGCGACTCTATTCGGAAGAATATCTCTTGGATGGTTGGTGATGGTCACTCTATAGATGCCATTCAGGATACGTGGATTTCTGAGCTTCCTCTGTCTCGGTGGCCCTCATTTTTTAGCACTGATATTCCCACTGATACGAGGGTTAAGGATTTGATCTCATCAGTCCCCCCCTCCTGGAATACCCCCATGGTGACTAGTCTGTTTGGTGAGGATCTATCTCAGCGGATTCTATCGATCCCTCTTATCTCTTGTCCCTCCGCTGATGTGAGGCTATGGCAGAGATCCTCCCTCCCCAGGGCCCCTCTCAGGGATCTTGTTAAGATATTTAGGCCTCAGGCTCAAGAAACGAAGGATGCTACGTGGATATGGATGCTTCCCACTCTTCCTAGGGTTCAGCTTTTTATCTGGAAGCTTCTTTGGGACTGCCTACCGACGAGTTCTATGCTCTCCCGTAGGGGTCTCTCTATCCAGTCGACCTGTCCCTTGTGCGGTATGGAGGATGAAACTACCGATCATGCTATATTCAAATGCCCTAGAGCTAGATGGATTTGGCATTTGATGGGCTATGAGTATAGAGTGGATGTCTACGGTTCTCCTCGCCCTATCTTTCTCCAGGATCTCCGGATGGCTCATCAGCACATACGTGGTCCCTGGGCAGTCACGGCATACCAGATTTGGCTATCGAGGAATCAGATTATTTTCTCGGAGGACTGTATATCTTCACATCAGCTTATGAGGAAAATCAGATCATTGTCCGTGGATTGTGCCCGTGCTCTTCATTCTGTTGGTTTTAACACCTCTGGCCTCTGGGGTTCCCCTGCTGCTTCGGCAGCGAACCGTCGTACGGTATTCATTTCCTGGGAGCCCCCTCCTCCAGGGTTTGTCAAAATCAACTTTGATGGGAGTGTTCGCGGCAGACTAGCTGGTTCGGCCTTCATCATACACGGTCCACAGGGCAATATGATTGCGGCTGGTGGATTTGGTTCTCTGGACTTCTCTGTCCCCATGTCTGAGCTTTACGCTGCATGTGCTGGTATTTCTTATACTTTGCAGACTCTTCGAGCTCAGAGGCTTGTTATTGAGGGAGACTCTATGATTGTCATACAGTGGATGCGGAAAGAGAGTGCTCCTGATGTATCCACCAATCCGATTTTGAGAGATATATGGACCATGCTTCAGGAGGTGGTAACTGCCCAGATTCGTCATGTATTCCATGAAGCCAACACGGCAGCTGACTGGGCAGCGACAGCCGTTGCTCATCATATAGGATATAGGATATGGACGATGGGTGAACCATGTCCCCCTGTGTTGTTACAAATTTTGCAATCTGATGTATCTGAGCTGACCTACACTAGACTAGTGTGATCGCCCGTCTTTATAAAAAAAAAAAAAAAGCTTTATTCTTTTTATCTTTTATCTTCTTAACACATTATCTTGCCAGCAACACAAATTCAGTACAAGACAAAGCTGTCCGCGAGCGAATCATTCTTGTCAACCAATTTGAGCTCCATGGTACCATTCATCCCCTGGCCGGTTGAAATAGCGTTACCAACCACAGATAAAATTAAACATGTTCAAATATATATAAAGCAGTACAAGCAACTGCCATTCGCTCCACTCGCAGGCCCCCACTCTTCTATTCTAATTCTAACATATAATATATAACCTATCATTGGGAGTGGAAGATTATTTATGTAACAGAAGGCAGGCGCTGCTCGAAAATGTTCCACCGCGCAGGACCGCTACGTCGTCGCTCTCCGTGGAAGTATGCGAGCCCGGAGAGGCTTCTTCATGACAACAGTGAATTCCACCTCCTCGGACAAGTCCACCTCCTCCGCGTCCACAGCCTTCCACTCGAACTCCCTCACCAGATTCGCCACAAAGTACTCGAGATGCAACATGGCCAAACTGAACCCCGGGCACATCCTCCTCCCCGTTCCAAATGGCATCATCTTGATCTCCCTACTCCCTGTTATATCCACCCCCTCCCCGGACCCCCCGGCCAAGAACCTCTCTGGCTTGAACTTCGTCGGCTCCTCCCACACCTTCCCATCCCAACCAATCTCCGCCACCATGACATTAACTGATGCGTTCTTTGGTATCAAATACCCATCCAAGGTCACATCCTCCGTCACCTTGTGTGGCAGCAAAAAGTGGCCCGGCGGGTGCCGCCGCAGCCCTTCCAAGATCACCGCCTTTAGGTACGGCATTCTTTGCAAGTCCTCCTCCTTTATCTCTTCCCCATCTTTCCCCACCACCCTCTCGATCTCTTCCAATAGCTT
This sequence comes from Calamus simplicifolius, assembly GCA_900491605.1. Taxonomy (NCBI): domain Eukaryota; kingdom Viridiplantae; phylum Streptophyta; class Magnoliopsida; order Arecales; family Arecaceae; genus Calamus; species Calamus simplicifolius. Next base: position 60,417 of record UESW01004305.1, read on the forward strand.
CGCCTGTATGTCTTGGTGCTTCACTAGGTTCGCCATGGTCCACTGCAGTGCTGTTGAGGTGGTGTCGGTGCCCGCACTCAGAAACTCGGCGCACAAGGCAACCATCTCCTCTTGAGTCAGCTTCCTTCCCCCTTCCTCTGGTAGTTCCATGTCGAGGAGCGAGTCGACGTAGGGGTAAACGAACCTTTCTTCTTCACTCTTCCGCTGCTGTTGTTTCTTGTGTTCTTTTCGAACTTCAATCAAGGGTAAAAAGAGCTCTGCTTGTTTTTGATTCATTTGAAAGGCTGTCTTTATCCGATTCCAGAAAACGTACCTTGAGATTCTTGGAAGGAAGCCAAGGTTGTTGAAATCAGCGGTGCACAGTAGTAAGCTCCGATTTGCGATTTCGATCTCCTTGATGGCTTTCTCATCTAATTTCTCCCCGAAACACATCAGGACCAGTAAACCGAACATGGCGAATTGAAAGCTCTCCATGGCAGTGACGGCGCCGGTGTCATTCGAACCGGCTTGGGTTCGGAGGTGGTTGGTGAGGACCTGAAGGACCCAAGCTCGGCCGGGGGCGTAGAGCTTGACACAGGAGGAATTGAGGATCCCGGTGATGAGGTTGCGGCGGAGAAGACGCCAGAGGGGGCCATAGGCGGCGGTGGAGATGCTGTGCTGGTTGCTGCTGAGGAAGCTGACGGCGGGGATCGGGGTGAGGCGGTCGGAAAGGGAGGTGCTATGTTCGATAAGGGCACGGTGGGCAAGGCCACGGTCGAAGATAAAGATGGAAGGGCTGGAGCCTATCATGTGGAGGGTGACGATGGAGCCGTAGCGAGAGTGGAGGTCCCGGAGGATGGGTTCCAGCTCTTGCAAGGACCACCAAACCGAGAAAAGGACGCGGAGCAGTGGAAAGGCCGTGGGCCCAGGCGGGAGCCTTCCGTTCTTGGTTGCAGTGGTGGTGGCTTGGTGGTGGAGAAGAGTAATGAGGCCAATGGCGAGGGATAGAGAGACGAGGAGGACGAGCCAAATCTCCATATTTTTGTCACTTCTGCTCCGTTTTCCCTTCTCTGCTGCCGTTAAAAGAGACGGGCTTTATTTATGGTTGGTGGCGAGGAGGCCACCCAGGTCAAGCATCCGATAGCTCCCGACCTCTGCACTTGCTTCGGAGCAAAGAAAGGGAGAGAAAAAAAAAAGGGGTTTAGGTGACATGGATAACACCATGAATTGATTGGCAGCAGAAGTCAAAAGAGTTTCATATTAAATTTTCAACAATGCAAGTTGGTAATCAAACTGCTGCAAGAAATTAAAGTCTCTTGAGAAGGTGACACCCTTATGGTGATAGAATATTGGATCTTTAGCAATCCTGATAACCTACATGCTCGGCTGTGTAGCATCGATTTCAAGGTTGCTGCACTCAAATTTTTTTTTTTTCTTTCAAGACATATTTTGAATGGCAAGTCAAGTAGCTTATTATTTTACAAACCTTGCTGCAACTAGAACGAAAATCATATATTGAAATAAAACATATTTACTATAAAAAATATTATTTATTGATGAATGCTTTAACTAATTGTTGCCATGGAAATCCGTTCTTCGACTTGGGTGCATTTCTGGCTCTTGATCCGGACGTCGATCTCGCCGCCTCGAGGTGGAACCTGCAAGATAGTCCGCACGTAGAGGGTGCTGTGAGGGTTGCCCTCTGCAGAGAACCCTCCGACGCCCAAGTTAGTGAAGATTCACAGCAAGCAGATATGAGGAGAAGACTCTCACAGAGAAAGATTCTCCTCCAGGCTCTTATGAGAGCTCTAATGGAGTATGGAGTATGAAATTCAGTGAGTAAAAATGAATGCGTAAGGGGTTATCTCAGAGTTTATGCGCATACCTGAGAGGTTGGAATGCTGTGGTATTTATAGGTGATCACCTGATTCCTTGGACGTGCCCTGGATGAGGTCTGAAAACTGTTAGGATTCGAATCAAGTTTGTTATGAGGCCGGTAGGGTCCGTATCTTGTCAGTTAGAGGATCGACGGCTGGGAGAGCTAGTTGATGCCTTGAGGCTCGAGAATCACATAGACCTAGGCCACTTTCGTAGATCCTAGGCCACTTTTGGGCTTGATTCGCTGCTTGGAATCTTATTCAGCTTAGTGGATTTGAGCTCTTCCGCGCCGGATTCCGCAGAGGTATTTTGAATGCCGTGGTTGGCCTGAATGGGGAATAGCTTGATTTTCCAAAGTGTAAGATGGATCAGCTCGACTGACCGAGGAATAGCTCGGCTTGGACGACCGAAGCATAGGGATAGCTCGGGTTACCGAGGAATAAGGATAGCTCGGCTCGGACGACCGAAGCATAGGGATAGCTCGGGTTATCAGGGTGATCCAACTTCATCAAAGCTAATTTGACCTTGTCACTAGAAGGTCGCGCCAGCTGGCCAGCTGGCAAGCAGGGTGTTTGGATTGGGCGCGATCCCATCGCCGATGCGAGCAACCAATAATGCAATGATGATTTTACCCCTCATCACATGCCCCCCACTCCCTAGTCCGAAGTGTAATTTTGGATATAGGGAGTAGAATTCTGGAGCAATCTTATTTGGGGGATTCAAAAAGATGGGCAATGATGATCTCATAAATGACGGGCCACTGTTTCGTCATCATTTTTTGCCGCAGCTTAAAGAGGAAATGCCTTGTTTCCAACAAGTCGCGATAGCGGAAGTTCCACGTGGCGGGAATCCTTTATTTCTGGCGCCTGTATCGAGATTTTTGGCATCTAGGGCTTTCTTTCTGAAGCGTTTACTTAAAGAGGGCTATGACGACGCTTCTTCTACAACGTTCCTTTGTCCCTGTCACAGAGATTTTCTACTCCATCTCTGAGCCCTTGCTTGCATGTTCGCATCTCACCCCCCATTCAGCTAATATGAGTGGTCCAGGCGATGTTGCTTCCGAGATAACTTTAGACGATCTGGATAGGATCCATCGCCTTAGAGTTCCTTTGGATCTAGCCTTATGGATGCCAAGGACCGAGCACCGGGTTTCAACCGAGTTGAACCGAGGAGTCTTCTTCTACGAGGAGAGCTTGAGGGTAGGTCTCCGATTCCTTCTTCACCAATTGATACAGGAAGTGATGAGGTTTTACAACATATGCCCAACGATGGTGGCTCCGAATAGCTAGCGCAATCTCGTCGGGTTCATCTCGTTGTGCAGTCGCATTGGGGCGACTGCGACCCTTCCCTTATTTCGAGTTTGCTACAACCTGGTTTCTGGGGGGAGTTCTGAGTGGCCCTACATTGGCCCCCGGAAGTCATTCAAGATGATTTCAGATAACCCTTCTTCGATAAAGGGATGGAAGTCCCATTTTTTCATTGCCGAAGGAAACATCGGCTCGAATTTTTCGAAAGGATGGGCCAGCTATGTAAAGGATCCGGAGGCGCATTTAGAGTTGAGCGAGCAGGAGAAAAGAGATCTGGCCATCCTTCGCAGCGGTCAGGAGGTCTCTGCAAGAACCTCATTATCAGAGAATGCCCTTTTTGCCGCTGAGCTTAATTCTATCGACCCTTAAGGTAAGTATACCTCTTCTCTTTGGTGACAATGGCCGGTGCGTTTGGATGTTTCTGTTCGATTGATCCATTCATTGTGTTTTTAGCCGAGAGGTCGACGTTTGTGTGCCAGACGAAGAAGGAGCTGGGCAAGCATCATAGGGGCTCCAGCTCTGGAGAAAAACATAGATCCGAGAAGAGGTCTTGCCCCTTCGGTACTCGTTCGAAGGGACTGAAGAGGGATAATTCTAGTCATTGCTCTCCTGTCCCAATAAGGGAGGAACAGAAAACGCAGACCGTGGTTGATGAGCCCTCCCTACCAGAGGGAGGCAAAATGACAGAGGAAATCACTGGGGGGAGCTCAAAGGGAGTTCTTGAGTATTTCCCCCTTCAGATAGTAGTCGTGTTAGATGACGCTGAGGAGATATCGCCGGTATGTCCGGCTATCCCTCCGCCAGATGTCCTTCAGCTACCGGCGGTGGAGAGTCCACTGCATATGGAAGAGACCCCTGCTCAGGCGGAGGGGTCAGGAGAGGCAGTGGCGGCTACCGAAGCTCAAGTGGAACCGCCTGTTGAAAGGATGGCGGGGGTCGTGGTTCCTCCTGTTGAGGATCCCTCTCCCATGGTTCCCGGGGACGCCACGGAAGAAGTTGACACACCAGCAGCAGAAGAAGAAGAGTCGTTGAATGAAGGGGTCATTCGGGTCGAGGGTCCTTCGGTCGGGGTCGAAGCATTCGAGGCCTCGCAGGTTAGTGTTTTGGAAGAGGAGGCTGAGCAGATGGTTTCTTGGGCCAAAGCTCCTCAGGCCAGTTCTTCGGCTATGAGCACTTTTTTCCACGGCCCGGAGGTGGATGATATGCTCACCGCCTTAATGAAATCTGTTTTACGCTCGGGAGGGGGGGAGTTCCTCGACGGACGAGCCTATCGCCGAGGATATCATCGAGGCGGCTTTCGGTCGGCTCGGGGCGCCAAAGTATGTTTTCCTTCTGCTCGAAATCAATAACACCACCCTTATGACAATGGCTTCGAATTACATCTCTTGGGTAAGTTATTGTACCGAGGTTGTAGTTCCTGATTAGTCGGTCGAGACATGATATCTTACTAGTGTTTTTCTCACAGATTGCTTTGGTCACAAGGATGCTGACTTGGCGCTTGAATTTGGCCACTGGGGCTTATGCCCAGGCCAGGAAGGAGGCGGCTGACCTTTGGGCGAGAGTGGATTCGACCAGCCAGCTTTCCGGGGCCCTGGCGTCCGCTAGGGCAGATCTCAAGAGGGTGAGCGAGTCTTACCAACTTGCAGCCGAAAGGGCCTCTCGATTAGAGGTTCAGGTCAAAGAGTTCCAGGGTTTCCATGAACAATCGGATAAGACCTGCCTGGAGTTGTCCCAGATCAAGGCTAAATATGACGACAAAGTCAATGCTATACAGCTGCATCTTGATAAGAGGTGGGGTCAGCTGCGCCAATTTGTTGCCGCAAAAATCCGTTCTCCGACTCGGGTGCGCTTCTGGCTCCTGAACCGGACGTCGATCTCGCCGTCTCGGGGTGGAACCTGCAAGACAGTCTGCACGCAGAGGGTGCTGTGAGGGTTGCTCTCTGCGGAGGACCCTCTGATGCCCAAGTCAGTGGAGATTCACAACAAGCAGATGTGAGGAGAAGAATAGTTGGAGCAGGAAGCTCGAAGAGGAGGAGCATAAGTGCCGGCGGCAGCGGGAACAAATCGCCGGTTTGAATAAAGAATTCACCGATATGGAGGATTGGCTGAAGTGGAAAAATGAATAGATTGATCGGCTCACTGACGATCTTGATCACTCTCGGCGGGAAATTGGGGACAAGCAGTGCCAAATTACTGACATCAAGGAGGGTCTTTAGCAAAATAAACTGGCCAAGTTGAAGGCCTTGGAGAAGGTTTAGGAGCTAAGCGATAAAATGGATCGGCGGGAAGAAGAGGTATAATGTCTCATCATTCATTTGCTTTCGGTATTTTTCTTTTTCTCATGGGTTTAAATGCCTTAACGTTTTGCAGATGGGGAGAATTGGACTCGAGGTGCAGGAGCAGTTTAAACCTTTAAGGGCAGAGTTATCTGTGAGTCACCGAATGAACCTCAAACTCCAAAATCAGCTTACTTCGGCTGTGGAGGAGTATAAAAATTCTGCGCAATTCTCTGAAGAAAATAGAGGGCTTGTGCTGATGCATTTTGGTTCGGCGAGGAGGAAACTCGAGCAAGGATCTCTCGAGAGCATCCCGAATGGGATTTGTCTTTTTGGATGCTGAACATTTTGATGCTTGTACCCCGGGGGCCAAAGAAGAGGAATATGAGGACATCTTAGATGTTGATCTTGAGGCTATTCTGGGCCCTGATGAAGCAGCGGCTCATGAAGAATGCCCTCAGCTTGTTGCTGAGGAACCAACATCATTAGAAGTGGGTGACGCAAGTCAAGTTCTCTCGGATGTTACCGAGGAGGTTCCTAGGACCGACCCAAACCCTGACCCTTAAGGTTTGCATATGTATTTTTCTCCTTTCATACTTGTATCTTGGCCAAAACTTTAATGAATGGATCTTTTGTTCCCCTCTATTTTCCTTATTGTTTTAAATCACTTGTCTCCTGAACAGTCGTTTTGTGTTAGAAGCTGACGGCGAGTGGATCATGCGTAACTCTCGCCTTTGGGTCGGTTTGCTCTTTTCGAACTGAACACCTTGCCTATTCAAAGCTGAACCGATTTGCTTTGCCGGTGTATGAGCTAGCTCGGCTAAGACTTGAGCAAACGTCTCGGTCAGGGCCAAGGTTAGGCAGATAGTTCGGTCAATCCGAAATAAGAGGTCGGCTCGCTCGGCCGAGGCATAAAATGGTTCGGCGTGAGATGACCAAAAATTGCACGAGTACCTCGGCCGAGATTTGGTGGATGGTCCGGTCTATGAGAAATCATTTTGTTTTTTGCCCGGGCGGATGAGACGGATTTGTAATTCACCGAAGGACGCTTTGTTTTTTGCGTAGGGCATTTATCCTGTTGGCCTTTTCCAACGCAAGTCTTTTTAACGTACGAGACAAGCATTCGATTGCCATTGGATGGTGTCGTTTTCATGAGGCGATTCCCCAGGCCTGCTCCAATCTCAAGGACCAGTGGGTGATTTTCTGTATTTAAGGCTCTTGATTCGAGATCAGAGGAAAATCTTTTGTCGTGCATCATGGCCTGGGAAATGCATTCGGCGTGCTTCGGAAAGCGCTTTCTTACCCTGAACCATCACGTGGCAGCATGGCTAGGGCATTTTGAATCCCAGGGTTTTCTGCTTTAATGGCTACTCCCCGATCCGTTTGCCTATAAAAATGGGAGGAGCGGGCCGTGTTAGGCTATCTCCCAAGACTTTCTTTTCTGTGAGCTGTAAGAGTTTCCATGACGTCTGTTTCATTGAAGTTGGGAGTGGAGAGATTGAGCTTTCCTTTTGAAAGCTGGTTCGTCCCAGATAGCTGGGGTGATGGAGAAACTGTTGAAGAGCAAGCGGTCCTCAAGGGAGGAATTCTCGGAGGTCATATAGAGAGCGCACAGGAGGCCCGCAGAGGTCATATGGGGAGCGCACGTATGCTCTTCCTGTGTGTCCTTTGCCACTTGCCATGGGGTCGCAGGAAATGCAAAGCATACCTACCCCCATGGCTAATGTGGACTTTGCCTCCTCCCTCGATTTGGATTCCTCAGCTCATCCGCTTGAGGAATCTTTTACCATGTGAAGAGGGAGGAGGGCTGTGTCGGTCCGCTTGTTCCCTGCTTATGTTGTTGTGCAGCGGCTGGCAGTCTAGCACTCCACTTGGGGGATGCTTCATTGGCATAAGCATCCATGGGTCCTTGACCTGGTTATGATCCCTCGACACGTCCGCCTGAGGGATCCGTGGATGGCCTACTTTGTTCTTTTGCATTAACCAGTGGCTCAACAGAGCTGTCTGATTTCTCTGATCTCTGGGGTCGGATGTAAAGATATCGTCATCGACCGAAGCTGCTCAGCCGAGCCTTTTATTTTATTTGTATTTTTTGTACTATGATGCACTTGTAATGCCTCCTAAGAGGTTGTAACTTTTTCATTAATAAAAAAAAAAATTTCTACTCTTTCTTCTTTTATTATCTGTTTCTTTTCTGATGTGATTGTGTTGAGAGTTGCCGCTCTCGTTTTGTGCTTTCTGGCCCGTAGCCTAAGCTACAAATCCAGCATCGTTTTTGCTACTTTGTTTTTGTTAACATGTCATTCAATCCTCTGTGGAGGAAGTGTTTATCTCTGTTTAAATCAGAGAAAGGCCTGGGCGGCCGTGTGAGCTTATGCAGTAAACATGGCCCTATTTAGGGGATGAAGTATGCATTTCTTTGAAAAGAAATAACTCGCATAATCTTGCTGATCAGCAAAGAAGGGTTACTAACCTCTGCCGAAGCATAATAGGACGTCTTAGTCGAGCCAGAGTGTTTGAGAAATCACTCGGCCAGACCAAGTCTTTAGAACTATATCACTCGGTGTTGCCGAGGCTTCAGATAATATCACTCGGTGTTGTCGAGGCTTTAGATAACATATCACTCGGTGTTGCCGAGGCTTCAGATAATATATCACTCGGTGTTGCCGAGGCTTCAACTAACATATCACTTGGTGTTGCCGAGGCTTCAGATAATATATCACTCGGTATTGCCGAGACTTCAAGATTATGTTTTACTTGGCGCTGCCAAGGTACGGAGATCGCTCGACCTAGCCGAGGATTTATAAAGATTATATTTACTTGGCGCTGTCAAGGTACGGAGTCCTTCCAGCCCAGCTGGGATATATTTTACTTGGTGCGGTCAAGGTCCGGAAATCGCTCGGCCCGACCGAGGATTTATAAAGATTATATTTTACTTGGCATTGCTAAGGTACGGAGTCCTCCCAGCCTAGTTGAAATATATTTTACTTGCTTCGGAGCAAAGAAAGGGAGAGAAAAAAAAAAAGTTTAGGTGACATGGATAACACCATGAATTGATTGGCAGCAAACGTCAAAAGAGTTTCAGGTTAAATTTTCAACAATGCAAGTTGGTAATCAAACTGCTGCAAGAAATTAAAGTCTCTTGAGAAGGTGACACCCTTATGGTGATAGAATACTGGATCTTTAGCAATCCTGATAACCTACATGTGTAGCATCGATTTCAAGGTTGCTGCACTCAATTTTTTTTTCTTTCAAGACATATTTTGAATGGCAAATCAAGTAGCTTATTATTTTACAAACCTTACTGCAACTAGAACGAAAATCATATATTGAAATAACATATTTACTATAAAAAATATTATTTATTGACGAATGCTTTAACTAACGAAAGTAAAATTTATTGATATAATCATATCTATTTTGATGAATATGAAAATATCATTAAAAATATCATGCATTATTTATGAAATATTAATCATCAGTAAAATCTGGAGTAATATCTGACGACAAGGTTAAAGAAACCTTCGTGACAAAGGAAAAACTAATTCAAGGAAGATTTATTTATTTTAATTGTTTATTTTGGTCCATGCGCGGGTTCCGAAGAAGTCTTACAATCGGTTATTATTCTATATTTTCTGCTTGTAGTCATCAGAGACCGAAACTTTTCCTTGGCCATGAAGCATCTTGTGCCCAATCACATTCCAGGAAGAGAGGTGGCAGGAGACATATTCAGCAAGTGGTCAATCATTAATAATAATTTTTTTTTATTTTTTTAAAATATTTTAAGGAGTATCAATTATTTTTTAATATCTTTTCTTAATTTATAATTCTATACATCATATACAAGCTAAGAAAATATCTGAAAGAAAGTGATCTAATGGGCGTATCAATCAGACTTCCAAAGCAAGTATACATAAGCCACTTGCAATCTTTAGTTTTTGAACTTTTCAAACTTCTCACTTGTTACAGCTTTGATGAGAAAATCTGCAGGTTGCTCATTTGTATTGGTGAACTTTAAATGAATTTTCTCCTTTATTCATCATATCTTTTATAAAATGGTATCTAAGCTCGATGTGCTTGAACTTAGCATGAAAAACAGGATTTTTAGTTATAGCAATAGCCAATATGTTGTCACAATAAATTGTAGTCGGTTGCTCTTGTTTTTGTTTCAAATCAAATAAAATTCTCCTTAGCCAAATAGCTTCACATATAGTATCAGTAGCAACAACATATTCTTCTTTGGCTGAAGATAAAGCCATTGTTTTTTGCTTTTTTGAGCTCCAAGATATTACCTTTGTGCCAAGACAGAATAAGTATCCTGATGTGCTTTTTCAATCATCTAAGGGCCCAGCCCAATCACTATCAGTGAAGCCAATCAAGGAATTGTTTTCTTCAACATATGTAATGCCATGTTTCTTGGTGCCTTGCAAGTATTTTTAGAATTCTTTTTGTTGCAGCTAAGTATAGCTTACTTGATTCATTCATAAATATGGAGATATAGAAAACATAGTGCATTATATCAAGTCTAGTGTTAGTGAGATAAATCAAGGATCCAACTAAACTTCTAAATTCCTTTGCATCCACTTTTTCTGCACCATCATTAAGCTTTAACTTCTCATTTAAAGCCATATGAGTAGTTGTAGATTTGCACTTATCCATCTGAAATTTTTTCAAGATATCTTCAATGTATTTTCCTTGAGAGATAAAAAATTTTTCCCTTAATTATTTAACTTAAATTCCAAGAAAATATTTTATGAGCCCTAAATCTGTCATCTCAAATTTTTTCATCATCTTGAGCTTAAATTTTTTCACCATATTCAGATTAGTATCCATAATATTATCAACGTATAGACAAACTATAAGAATTTCATTTATACATTTTTTCTTCACATAAAGAGAAGGTTTACTTGTACTTCTTTGAAATCCATTTTTGCAAAAATAATCATCAATTTTGTTGTTCCATGTTCGAGGAGCTTGTTTCAATCCATAGAGAGCTTTTCGCAATCGGTAGACCATATCTTTTTTATCTTTGATTTTATAGCCTTTTGGTTGCTCAATATAAACTTCTTCTTTAAGCTTTCCATTGAGAAATGCTTATTTTACATCAAGCTGAAATACATCTAGCTTCAATTAGGTAGTAAGAGCAAGAACAATTCAAATTATTTTCATTCTTGCAACTGATACAAAAGTTTCATTAAAGTCGATTCCTAGTTGCTGAGAGTAGCCCTTTGCTACAAGCCTTGCCTTGTACTTTTGGATGAAGCCATCTTCATTAAACTTTGTTTTGTAGACCCAATTCAAACCAAACACACATTTATTTTTAGGTAAGTCTACAAAGTCCCAAGTTTTATTTTTCTCAATTATTGTCCTCTCTTCATGCATGGCCTTTTGCCACACTTTTTTAACAACTTCTTCAAAACTTTATGGTTCACATGCAAAGAATGCAACTTCACAGGATTCATAGACTTCTCTTAATGAACGAGTCTTCCTTGGTGGTGAATTTGAATCCGTCGCTGCTTATATTGAAGAGATTGGATTTGGTGACCTTGTTGGACTTGGTATAGGAGTGGAAATTTACGGAGCTTGTTGTGATTGTTGATCTTGGCTTGATGTAGACTTCGAGAATTATACATAGGTGATGAATGAGAAGTACTTTCATCCCAACTCCAAGTTGTAGCTTCATCAAAAATAACATCTCTCAAAATAATCAACTTGTTATTGTAAGGATTAAACAAGCGATAGCCCTTTGATTCATCACTATAGCCAAGAAGATTAGCTTTTCTCCTTTTCCAAAAAAAATTAATTATGTTGTTGCCGCAATAGAAGCATCCAAGGATTTATCTACTTACACTTTTCATGAAATAATGAGCTCTCTTCAAGTGCATGATGAAAGATTGAGTCGTTCTTCCAGTCAGCCTCTTGATCAAGTTTTTCATGTCAAAGCTAACATATTTGAAAAGAAAACTCAAATTTTCAAAATAAAGAAGGATTTTCTCAAAAGAAAAGAATGTGGCAAAACAAAAACAAAGTAAAAAAAGAAGACGCATGGCGACAATCCGAAGTCTCTCAATTTCAATGTCGCATTTGCAAGAAGACCAAGCATGAGAGCAAAGATTACAGGTTCAGATGTAAGAGATGCAAGATTCCCAATCATTCTCACAATAATTGTTGGTATATAGACAATAATGTTAAAGAATAATTTGCACTTCCCAAAATATTTCTTGAGAAATGAAAGGATTGCTATTAATGACTCATCACTTGCTGAATATATCTTTTGCTATTTCCTAGATGAGTTTAATATAACTCTTTCTATTTCCTAAATAAGTTAAATATGACTCTTGATATTTTCTAAGAAAAGTTAATGTAGAATTTCTAGAGTCATGTATTGGTCTATAAAAGGCTATGTAATTTAAAGCTTTATGTAACAATTCCTAGCAATCCAAGTGAGCAATACAAAAAATATTTCAACTTATCTTCTCTACATTGCCTTAGTTACAATATTTTGTCCACCTCTCCATCATGCATTCCCAACAAATTTAGTATCAGAGCAAAATATTCCTACATCCATTTCCTTTCAAAAGCTTTCAATCTTACTCCAAAAATGTCTACCAACCTAGTTCCAACAATATTTGTATACACATCAAATTAAGTTCTCATCTTCGAAGGAGAACACTATGACTATTGGAGTAGTCAAATGCAAACCATATTTGTCTCATAAGATTTATGGGAGATCATCGAAGATATCTATACAGAGCCACCAAATGATGGAAGCAATTGGACCGAACAACAATAAAAATAATATAAGAAGAATGTGCGCAATGATGCAATTGCACTTCGGTATCTTTAACAAGGAGTAAGCAAAGCAATCTTTCCTCACATATTTGGTGCAAAAATGTTGACTCAGGTGGCAACCCAAGAGGGGGAGGGGGGTGAATTGGGTTCTTAAAAATTTTAATATTTAAAAATAATTTTATAAAGTGATAGTGCATAAGAATATATATTATGAGTGTAGTGCTAAGAATGCAAAGCAATATATAAGATAGAGTAGAGAGAAAGAGAGACAAGTACAATAAACACAAGAAATTTATAGTGGTTCGATGTTAACTACACCTACATCCACTCCCAAGAAACTCTTTGGCCCACACTATAATCACTCTAATTACATCAGAGTTGTTTTACAAGCTCACAACTAAAATTTATTATTTTACAATAGGATCACAACGAACTCAGCTAGTTTTCACAGGTTCACCAACACAAAACCTATCCTAAGCTTTCTAGCTTGAACAAGGCCAAACTGCCTTTCTTGATTCAATTCCCTTTTCTTAATTCAATTCCCTGATTGAATCAATCAACAAGAATAATAGAGAAATAGTTATAACAGAAATAAAGCTCCTCAAATGAGCAAATAAGACAATATAATCAAGATAGAAATAGAAGAACCTAATTTAGAAGATTTCTGAAGTTAGGATTTCTTCTTTTCCTTTTTTCTTCTTTTTCTCTTTTTTTTTGAGATGATCTTTCTCAAGATAGGATTGAAGTTTTTGAAAAATTATTGAGGTAGAGGCTCTTGAAGAACTAGGGCTCTCTTCTTCTCCTTTTGATTTGATGAGAATCCTTCAAGATGAACTTTCGAATACTTTGGATTTCTCTAAACTTAGTTTAAAACAAAAGGATTTCGGATTTGAACTCTATTCTTTTTTGATTTGTCACTTCTGTTCTCTATTTTTCTATATCTCAAAATGGTCGGATGGCTTCTCTTTTATAATCTCCTTTAAATCCACTTTTTGATGAAAACTAGCCATTAAAAGTACTTAAGGATGTATTTAGCATGAAAGAGAAAAGAGCCGTTGAAATTTATTGAAGAAAAGTTAAGCTCTGGAGTCGTCTCTGATATTTCTAAAATCCATCTCTGACAGGTTAGAGTCAGCTCTAACAAGACACGGAGTCAGCTCTAACTCGAGATGTGCAAAATAGGAACATCCGCTCGACGTGGAGTCGGCTCTGGCTTTTCGAGGGGTCGACACTTTTCGTGTAGGAGTCGGCTTTAGCAAATGCGAGAGTCGGCTCAAATGAAGCCCCAAAAAAATACAGTCTCTATATAACCATTAGAGTCGGTTCTAATTTTCTACAGGAGTCGGCTCTAATTTGATGCAGAAATGAGACTTTCTGTCTTTCGATTAGAGTCGGCTCTAATCTCTACAGGAGTCGGCTCTAATCCGTGCTGAAAGTGCCAAACTGTTCTGATACGCTTCAGAGTCAGCTTTAATACTTCTAGAGTTGGCTCTAATTACTGAAACTTAACATTTGACATCTGACATGGAATCAAACTTAATTTTCTTTAGATTTTGATTAAATAAATATTTAAATTCCTAAAACACTTAATCAAAATCATTAGTAACATAAGAAATATACTCATGTGGTTTTTGTTATTCATTAAAATCAATAATTGGGTCACAAAAAAGGCTAAAGAAGCTTGGAATATTTTAAAAAATGGTTTTCAAGGAAATTAAAAAAGTTATCTCTTTAAATCTACAATCACTTTGGAGGAATTTTGATAACATTGCAATGAAAGAAGATAAAAATATGCAAGTTTTTTTTACTAAAATTTTAGAAATTGTGAATCAAATTAGAAGCCTTGGAGATATTATAAAAGAAAGAAAAATTATTTTAAAGGTTATTAGGAGCCTTCCAACAAAATTTGATCATATTGTTGCCGCAATAGAAGAATCCAAGGATTTATCTACTTATACTTTTCGTGAACTAAAGAGCTCTCTTCAAGTGCACGATGAAAGATTGAGTCATTCTTCCAGTTAGCTTCTTGATCAAGCTTTTCATGTCAAAACTAACATATTTGAAAAGAACTCAAATTTTCAAAACAAAGAAGGATTTTCTCAAAAGAAAAGAATGTGGTAAAATAAAAACAAAAGCAAAAAGTAGATGCACGACGATAATCCGAAGTCTCTCAATCTCAATGTCGCATTTGTAAGAAGACCAACCATGAGAGGAAAGATTACCAGTTCAGATGTAAAAGGTGCAAGATTCCCAATCATTCTTACAATAATTATTGGTATATATATAATAATGTAAAAAAAGAAGCAAGGTTTACCAAAGAGGAATCAGATTAACTATTTTCTTGCATAAGCATCCAACATGAATTTCAACATACATGATTTTTAGATAGCAATTGTAGCAATCATATGACTAGGGATCAGAAGATTTTTGTTGAACTTGACCCAAATTTCAGTTTAATGGTGAAATTGGTAGATGAAAAATCCAAAAAGCTGAAGGTAAAGGTATTATAGTTGTCTACTCAAAGAAAGGTAACAAACAATTTATAAATGATGTTCTTTATGTTCCTAAATTGACTTATAATTTGTTGAGCATTGGACAACTTTTGCAAAATGAATATTCTTGTTCCTTTGATGATGATAAGTGTAGAATTATGGACAAGAAGATAAAATCTCAAATTGCCATTATTCAAATGAACTCAAACTGAGTTTTTTCACTTATCATGCCTCTACAAGAAAACATCACTTTCAAATCTGAAACTTTGGATGACTCACACTTATGGCACTTAAGGCATGATCATCTTTATTTCAATGGACTTCACTTACTCAAGCAAAAGAATATGATTGTTGGGCTTCCCTTCATTCAAAGATCAAATTATATTTGTGAAGGTTGCATTTATGAAAAAATGCATAAACTTTTTTTTCCTAAAACTTCTTGGAGAGCTAATTATCCTCTTAAATTGGCGCATGTTGATATTTGTGGTCCAACAAAAACTCCTTCATTTGCTGAAAAAAGATATTTCATTCTTTTTGTAGATGCTTGTACAGAATGATGTGGTTGTATTTCTTATAAGAAAAATTAGAAGCATTTTCTATTTTTCTTTATTTTAAATCTCTTGTAGAAAGACAGTGGCTACAAAATTAAAACATTGAGAACTGATCGAGGAGGTGAATTCATCTATACACTATTTATGGAGTATTGCAAAAAAAAGGCATTCAAAGATAACTCAGTTCAAAGAATGCCACAGCAAAATGATGTTCCCAAAAGGGAGAATTGGATAATTATGGAGATGGCTAAAAGCATGATGAAAGGCAAAGAGCTTCCTAACAAATTTTGGACTGAAGCAATGGACACAACTATCTATATCCTCAATTGATCACCTACAAAGATAGTGCTCAATAAGACTCCATTTGAAGCTTGGCATAAAAAGAAAATGGTTGTCAATCACTTGAAGGTATTTGGATGTATTGCTTTCTCTCATATTTCTATTCCCAACAAAGACAAATTTGATGAAAAAGAAGAAAAGCTAATCTTCATTGGCTATAATAATGAATCAAAGGGCTATCGCTTGTTTAATTCTTATACTAACAAGTTGATTATTTCGAAAGATGTTATTTTTGATGAAGCTATAGCTTGGAGTTGGGATGAAAGTACTTTTCATTCTTCAGTTATGCATGAATTCTCGAAGTTTACACTAAGCCAAGATCAACAATCACAACAAGCTCTATAAATTTTTACTCCTATACTAAGTCCAACAAGGTCACCAAATCCAATCTCTTCAATACAAGCAATGACAAATTCAAATTCACCACTAAGGAAGACTCATTCATTAAGAGAAGTCTATGAATCATGTGAAGTTGCATTCTTTGCATGTGAACCACAAAGCTTTGAAGAAGTTGTTAAAAGAGAAGCGTGGCAAAAGGCCATGCATGAAGAGATGACAACAATTGAGAAAAATAAAACTTGGGACCTTGTAGACTTACCTAAAAATAAAAGTGTGATTGGTTTGAAATGGGACTACAAAACAAAGTTTAATGAAGATGGCTTCATCCAAAAGTACAAGGCAAGACTTGTAGCAAAGGGCTACTCTCAGCAATCAGGAATCGACTTTAATGAAACCTTTGTACCAGTTGCAAGAATGGAGACAATTTGAATTGTTCTTGCTCTTATTACCCAATTGGATTTAGATGTGTTCCAGCTTAATGTCAAATCAGTATTTCTCAATGGAGAGCTTGAAGAAGTTTATGTTGAGCAACCAAAAAGCTATAAAATCAAAGATTAAAAAGATATGGTCTATCAATTGCGAATAGCTCTCTATGGATTGAAACAAGCTCCTTGAGTATGGAACAACAAAATTGATGGTTATTTTTGCAAAAATGGATTTCAAAGAAGCACAAGTGAACCTTCTCTTTATGTGAAGAAAGAAGGTAAGAATGATATTCTTATAGTTTGTCTATATGTTGATGATCTTATTTATATGGGTACTAATTTGAATATGGTGAAAGAATTTAAGCTCAATATGATGAAAGAATTTAAGATGACAGATTTAGGGCTCATGAAATATTTTCTTGGAGTACAAGTTAAACAATCCATGGAAAAAAATTTTATCTTTCAAGAAAATTACACTGAAAAAATCTTAAAGAAATTATAGATGGATAAGTGCAAATTTGCAACTACTCATGTGGCTTTAAATGAGAAGTTCAAGCTTGATGATTGTGCAAAGAAAGTGGATATACAAAGGAATTTAGAAGTTTAGTTGGATCCTTGATTTATCTCACTAACACTAGACCTAATATAATGTACTCTGTTTTCTATATTTCTAGATTTATGAATGAACCAAGTAAACTACACTAGCCTGCAGCAAAAAAAATTCTTAAATACTTGCAAGGCAGTAAGAAACATGGAATTACATATGTCAAAGAAGAAAACAATTCCTTGATTGGCTTAACTGATAGAGATTGGGTTGGATCCTTAGATGTTCGAAAAGGCACATTAGGATACTTACTCTGCCTTGGCACAAAGTTAATATCTTGGAGCTCAAAAAAGCAAAAAATAGTCACTACAACAAATATTAGGTATTCCAATGCTAAAAAAGTAATTTTTTTGACTCTAAAAAGCGTAAAAAAATATTATCCCGACGCTTCTTCAAGCATGGAAACAAAGGGAGTGGAGGCAAAGTTTGCCGACGCTTTTTGAACGTGTCGGAAGAAGGAGAGACTTGCCGACGCTTTAAAAGCGTCGGCAACATTTTTTTTTTTTTTGCCGACACTTAAAAGCATCATCAAGAAAAATAATTTTTTTAAAAATAAAATAACTCATGATTATTTAAAACATTAATCCTTCTTAACAATTTAAAAATTAAATCAATCCTGATCAACTTTTAAGCGTCACCAAGAAAAATAATTTTTTTTAATAAAATAACTCATGATTATCTCAAACATTAATCCTTTTTAATCATTTAAAAATTAAACCAATCCTGATCAATAAGATATTTTGAATGGAGAAGGAGGCCCATGGTGTTTACATACTCAAGATGGGATCTTGTTCCTAGTTCCTGGGGTCAACTAAGTAGGAATTGAGATAGAAATAGGTAGTTACCCTTGGGTTCTACACAGGAGCGAAGGGCAAGATTTGGTTAAACTCAACCAAAAGAATATAAAGAAAAAGTGCAACGGAGAGACAGAGAGAGCAAAGAATGAAAAATGCATGCAAGAAAATGCAGAAAATAAAATAAAATAAATACAAAAAGGAAATGGAGAAGTTGGCATGGAAGAGGGAATCGTTCTTTGCTCCACCGTGTACCATCTCAAGAGAGAGAACAAGACAAAGAGGGGGCCATAGAGTTCGAGCGCCCAATTGGAACAGGGGATTCACGTCAACCCTTCTCTCCCGGGTCTCAGCCGGATGAAAGCCATGGCTCTTTGTCCGCCAACCCAGCAAAGTCCATCGATTCCGTCACCTGGGCAGAGAAGATCTGGAGGTTGGCGATCCGCTTGAGATGCTGCACGAGGAGCTCCTTCGAGTCATACTCCAAGATCTTCTTCCTCGCCATCCCTCCTCCTTCATGCTGGATCGATTTGAGAGCTCTCAAAGCCTTGATTCGAGCATCCCGGATCTTGTCGAGGAGTTCGCCATTAGCTTAAAGTAATAAAACAAGGCGAGGAGGGGACGGAAAAGAGAGAAGGGCCTGCCTGGGGACTTTCTTCCGGGCCACGAGGGTTTGGAGTTAAGGAAAAGTCTTTGTATACCGCCCTCGATGCAACAAGGCCTATATGGGCTGCACCGTCTCTTCTGATTGGTCCATGTAGAGCCTACATGGATGACGGTATCGGACGGTATGGCCCTGCTACGATGTAACGTTCTGAACGTGACGGGCATTTAAAGCAGTTCGCCTTTTTTTTAAATTAGCATGCGAACGAAAATGTCCTTTCCCTATATCCTAGCGCCATTTTATGTTGGATTTCATCTGTGCAAGAACTCTTTCTTCCCTCTCGCTCTGGATTTCAGAAGCATCATCGGAATCAGTTGAGCACGAACTGTCGCCCTCGCTATAAGACTCCGGTCGAAAGAAAATATTTCAGCTTCGAGGCTGGAATACCTGGCTACTGGAGTCTTTATACAAAAACTTCTGGAGGAAATGTCGTCCGCAGCACAAAACATTCTTTCGTTATGAGGTTATTGTGGTTTATGATCTTGACGATAGGGTTTTCTACTAGGGTGTCATGGGTTTTCAACTAATGGTTTGTCTTAACGTTTTGAACTAGGATGTCGTGGGTTTCAACAAGATAAGAGCGAATGGCAGCAAACACCCCAGGAGTACCTCGCCCTCCTCGTGAACAGAAACCATCAATGAAGAGAGTGTGGGGAAGCAAAATATTGCGACACCCTAGTACCAATGCTGCGATACCCGTGCTTAAAACTGACCACGGAGAGAATCCCCGCGACACCCATGTGGAATTCGGCAGAAAATCATTCGCGACACCCCAGTTGAAATCTCACGACACCCTAGCTTTAGGGCGAACGACACCCGTGCTTACAAATGACCACGAAGAGAATCCCAGCAACACCCTAGTGGAATTTGGTTGAAAATCATTCGCAACACCCCAGTTGAAATCTCACGACACCCTAGCTCTAAGGAGACGACACCCGTGCTTAAAACTGACCACGGAGAGAATCCTAGCGACACCCTAGTTCGAATTAGGCCGTAAATCCTTCGCGACACCCTAGTTTAAATCTCACGACACCCTAGCTTTAGGGCGATGACACCCGTGCTTACAAATGACCACGGAGAGAATCCCAGCGACACCCCTATGGAATTCAGCCGAAAATCCTTCGCGACACCCCAGTTGAAATCTCACGACACCCTAGCTCTAAGGAGATGACACTCGTGCTTAAAACTGACCACGGAGAGAATCCCAGCGACACCATAGTTTGAATTCGACCGAAAATCCTACGCGACACCCCAGTTGAAATCTCACGACACCCTAGCTTTAAGGAAACGACACCCTTACTTAAAACTGACCACATAGAGAGTCCCCGCGACACCCTAGTTTGAATTCGGCCGTAAATCCTTTGCGACACCCCAGTTGAAATCTCACGACACCCTAGCTTTAAGGAAACGACACCCTTACTTAAAACTGACCACATAGAGAGTCCCCGGCGACACCCTAGTTCGAATTCAGCCGTAAATCCTTCGCGACACCCCAGTTGAAATATCACGACATCGTAGCTTTAAGGAAATGACACCCTTACTTAAAACTAACCACATAGAGAGTCCCCACGACACCCTAGTTCGAATTCGGTCGTAAATCCTTTGCGACACCCAGTTGAAATCTCACGATACCCTAGCTTTAGGGCGGACGACACTCGTGCTTACAAATGACCACGGAGAGAATCCCAGCGACACCCCAGTGGAATTCGGCCGAAAATCATTCGCGACACCCCAGTTAAAATCTCACGACACCCTAGCTCTAAGGAAATGACACCCGTGCTTAAAACTGACCATGAAGAGAATCCCAATGACACCCTAGTTCGAATTCGGCCATAAATCCTTCGTGACACCCCAGTTGAAATCTCATGACACCCTAGCTTTAAGGAAACAATACCCTTACTTAAAACTGAACACATAGAGAGTCCCCGGCGACACCCTAGTTCAAATTCGGCCGTAAATCCTTCGCAACACCCCAGTTGAAATATCACGACACCCTAGCTTTAAGAAAACGACACCCTTACTTAAAACTGACCACATAGAGAATCCCCGCGGCACCCTAGTTCGAAATCGGCCGTTAATCCTTCGCGACACCCCAGTTGAAATCTCATGACACCATAGCTTTAAGGCGACGACACCCATGCTTGAACAAGACGGGAATTTGACGTTACCCTAGTACTAATTCGACGACACCCTAGTAACTCAGCCATACCATCTTTTCGAGAAAAGTGGCAAAACGTAGGCAGTTCCTATAGGTTTGTGGGTCACTGTGATGTGATTGTGGTGATCTAGGTATCCTTTTGTATTTCTCTGAGGTCGGCATAAACCCTAGAAAAATCACTCATTCGTCTGTTGCTCGAGAAGCCATCCTTCGTCTCTTGCTCGAGAAGCCACTGGTCTCCTTTTCCCTCCTAAATTTCTTCCATAGTTCATTCTTTCGTATACTTTATTCATGGAGATGAGTGCTTTCGTTTGTGGACGAAGATTGCGAACAAAGAAGAAGCAGACGGAGAAAATGGCGGAACAATGCAAGGACATGGTTTTTCGTTCGAATGAGGATGCGGCTCCTTCAGATATGTTTATCACTATGTTAAAATATTATGACATCCTCTCTTAAAATTTCATGACAAGTATGTCTTCTGTCTTACCCCCTGTTTCAGTTGACAATAAAATTGTTCCAGTCCCCCCAGTGAAGGCTTCCCAGCTGTTTAAGAATAGCTGCAGGCCGGCCGTATACATTCAGAAGGTTTGGAAGATGGGGTTCACTAGACGGCATACAAAACTTATTCGAAGGACCCTATTTGGTGCCTTCGTCGACATGCAGACGTTCACAGTCGATAGGCGACTGCTAGCAGACATCATAAGATGTCACAATGGAGGCGATGAGTTCATTTTCTGCGGAAAGCCAGTTCTATTCAGTGCCGACGAAGTCGCACTCATTCTTGGACTTCCAGCTCATGGGAAGAAGATCGACACGTCCAGCCTATTGTTCAACGGAAGGTTGTTCAGACGGTTTGGCCAGGGTTTAGATCTTCGCCAAGAAGGTTTGGAGAAGTTAATATTTCAACTCCAATCATCTAAGGAATAGGAGGATGTCGAGGACACCGTCCGACTTTGGATCGCATACATGTTGGCCATGTTTTTGGCTCCAAAGTCTAATCAGAGATGCCTATGGTATCTCATCCAGCACTTGGATGACTTAAGTCAACTGGATAGCATCGACTGGGCTTCGGCATTGAAGGAGTTGATTGTTCTGGCTCTCCTAGAAATAGCTGCTTGCTTGCGTTCCAAGGAGCCGGTCCACTCAAAGAATGCAAAAAAAGTTAGGAGGCAGCCTACCCTATTCGGATGCTCGGCAGCACTGGTGGTAAGGATTATTGAGACGCATAAGTCATGTTCTTACTATAATTTTTTTTAAATTACATTATTTAATATCCAAAAAATATCATGTTCAGGCGTGATTCCTCGAGCATACATCAATGCGAGAACCAGCATAACCTAATAAACTGCCCCGGCTGTTGAAGTGGTATGACCACCAAATGAAGATCCAGTCGGTTCGGGTTGCCGACTTGCAGCCTCACGACTTGGTAAGCTAGTACATTGCTCCATTGCTCTGACCATAATTTTTAACTTCATGCATCAATATGTTCACTTAATATTAATTTGTTATCAACTTGCGTTGCAAATGGAGGGAGCTACTGTACCACTGTCAGAAAATCGTTGGCTTCTTACTCAGCAGAATGTAGCATCCCCTCAACCAACAGATACATGCGCCCCTCAACCAACAGATAGCTGCGCAGGATGTGCCGAGTTGAGGACTGAATTGGAGTGCGTTAAGGATCAACTCGACGATGTCAGGCACAGGCTGTCCATGCTGAGAGCCTCCTCAAATCACTACTCAAAAAGGAAAGTACTGCAATAAATGAGGAGACAAGGGAGACGAGAAAACAGAGAAGGTGTATTCCCTAGAGTTGGTCCTCCGCGAGCCTGGTAATGGAAATAGTGAGGAGAAGAAGATGGAGGAGGACCATTCATCCGAGTGTCCAATTGAGACGGGGAATGCAAAAGCAGAGGAGAAGAGATTGGAGGGGGATTCATTGGATGAAAAAATAGAGAATGAGAATGAAATAAAGATGAGTCCATATCCGATAATAAACTTGGCACCCCTGCGCCAAAGGGTGATAATATAGACATAGAAATTGTTGGAGTGCCTTCGCTTGTTAGGAGGGTTAAAAAAGAGCCGAGGAAGCGTAAGGCATCCACGGTCGTCGGAGAATGTTATGAGACAACCCGTCCTAAAAAGTCGGCGAAGACAGTGGGCATGTCAAAGCCCAACACAATGGTCGAAGATGACCAAATAATTATTCAAAATTTTTTAAGCGAACGACTAACCGATGAGATCATCTACACCAATATGTTTTCTGGCGTTGTAACAAGGAAAAATCTTCAAGATCTCATTAACAATGAAATGATAATTGATGATGTAAGTATATCAAGAAACCTGTTCTAATTGTTGATTTTAGAATTATATTAATCGGTTTACATTGCATTGGCAGATAATTGATGCCAGCCAGGAGTTTCTGATGCGCAACTGGATAGAGCATCCAGACCGATACCATAAGTGCATATTTGCATCAGTTATCGTATCCGCTCTGTGTCTGACTTCCTCATCACCTGCTCATGAACTCGCTGGAATCTCAGGGGCCTCGATATTTGACAATGTATCGGATGAAGATAAGGCCAATTCTGGTTTCTTTTCACCATAATAAACTCTGATAAATCGCACTGGTATTTGATTGCTGTCGACATGGAAAGAAAGGTGTTCATGTACCTAAATTCACTGAAACGCAACCCCAAATACAAGGCCAATGCAAGGAAATGGCATACAATTCTTGGCCACATATTTCATATCTACTGCGATAAGAAGGAAGCGATGACTTGGCCGATGGAAGAGATTTTGGATTGCCCAAGCCAACCGACCGGATCGCTGGATTGCAGCCTATACTGTCTGAGATACATGGAATGTCTTGCTCGATGGGATAATCGTGATATGAAGATGGATTTCATGGATGAGAAGTCAGAGTTTACCGGCAACACTTAGCTGCGACGATATTGAGAGAGGGCCTGAACAAAAAGATTAGCGACATTGTCGAAAAATATTCTTAATTTTTTTATTCTTCTTTGAATGAAAATTGAATGTAATTTATTCATATTAACAATGATTAATATTTAATGCAAATGCATAAATTTTATATTGCGAGCAGGGGTGTCCTCGATTCATTCCTATGTTTGCCTTCGTAGGTTTTCGCCGTTTGGGTGTCGCCGCGCAAGAGCTAGGGAGTCATTAGCCAAGAGATGGGGTATCGTCACGTTAAAATCTTCGGTGTCCGCTCGCGAGTACTGGGATGTCGTAGGTTTCCGCCTTTCGGGTGTCGCCGAGCAAGAGCTAGGGAGTCGTTAGCCAAGAGCTGGGGTATCGTCACGCTAAAATCTTCGGTGTCCGCTCACGAGTACTGGGATGTCGTAGGTTTCTGCCGTTCGGGTGTCGCCGCGCAAGAGCTAGGAGTCGTTAGCCCAGAGCTGGGGTGTCATCGCGCTAAAATATTCGGTGTCCGCTCGTGAGTACTGAGATGTCGTAGGTTTCCGCCGTTCTGGTGTCACCGTGCAAGAGCTAGGGAGTCGTTAGCCAAGAGCTGGGGTGTCATCGCGCTAAAATCTTTGGTGTCTATTCGTGAGTACTGGGATGTTGTAGGTTTTCGCCGTTTAGGTATCGTTGCGCAAGAGCTAGGGAGTCGTTAGCCAAGAGCTGGGATGTCGTCGCACAAAATCTTCGGTGTCCATTCGCGAGTACTAGGATATCATAGGTTTCCGCCTTTCGGGTGTCGCCGCGCAAGAGCTAGGGAGTCGTTAGTTAAGAGCTGGGGTGTCGTCGTGCTAAAATCTTCGATGTCTGTTCGTGAGTACTGGGATGTCGTAGGTTTCCACCATTCGGGTGTCGCCGCGCAAGAGCTACTAGCCAGGAGCTGGGGTGTCGTCGCGCTAAAATCTTCGGTGTCCATTCGCGAGTACTAGGATGTCTCGTAGGTTTCCGCCTTTCAGGTGTCACCAAGCAGGAGCTAGGGAGTCGTTAGCCAAGAGCTGGGGTATCGTCGCGCTAAAATCTTCGGTGTCCGCTCACGAATACTGGGATGTCGTAGGTTTCCGCCATTCGGGTGTCGCCGTGCAAGAGCTAGGGAGTCGTTAGCCAAGAGCTGGGGTGTCGTCGCGCTAAAATATTCGGTGTCCGCGCGAATATTGGGATGTCGTAGGTTTCTGCCGTTCGGGTGTCGCCGTGCAAGAGCTAGGGAGTCGTTAGCTAAGAGCTGGGGTGTCGTCGCGCTAAAATCTTCGGTGTCCGCTCGCGAGTACTGGGATGTCGTAGGTTTCCGCCTTTCGGGTGTCGCCGTGCAAGAGCTAGGGAGTCGTTAGCCAAGAGCTGGGGTGTCGTCGCGCTAAAATCTTCGATGTCCGTTCGCGAGTACTAGGATGTCGTAGGTTTCCGCCGTTCGGGTGTCACCGCGCAAGAGCTGGAGAGTCATTAGCCAAGAGCTGGGGTATCGTCGCGCTAAAATCTTTGGTGTCCGTTTGCGAGTACTGGGATGTCGTAGGATTCCGCCTTTCGGGTGTCGCCGCGCAAGAGCTAGGGAGTCGTTAGCCAAGAGCTGGGGTGTCGTTGCGCTAAAATCTTCGGTGTCGCTCGCGAGTACTGAGATGTCATAGGTTTCTGCCGTTCGGGTGTCGCCGCGCAAGAGCTAGGGAGTCGTTAGCCAAGTGCTGGGGTGTCGTCGCGCTAAAATCTTCGGTGTCCGCTCGCGAGTACTGGGATGTTGTAGGTTTCCGCCATTCGGGTCGCCGCGCAAGAGCTAGGGAGTCGTTAGCCAAGAGCTGGGGTGTCGTCACGCTAAAATCTTCGGTGTCCGCTCGCGAGTACTGGGATGTTATAGGTTTCTGCCTTTCGGGTGTCGCCGCGCAAGAGCTAGGGAGTCATTAGCCAAGAGCTGGGGTGTCATCGCGCTAAAATCTTCGATGTCTGTTCGTGAGTACTGGAATGTCGTAGGTTTCCGCCATTCGGGTGTCGCCGCGCAAGAGCTAGAGAGTCGTTAGCCAAGAGTTGGGGTGTCGTCGCGCTAAAATCTTCGGTGTCTGTTCGCGAGTACTGGGATGTCATAGGTTTTGCCTTTCGGGTGTCGCTGCGCAAGAGCTTGGGAGTTGTTAGCCAAGAGCTGGGGTCGTCGCGCTAAAATCTTCGGTGTCTGTTCGCGAGTACTGGGATGTCGTAGGTTTCCGCCATTCGGGTGTCGCCGCGCAAGAGCTAGGGAGTCACTAGCCAGGCTGGGTGTCGTCACGCTAAAATCTTTGGTGTCCGCTCGCGAGTACTGGGATGTCGTAGGTTTCCGCCGTTCGGGTGTCGCCGCGCAAGAGCTAGGGAGTCGTTAGCCAAGAGCTGGGGTGTTGTCGCGCTAAAATCTTCGGTGTCTGTTCGCGAGTACTGGGATGTCGTAGGTTTCGCTGTTCGGGTGTCGCCGCGCAAGAGCTAGGGAGTCGTTAGCCAAGAACTGTGGTGTCATCATGCTAAAATCTTCGGTGTCCATTCGCGAGTACTGGGATGTCGTAGGTTTCCGCCTTTCGGGTGTCGCCGCGCAAGAGCTAGGGAGTCATTAGCCAAGAGCTGGGGTGTCATCGCGCTAAAATCTTCGGTGTCTGTTCGCGAGTACTGGGATGTCGTAGGTTTCTGCCGTTCGGGTGTCGCCGCACAAGAGCTAGGGAGTCGCTAGTCAGAGCTGGGGTGTCATCGTGCTAAAATCTTCGTGTCCGTTCGTGAGTATTGGGATGTCTCGTAGGTTTCCGCCTTTCGGGTCTCGCTGCGCAAGAGCTAGGGAGTCGTTAGCCAAGAGCTGGGGTGTCGTCGCGCTAAAATCTTTGGTGTCCGCTCGCGAGTACTGCGATGTCGTAGGTTTCCGCCACTCGGGTGTCGCCGCGCAAGAGCTAGGGAGTCGTTAGCCAAGAGCTGGGGTGTCATCGCGCTAAAAGCATTCATTTTACTGAAATAGACACCATATTTTGAAAGCACTTCATTTGCGACCAAGACACCCTAGTTCAAAAGTTATGACACCCATGTTTTATATGCTCCTGTGTAAGTTGACTCAATACGTAAGCATCAAATTCGTCCATCAAAACTTCGAAAGGCGGTACACTTCTCTCCAGGTCCTCTTCGGTATTAATTGACTGCAAACAAGTCTGTCTGATGCTTGAAGCAGCTCTTTCCTTGACCTGATTTTTCCTTGATCTTTTTGACTTCTTCTCGACTCCACTCTTTAATCTATTCTCTCTCGGGCGACCTTTCGTCCTAATTTGTTCAGGATCTTGAATTACAAGCTCTATACGTGGTTGAGCTGCGCAGTTGGCATCCACGACAATTTTGAATATAGGTGTTAGACCATCCATCACTACATTAAATGCATCTTCAGACATGGAGGCTATCTCTGCGAGCTTCATCATCCGATGACTCAGCAAACTATATCTACAATCATTAACATAATATTAACGAAAATAAATATTAAGACATTTCAATTAAAAAATTATCACTGCGTACCGTGATTTTCATATGCTTTTATCATAACCTTCAGTATTGCAGTTGAATTCGTCGAATTGGTATTTCATGTCCTTGCACCATCTCTTCAAGAAGTATTTATCTGGTAAACGAAATACGTCACTTTGATGAAGAACCAACAAGCATGCCTACACAGGTACCCCTTGAACTGAAAGGATCGGCACTGGCATTGGACATCCTCAATATTTCTATCGTATGACACGATATAATCTTTGATCATCTCCTTGCCGATTCCATCGACTTCAATCCTTTCATACGACTTAACAGAATATACACAACAGTTGCCAGCTTCCTTGATCAATTTTGTATTTGATGCAGCCATTTCAAGGATCTCATTCTGAAATTTTTTGAAAATACGCCTTGTATACCTTCCTGCAGCTTGTCTCTCAAAAGGTGATGATGTATTTAGGAAAGCAATCGTTTGCAACATCCTATTATCTTCCTCATTTTCAGCCTCGTATCTTTTTTCCAAGGCATCTTCGTACTTACTTATGAACTCCGTTAGTGTTGTCATTGAATTTATAAACCCATCGAAGAAGTGATTAATGCCCTCGCTCCTTTGTGAAGATGGCATCCCTGTTCAAAATTTTGTCAACATAAAAAAAAGCGTTTAACGCGAGCATGAACAAAGACAATGACATACAAACCTACGAAGAATATATCCTTTAGGTAAACTGGGACCCATTTATCTCGACATTCGTAAAGGACATTGAACTAATCTATAGACTTGCATTCTTTATATTTCTCCATAACATATGCCCACCTTTTCTCGAATGACTGTATGGTCAATGAATCATATTTTACCTCATCGAAATCAACCATAAACTTGGGATTTGCTGTGCAAATGTGGCCAATCTTTTCAGGTATCTTCTTCAATATATGCCAAAGACAAAATCGATGTCGTGTGTTAGGAAAAGCTTCTTTGACAGCAGCCTCGATTGCCTTGTCTTGGTCAGTTATTATGGCAATAGGTGCTTGACCACCATTTGCATCCAGCCATGCCTGAAAAACCCATTTATATGTCTCAGTACTCTCATCAGACAACAATGCGCATCCAAGCAAGGTGGACTGTCCATGATGGTTGACCCTGACGAATGGACAAAAAGACATTTGATATCTGTTTGTCAAGTACATTGAGTCAAAGCTTAGAACATCACTGAAGTATGTGCATGCCAATCTTGACCTTGGATGAATCTAGAAGACAGACCTTAGATGACCATTATCATTGAGGTCTAAGGTATAGAAGAAATTGGGATTTCTGAGTTACATTTCGGCGAAATGAATTACCATCGACTGAGCATCTCCTTCTTTCAGCTTAGACTGACGTTCGCGACAAATTAAGTTACGAGCATCCTTCTCAATGAAATCCAATTGTCTTCTGCCCCCTTTTCTCCTTGCTATGGCAGAGTATATCTGAGTCGTCGGAACATTCACGGCATGTAAATTGCTGATCTCTGCCTTCCCTGGTGTGCTGATCCTCCTATGCGACCGTAGATAACCAGTTGATGTTATGGACATCCCATGGTTATGTTCTAGAGAAACCTTATCCAATATCCACTTACCACTTGTAGCATTCAGTCTTGCTTTTATGGATGCCATACAATCAACTTTCCCAGTATCCCTATGATTCATACTCTTCTCTGTTTTTCTAGATTTTCCTTGCCTCCAACACACCAGGTGCTTGAAGCAAAGTTATTTTTTGTTGTTGGCCCTGCTACACACTGTTGTGATTCTAAAACCAACTCGTCTCGTATCCATTGTAGAACGTGTATACATCATCTGCTGAATTGAATTCCATTCCAATTTGAGGAACTACGGTATCATCCACTGCATTTGGAGCGATGGGTGAAGGTGCACGGCCGGGAGTATTATCGATTTTTTTCCGATCTATAATTTCAGCATCAACTGTGAAAATATAGGCATGCAGTCATGAACAATAATATCCATAGATTTAGTTGTCAATATATGCTGACAAAGGATTAGGATTTAGGACATGAAGGTTAAAACAATACGACACCCTAATTATCATCTGACGACACCCTAGCTTTAAGGCGATGACACCCGTGGGTTCACTGTTAATGCACGTGTGTCGTAGCATTGGTGCTAGGGTGTCGTGAGATTTCAACTAGGGTGTCGCGAAGGAGTTTCGGTCAAATTCGATAAGGGGTGTCGCGGGGGTTCTCTCCATGATCAGTTCTAAGCATGGGTGTCGTCGCCTTAAAGCTAGGATGTCGTGAGCTTTCAACTGGGGTGTCTCGAAGGAGTTTCGGCCGAAATCCAATTCTCCTGCGGTGTCACGGGGATTCTCTGTGCGGTCAGTTCTAAGCACGGGTGTCATGGCATTGGTGCTAGGGTGTCGTGAGATTTCAACTGGGGTGTCGCGAAGGAGTTTCAGCCGAATTCGACAAGGGGTGTCGCGGGGGTTCTCTCCGGGATCAGTTCTAAGCACGGGTGTCGTCGCCTTAAAGCTAGGGTATCGTGAGCTTTCAACTGGGGTGTCTCGAAGGAGTTTCGGTCGAAATCCAATTTTCCTGGGGTGTCGCGGGGATTCTCTGTGCGGTCAGTTCTAAGCACGGGTGTCGTGGCATTGGTGCTAGGGTGTCGTGAGATTTTAACTGGGGTGTCGCGAAGGAGTTTCGGCCGAATTTGACAAGGGTGTCGCGGGGGTTCTCTTCGGGATCAGTTCTAAGCACGGGTGCTATCGCCTTAAAGCTAGGGTGTCATGAGCTTTCAACTGCGGTGTCTCAAAGGAGTTTCGGCCGAAATCCAATTCTCCTGGGTGTCGCGGGGATTCTCTGCGCAGTCAGTTCTAAGCACGAGTGTCGTGGCATTGGTGCTAGGGTGTCGTGAGATTTCAACTGGGGTGTCGCGAAGGAGTTTCGGCCGAATTCGACAAGGGGTGTCGCGGGGGTTCTCTCCGGGATCAGTTCTAAGCATGAGTGCCGTCGCCTTAAAGCTAGGGTGTCGTGAGCTTTCAACTGGGGTGTCTCAAAGGAGTTTCGACCGAAATCCAATTCTCCTGGGGTGTCGCGGAAATTCTCTGCGCGGTCAGTTCTAAGCACGGGTGTCGTGGCATTGGTGTTAGGGTGTCGTGAGATTTGAACTGGAGTGTCGCGAAGGAGTTTCGGCCGAATTCGACAAGGGCTATCGCGGGGGTTCTCTTCGGGATCAGTTCTAAGCACGGGTGTCGTCGCCTTAAAGCTAGGGTGTCGTGAGCTTTCAACTGGGATGTCTCAAAGGAGTTTCGGCTGAAATCCAATTCTCTTGGGGTGTCGCGGAGATTCTCTGCGCGGTCAGTTCTAAGCATGGGTGTCGTGGCATTGGTGCTAGGGTGTCGTGAGCTTTCAACTAGGGTGTCACGAAGAAGTTTCGACCGAAATCCAATTCTCCTGGGGTGTTGCGGGGATTCTCTGCGCAGTCAGTTCTAAGCATGGGTGTCGTGGCATTAAAGCTACGGTGTCGTGAGGTTTCAAGTGGGGTGTCGTGAAGGATTTTCGGCCGAAATTCAAATCATCCTTGGGTGTCGTAAGGTTTCCTCTTGGGACGTCGTAAAACTTACTATGGTAACTGGGTATTTGGCTTCCCGAAACTCTCTTATGTTCCCCATCCCCCGAAACTCATCGAGGGGGGGGGGGGGGGCGACGCTTCGATTCCTTTGAACCGCCCACTGAGATGGTGGCACGTGGCAATCGAAACACCCGCCAGGAGTACCTTAAATATGGATGGGGGAATGCCATCGTTCATCACCTTTTCAGCTGATCTTCCAAAATTTTTGTATACTGATATGGCTTTTAGAGGCGAGGAGTGATCGACTGGCCCCCCTGGGAGCCGCCGCAGAATAGTAAGCATCGATTTGGAGGTCTTTGCAGAGTCGCTCGCAAATAGTGAGCGACTCCACAGGGCGGCCAAGCAATACATGGCCATTTCAACGAGATAGATCGAGGTCCTGTGTCGGGCTAACAGCCGGCTGGAGAGGCAAGTAGAGTCCCTCCAGCGCTAGATCGCCGAGTTAACCCCGCAGCGTGGGGGGAGCTTGGCAGCGACCAAAGCAGATAACAAGCCCCAGTGAGGGCTCATGTACTTTTTTCTTTTCTTTCCGTCTTCTCTTTATTTTTGTGATGAATAAAAATAAATTTTTGTAACTTGGGTGTCGCGGGCCTTCTCGCCGTGGTCAGTTATAACCATGGGTGTCGTCAGATGAGAGCTAGGGTGTCGTGAA
Organism: Calamus simplicifolius; assembly: GCA_900491605.1. Taxonomy (NCBI): domain Eukaryota; kingdom Viridiplantae; phylum Streptophyta; class Magnoliopsida; order Arecales; family Arecaceae; genus Calamus; species Calamus simplicifolius. The sequence goes on from UESW01004305.1 coordinate 91,723, forward strand.
GTTTTAACTGGGGTGTCGCGAACGATAGCACCGACTCAGGCTATTAACGATACCCCAGTTCTCATCTGATGACACCCTAGCTTTAAGGCGACGACACCGATGACGTGACTGTTAAAGCGGGGTGTCGCGGGGATTGTTCTCCATACGGGGTGTCGCGGACCTTCTCGCCGTGGTCAGTTATAACCACGGGTGTCGTCAGATGAGAGCTAGGGCGTCGTGAAGTTTTAACTGGGTTGTTGCGAACGACGACAGCACCGACTCAGGCTTTTAACGACACCCCAGTTCTCATCTGACGATACCCTAGCTTTAAGGCGACGACACCGATGACATGACTGTTAAAGCGGGGTGTCGCGGGGATTGTTCTCCATACGAGGTGTCGCGGACCTTCTCGCCGTGGTCAGTTATAACCATGGGTGTCGTCAGATGAGAGCTAGGGTGTCGTGAAGTTTCAACTGGGGTGTCGTGAACGACGACATCACCGACTCAGGCTATTAACGACACATTAGGGGTGTCGTAGCTTTAACGACGATACTAGAGCTATATGGATAGGAAATAACGGAGAATATAGGCCAAACCACTCTGACGATACCCCAGTTCTTGAGGTATAACATCCTAGTTAAAACAGTTATGACATTCGTGCTTACAAAATAGTAAACTCTAAATAGTTATAACTCCCAGAATGTCAATTGTTTTGTTCTAAGGAAGTTACCCGCGCATTAAACGGTTTGGTGACGCATTAACTAACTCTAACCAGAAAAAATAGTTGGTGTAATAAAGGAGCTTTACAATGAAGTGGGAAGAAGGATTTTTTACTTTGTGCTGCGGACGACATTTCCTTCAGAAGTTTTTGTACAAAGACTCCAGTAGCCAGGTATTCCAACCTCGAAGCTGAAATATTTTCTTTCGACCGGAGTCTCAGAGCGAGGGCGACGGTTCATGCTCAACTGATTTCGATGATGCTTCCAAAATCCAGAGCGAGGGGGAAGAAAGAGTTCTTCTTGCACAGATGAAATCCAACGTAAAATGGCGCTAGGATGGAGGGAAAGGGCATTTTTGTTCGTACGCTAATTTAAAAAAAGGCGAACTGCTTTAAATGCCCGTCACGTTCAGAACGTTACATCGTAGCAGGGCCATACCGTCCGGCACTGTCATCCACGTAGACTCCACGTGGACCAATCAGAAGAGGCGGTGCAACTCACGTAGGCCTTGCTGCACCGAGGGCGGTGTACAAAGACTTTTCCTTGGAGTTAAATGTTTTGGGGTTTCAAAATTTTTTGGTGCAAGCGCCCGCGCTGGCATTTTGCAAACATTTTAAAAAAAGCAAAGGTCAAAAAAGTCTGATGCTGATGCTTTTAAGTGTTGACCGCGTTACTTAGCAGGGAAGAAAGTGTTCCCACAATGCTTATAAGCATAGTTACATTAATATTTTCTGTGGCACTTGAAAGAAAACGTTGCCGCTTATAAGCGTTGTTACACTGATTAACTGCCAACGCTTTGTAAGTATTGTCATAGCTAATTTTGTTTTAGTGAGTGGCTTTATCTTCAATCGAAGCAAAATATATTGCTGCTACTGATGCTACATGTGAAGCTATTTAGTTAAGGAGAATTCTATTTGATTTGAAATAAAAATAAAAGCAACCGACTATAATCTACTGTGACAACATATCGGCTATTGCAATAACTAAAAATCCTATTTTTCATGCTAGGTCCAAGCACATTTAGCTTAGGTACCATTTTATAAGAGATATGATGAACAAAGAAGAAATTCATTTAGAGTTTATTAATACAAATGAGCAATCTGTAGATTTTTTCACCAAAGCTATGACAAGTGAGAAGTTTAAAAAGTTCAAGAAGCAACTAAAGATTGCAAGTGGATTCTATATGCTTGCTTTAGAAGTCTGATTGATACACCCATTGGGCTGCTTTCTTTTAGATATTTTCTTAGCTTGTGTATGGTTCCTAGAATTACAAATTAAGAGGGGGTGTTAAAGAATAATTTATACTTCCCAGAATATTTCTAGAGAAATGAAAGGATTACTATTAATGATTCACCACTTACTGAATATGTCTCTTGCTATTTCCTAAATGAGTTTAATATGACTCTTGCTATTTCTTAAATGAGTTAAATATGACTCTTGATATTTTCTAAGAAGAGTTAATGTAGTATTTCTAGGGTCATGTATTGATTTATAAAAGGCTATGTAATCTAAAGCTTTATGTAACAATTCCTAGCAATCCAAGTAAACAATACAATAAATATTTTAGCTTATCTTCTCTGCAATGTCGAAGTTACAATATTTTGTCCACCTCTTCATTGTGCATTCCGAACAGAATAGAGGTGGCAGATGGGCTTAGCCATGGTTGTGCACTAAAAATAATAATAAAAAAGAACAATATCTCTACATCAGGTTATAGCAAAAGGAATGCCTTAGAAAAATAGATGGAAAAAAACTCACAAGGAAATCATAACAAAAAGTTGCAGAATCTACTGCATTGTCCAATAAAAGATCTGCTAACATATACTTTTGATGAAAAGGGTTAAAAAAAGAAAATAATTTTAAAATGTATATAATTTTTTTAAAAAAATAACTGTGCACTACATTTTATTATAATTAAGCCTGTTTTATAAAGATATATGAAGCAAAAAAAAAAAAAAATATTTTGCTTTCATGTAAAACAAAAAAAAAAGCAGAAAAGAAAAAAAATTCTTTCTTTTTTATATTATAAAATTTAATATTTAAATTCTTAGTAACGACTGCCTAAGATATTATCTTTTATTTAAAATTTATCTTTTTTTTGAATAATAAAAAGGTCGAAGACTTCTCTATCCCTTTCTTCTTCTCTTGCCTTTCTTCTTTGTCTCCTATTTTTTAATTAAAGAAAAGATTATCTTCTTCCATCTTTGGATGATGGATATGAATTCATGCTTCTTTTTATTTTGTTAAATAATTGTATTTTTTTTTAGATTTTTGCTTGAGGTTTTATTCCTTCTTGGAAGATTTTTGAGTATGACCATTTTTGCCCAAATAGCTGTTGGCATTAAAGTTTTCATTCTACTTGATTGAATTTGGCAGATGGTGCTGTTTCAGAAGTTTTTCTACCAAAAACCGTCTGATAATCTTTTGGAAATCTCCGAGAAAGTTTGCCGTATGCTTGAGTTTTTTTTCTTTTTATTTTCTTGTGGAATGCTATTTTATAATGTAGTTTTCCCTCCATCCAATAGATTACTATAATCTAACATCGTATGGGTTTATAAGCCTTGGCGGGTCCACTCAAAACTTAAGCTTTTAGACCATATCTCATAAGTCAGCATATGCTAATGTAAATAAATAAACAAAGGAAAAGAAAACGACCACCCATGGCACTGTCAAATTATCATATTATATTGCAGAAAATTCAAAAATGAGTTCAAGTCTTCTAATTAACGCCCCATGCTTATCTTTTAAGAATAAAATTGCTGCAGGTTTTGTTGAGGTTGATGAACAGCGGAATCTCCTTGCTCAAAAAATATTTTAAGCTTCCGGTCTTTATTATCTATGAAAGATTGTTGCAATGCTAAGTTGCCCTGTCCCTCAACCCTCAACTCATCGGTTCGAATCACACCACTCCAATACAAGTTAGCCCCTTAAATTTTTCTTGAGTTCTGGGATGCTTTACATTGGTAAACATCCCCACCCTCACTATATCAATCCCTTCACATCCCTTCACCTCCAAGAGTCACATACTCACATTCTCCTTATCAACCCTATGCAAGTGTTAAACCATGACCAGTTGAGAGTATAATGATCTTGTACCGGTTGGGAGTGTAATAATGAGAACAAGTTAAATCCAGGATCCACATATTCGTATTGTACCTATACTCACAGACTCAGATCCTTCCTTTTTTTCCTTCTAATTTTTTTCACTTAGGACAATCCCACTTAAAATGTCCTACCTCACCATACTTGTAGCACTTAGCCTCTCTCTTGCCTTTTCTGAACTTTTAACTTTCTTCTAGGCTTGCTTCTGTCCCTGCCTTTGTTTGACCTTTCCCTTACTGATAGACCCTTATGAGGAATAACTGCCTTGGTCATCTTCTCCCTCTGCTCATTTGTTCGAAGTACCGAGATAATATCTTCATAGAATAGTATCTCCTTCCCGTAAAGCAGCGTCATCATCAATGAGTCATATGGTGTGGACAGTGAACACAATAGTAGAAGTGCCTTATCTTTCTCCTCCATCTTGACCCTGACATTCAGCAATTCATTGCTAATTTGGTTGAACACCTGGATGTGGGCCAGTACATCTCTACCTTCTGTCATCCGAAGACTGTAGAGGCACTTCTTCAATATCAACTTCTTACACATATTCTTCCCCATGGAGAGGGTATGAAACTTCGTCTAGAGTCCCTTCGGGGTCTTCTTCTCTAGCACTGAATAGAAGGCTAAATCTGCTAGACATCCTCTGATCGTTGAACATGCTTTCTTCTCCAATAATATATACTGTTTGTCTGCTATCCTGTCTGACTTTTCCTTCAAAGTCAGATTTAAACCTTGCTGCACAAGAAGGTCCTCTATCCGAACTTTTCATATGGAGAAACTTTTCTTTCCATCAAACTTCTCACAAGAAGGTCCTCTACCTAACTTTCCAAATGAAGAAATGTTGACCCAATTGTTGATTTTGATGATTAACAAAACTATTTGAGTATAATATTTGAAGTTACCAATGATTTTGATTAAGTTTTTTAGTTTATGATTTGATTCATTAATCAAAATCACTAGACAAATCAAATTCTAGTTCGAATCTAATGTCAAGGTAAGATTGCAGACATTAGAGTCAACACATGGAATCGCAGAGTCGACTCCGAAAATCGGCATAGACTTAGAGTCGACACCTGGACTGTTAGAGCCAACTCCAACAGAAAAGACAGAACGATGGTTTTTCTGGTCATGACTTAGAGTCGACTCCTGGACTGTTAGAGTCGACTCCAGAAGATTTTCGTGTCGATCCCAGAAAAGTCAAAGACGACTCCAGATCGAGCGTTTGGGGATTTTCGATTTAGAGCCGACTCCAAAAAAGTTAGAGTCGACTCCAGTTTATCAGAAACGACTCTAGAACTGTCAGAACGTCTCTAAACTTTATCTTTATCTTTTTAATCCCAACAGCTATTACTATATTTGGTTCTAATCCTTCTTACACTTGTTTCTAACGGATAGTTTTTGGCTATTTATGGATTAAAAAGAATCTATAAGAAGAGGTTTTATTGTATCCAAAAAAGAAGAAGAAAAACAAGAAAATAAGAGAGAAAAATCAGAAAAACAAGAGTGAAATCCATCATAAAATCAAAAGAGAAAAAAGGGAAGATTCGAAAGGAAAGATTATATTGATTTCCCAAAAGAAAAGAGAGAGATTTCTAGCATTCCTTGTTCTATTTTGAAGAAATCCCAAAAGAAGAAGCAAGCCCTAGCTTTCTAATCTTCGGAGCTCCAAGAGCATTCTAAAGGAAGATCCACTCAAGAGAAGAGAAGAAGCAAGCTACCAAGATCTGCAAATCAGGCTTTGATTCCTATCTCTTTAGTATTGTTATAGTATTGTATAGTTGCTAATTGGAGGAGCTTTTAAACTTGTAAAAACGTTATTGTTTGTTGGGTCAATCGGATGATTGATTCCGTTGAGGCTGTTAGCCTTGTGCAAGCAGTTTGCTTGTGTTGTAAGGTTGTGTGCTGGTGAGCCTTGAAAACCAGCTGGGTTCGTTGTGCACCCGAAAAATAATAAGTTTGAGTTGTGAGCTTGCAAAACAACTATGCTGTAATCAGATTGATTATAGTGTGGACCCAAGAGGTACTTGGGAGTGGATGTAGGTGTAGGTACACCGAACCACTATAAAACTTCTTGTGTTTGCCGTGATTATTTCCTTGTCTCTTATTCTCTATTCTTGCTTACTCTATTTAATTCGTATACATCTAATTTTTTACTTCCGCTGGGGGATTGTTTTTAAAAGGAGTTTAATTTTTGAAAAACCCAATTCACTCCCTCTCTTGGGTTGCTATATGGACCAATAAGAAACTTTTCTTTCCATCAAACTTCTCAAAATCTATTTTTATGCTACTACCCATGACTAGATCTCAATTAAAAATAGCGCAAAAAAATCTAAAAAATTGAAAGATGCCTTCTTGCAGAAATTCTGCAGTACTTTGAAGATCTTCAAAATTTTCCTTTCTACATTAAAATCTTTTTGCTTGAGAAATATCCTTGGCTTATGGTTCCGATTCCTCTTCACAAGCGAGCGTCCATTGTTTTCCGCCCATGGAGGAATCTCACGCAGCAAGCGTCCGTCGGTCCGGTTCTTGGAGACGCCATGCACGAACATCCCGTGGGCATTCTCCAATTTCTAGGAGGCACCTACAAAGCCTCCCCACGATCGCGTCCCGACCACCCCACCCGTTTCGGTTCGGATCTTCACGTCGAGATGGGAATGAGAGAAAAAATATTTTTTTAAAGAAAAGAATTTATTTTGTTTATTTCATAAACCTTATAAATTAGAGTTTAAATAGATGATCAAATGGTCTTGATTCATACCAAAACTTCATGAACTAATTCAATGAGATTAAAATAACCTTCAGCCTCCTTGGATCCACACTTAGCCCAATATAAGTTAGTCCAATTTGGGCCTTGATAGCACTGCGACAGATCGAACTGGTTTCTCATTGCAGATTACGGATGTAAGTCGGAATGTGCGATGAGACCTCTATTTTTTCATTATAGAAGGTAAGCCAGAGTTTTTGGGACTTAGATTAGATGGGTTGTTAGGAATCTTTAGGATTCTTCAGCACTCTTGATGATTACTATTACCATCTGATGGAATTCAAGATCGGCAATGAAAAGAAAGAGGCAGCAGAGCAGTCCTTTTAAGTCCCTTAAGGCATATAATTAGGCATACAAATTTGATTCCCCCTTTCTTCTCGGCTCACCGTTAGAACATTGTATAATTTTTTATATGCATTCCTTGCTTGTTTTTCTCCTGTACCGATCATTAATTAGAACTTTGAATGATTTTTTTTTATTTGCATTCTTTGTTTGTTTTTCTTTTTGTTTGCAGTTTTTGCTGAATAACTTTACCTTCTGGTCGCAATAAGCACTATTCCAAAACTTGAATCTGGCTCTTTATATATTTTTCAACCTATGGTCCGTCAACAAAATTATTTGTTGATTTCGTTAATCTATTTCTATGATGAATACTTTCTTTTACATGCAGCATAAAACTATATTGTGTGCTTGTGTAGATCTCTTGAGGATCTTGTTGTTTATTGTAGCACTATTTGCTCATTGAATGACGGATGCCTTTAATTGAAAGGTTAAACTCAACATTGATCAACGCTTTTAGAAAATAATCCAAGATGGAAACATATATTTCCCCTTAATGCATGCTAATGCCCCAAATTTATTTCTATAGCTAAATATTATTGATGTTTATTATATTAGTCGCCGCTCGTCAATGAGCCTTTTTTTTTTCTTTTTCTATATAGGTTATTTCAAATGCTAATCAAATTATATCTTCTCTCTTCACATATTAATCTATAATATTATTTTATTAGTTTTAATCATCAAAACTTTTTTATGCATTGTTGCCGCGGAAATCCGTTCTCCGACTCGGATGCTGTTGGGGCTTCGAATCCGGGCTCGACTCCTGGCTGGGACCTACAAAATAGTCCTCGAACAGAGGGTGGTTTGAGGGGGTGCCCTCTGCGGAAGACCCTCCGATGCCCAAGTCAGTGGAGATTCACAGTAAGCAGACAATGAGGAGAAGGATCCCCAAGGAAGAGTTCCTCTAAGGGTGGTGTTAGGAGCTCTGTCTGAGCTCTAATGGAGTGTGAGTGAGTGAAAGAGAGGTGTCTTGAGTGTGCAGAATGCCGTACCTAAGGGGATTTGAGGCTGTGATATTTATAGGCGATCACCTGATTTCTTGGACATGTCACAGAGGATTTGAAAGTTGTTGAGATTCGAAACTGATTCGAATCAGACTATTACAGGGCCGGTAGGATCCGTATCCGGTTGGTTAGAGGATCAACGGCCAGGAAGAGCAGACGATGCTTCAAGATTCAGTGACTACATAGGCTCTAGGCCATTTCTGGTAGCGTAGGCATGATTTTCTATTTGAAATCTTGTTAATTTAAGTGTATTCTGCAGAGGCGCTTGAGTATCTCGGTCGGGCCGAGGTATAGAAGATGGCTGAATCTGCCGAAGTATGGTGAGACTCAATTTACCGAGGTATGGGATAGTTCGGCCTTCTTGAGACACAGAATGGCTCGGCTATCCAATGTATAACGAGACTCGGCCTACTGAAGCGCAGGATGGTTTGGTGGCGATAGCTCGGCCTGTCGGGGTATGATAATAGCTCGATCAGCCAAGCCGAGGTATAATAATAGCTCGGCTAACTAATAATAGCTCCATCAGACGAGGTATAATAATAGCTCGGCCAACTGATAATAGCTCGATCAGCCGAGGTATAATAATAGCTCGGCCAACTGTTACACGAAAGCTGTTTCGAAGGGGTAGCCTGAAGGGAAAACTTGCTTTTCCTATGCACAGGATCTCAAGGTGGAAAGCATGTAATTCAATTTTAATATTCTCATTGAATATAAATTAAAGCATATTAGCATATCTGAAATTTAAGAGTATATAAAATAAGTTTAAAATAATACCTCTCGATGCGGAAGCTGTAGATGACGAACGTAGCAAATCCGATCTACAGAGAGAAGTTCCTCTTCGTGCCTTGCAAGAGCCGCACGTGCCGCTCCTCTATATCACACGCACGCTTGATGTATGTAGATAGGAGGCGGAATCCTAGAACAATGGAAGTAGAACTCTTCTCTTAAGAAGAGACAATCTCTTCTTGATTGTACTTCTTGTTGACTTTCTGTGATTGCAGATGATCAACTTTTCACAGAAAGATCTCTGTCAATTTTCTTCTTTTCTTTGTTCCCTTTTTTGTTTCGTATTTTATATACACCGTAACGTTTTTACCCGATGAAATACAGCATTGAATATGCATTGAAAACGCGTATAAGAGCCCTTTAAATAAATGCCATTACGTGAATACCTTCACTGCATTAAGTCCGCAGCGGCTTCAATCAATGCGTGGAATTAAGCCAGCCTAAGAGGAAACGTAGAGTGATCGGTTCCTTGAGCATCCTCCTATTAATATATCAATAACTCTGTTTCTTGGCTGTTATAACTAATGTGTTGATCCATTTATTGATTTTGATGATTAATAAAGGAATTAAGTATATTTATTTGATTACTAATGGATTTTATAAGTGTTTCAGGACTTAAAATTTATTTGATCAATTTAAAGGAATGTAGAAATGAATTTTGAATCAAATACAAATCAGAGATTTCAAAGTTTCAGAGCTTGGAGTCTATACCTAGAAAATCTGGAGCCGACCCCATGGCCAATTCAATTTTAATCTGATTTTTGATACGATCCGGAGCCAACACCTAGAGTTTCGGAGCCAACACCTAGAGTTTTGGAGTCGACACTTACAGTGTCTGGAGCCGACTCCGATGCGGGGATAGAACGCTTATTTTTTGAGCATCCTGGAGCCGACACCTACAGTATTCGGGAGCCAACACCTGACGATGGCGAGCCGACACTTACTTTTTCGGAGCTGACTCCTTAACGAACTCTAAAATTTCTATTTTTGATAAAATGATCTGGAGCCGACACCTGAAAAGTTGGAGCCGACTCCAACCTGACTGGACAAAAATTTAAAATGCCAGATCAGCTCTAACGGTAATATTTCCTTTTTACCTAATTTCTAATGGATATATTTTGTTTCCAGGTACACTCCAACGGCTAGTTTCCTTCTCAAAACGGATTAAAGAGATCTAAAAAGGGAGAAAAACACCCGTTTGAAAAAAAAAAAAAGACAGAAGAAAAAGAGAACAAAAATAGAAAAATTTCAAATCAAAAATCCGAGAAACCCTGAGCCTGAAATCCAAGAGAAAAGCATTCAAATTCAAATCCTTCCACTCCAAAAAGCTCAAAGAGGAATCCAAGGCGCCCAAATCAAAAAATCGATAGATTTCCCAAATTGAAGTAAAAGCTCTGTTTCTTCCATTTCCAATCTTCTTAACTGCAACGACTGTAAGGGATTAAAGCTGAGGCTTGATTCATCATTCCAAAGGGAGAAGAGGAAAAGAAGAAAGAAGAAAAGAAGAAAAGCTCAAAGCCAAACAACTTCAAATCAGGCTTTTCTAAACTTGTTTACTTATTTTTGAATATTTGCTCATTGAGGAGCTGTGTATCTTTGAAAAACTATATTCTTTTTGTTTGTGCCTAGTTCAATCAAAAGGATTGAACTAGTGGAGGTTGTATACCTCGGGTCAAGCTAGATTAGCTTGAGTTTAGGGTTGTGTGCTGGTGAGCCCGAAAAACCAGCTGGGTTCGTTGTGATCCCGGGTAAAACAACAAGTTTGGGTTGTGAGCTTGTAAAGCAACTCGGCTGTAATCGAGGAGATTATAGTGTGGACCCAAATGGATCTTGGGAGTGGACGTAGGTGTTGGATACACCGAACCACTATAAAATCTTTGTGTTTGTCGTGCTTCTATTGTCTCTATCTCTATCTCTATCTCATTGATTGTGCTTTATATTTGCATTGCATTTACTTTCATTCATCTTAAGCAAACAATTTTTTTTGAGGTTAAATTTTTTAAAGAACCCAATTCACCCCTCCCTCTTGGGTTGTCATCTGGGCCAACAATTGGTATCAGAGCAAGTGCTCATTTGATTGAATTTGATCACACGATCAAGAGCTAAAGATCCAAATGGCAGCTCAAGTTGGATCATTTGCCGAAGGTCATTCTACGAATAGACCTCCCTTGTTTAATGGTTCCAACTATTCATATTGGAAAGCAAGAATGAGGATATTCATTCAAGCTTCTGATTATGAATTATGGGGTGTTATAACTAATGGACCTAGTACACCCACACACATTGTTGATGGCACTATTGTTCCTAAACCCGAAAGGGATTGGAATGATAATGATAGGAAAATGGCACAGCTCAATGCTAAGGCCATGAATGTCTTGTATTGCTCTTTAGATGCTAATGAATTTAATAGAATCTCTACATGTAATTCCGCAAAGAAGATTTGGGATAGATTAGAGGTTACCCATGAGGGTACCAATCAAGTTAAAGAATCTAAGATCAATATTCTAGTGCACAAATATGAATTATTTAGCATGGAACAAACTGAAACTATAGCATGCATGTACACTAGATTTACTGATATTGTAAATGGTTTGAAAAGTTTAGGCAAAACATATTCTAGCTCTGAACTTGTTCGTAAAATTCTCAGGTCACTTCCAAGAACGTGGGAAGCGAAGGTGACAGCAATCTAAGAAGCAAAGGACCTCAATACCTTACCCTTAGAGGAGCTTCTAGGATCCCTAATGACCCATGAATTGACCATGAAGCAGCACATAGAAGAGGATGTGAAAAAGAAAAAGACCATAGCTCTTAAGGTGCTGAAAGTGAGGAGAGCTGTAGTGAAAATGATGATGATGATGATGATGATACAGCTCTTCTAGCAAGAAAATTCAAAAAATTCATGAGGAGAAAGAAACCCTTCCACAAAAAGAAATTTGGAGCTAAGATGGAAGGAGAAAAAGAAAAAGAGAAGGACAAGGACAAAGAGAAAGAGCCCTTGATTTGCTATGAATGTAAGAAACCGGGGCATTATAGATATGATTGTCCTCAACTGAAAAAGACTTTTAAGAAGAAGAAGAAAGCCTATGTTGCAACCTGGAGTGATAGTGATGAATCTTCTTCAAAGGAAGATCAAAAGAAAGTTGCAAACATTTGCTTTATGGCAAACGACGACAGTGAGGTAAGTTCCGAAAATCCTTGTGATGACTTTGCTTTTGATGAATTGTTTGATGCTTTTAATGAACTTGTTGGTGATTTCAAAGTTTTGAAAAAGAAATATAAGTTTTTGAAAAACGAAAATTTAACTTTCATTACAGAAAAAGAAAATCTTAATAATGAAACTAAAGTGCTGAAATCTAAAAATGAAAATCTGTCAAAAGAAAAAGAATCAATTTCCAATGAAAATGATAAACTAAAGAAGGAAGTTGATAAATATAAAAATATTATTGATAAATTCACTTATAGTTCTGAAAAACTTAATTTATTGTTAAGTAATCAAAGAGCTATATATAAGGCTGGTTTAGGTTATAGACCTAACTTAAAGCAAAAATTTGTCAAAAACTTTTTTAGAAAGGAACAAAACAATGATAATGTTACATGTCATTACTGTAACAAGAAGGGACACAAAGTTTTTGAATGTAATTTTAAGAAAATTGACAAGAAGTTAAATAATAAAGGAAAGAAAATATGAGTTCCCAAAGGAACAGTCTTTTATGCTACTAACCATGAAGGACCCAAGAAGGCTTGGGTACCTAAATATAAGACTTAATTATTTTTGCAGGAGTGTCTTGCGGCCAAAAGATCAAAGCGAAAGTAGTATCTCGATAGCGGCTGCTCAAGGCACATGACGGGTGACAAGGATCAATTCATCACCCTTGAAAGCAAAAGAGGAGGAGTAGTTACATTTGGTGATAATGCAAAGGCCAAATCTTGGGGTTTGGTAACATTCAAATAACTCCCTCCACATATATTGAAAATGTCTTATATGTTAATGGTTTGAAACACAATTTAATTAGCATTAGTCAATTATGTGATAAAGGTTTTAAAGTATCATTTGAATCTTCTATATGCACAGTTTCTAATCCCATTGATAATAGCATTGTTTTTATTGGAAATAGAAATGGCAATGTATACTTGATTGATTTAGACAATTTGTCTACTAGTAATCATTGCTTATGAATGAGATTGGTTGGTTGTGGCATCGTAGATTAGGTCATGCAAGCACACACCTTATTTCAAAATTAATTAGAATGGATTTAGTAAAAGGACTTCCACAACTAGATTTTGAAAATAATAAAATTTGTGATGCATGTCAATTTGGAAAACAAACTAGAAATTCTTTCAAAACTAAAAATATTGTTTCCACTTCTAGGCCTCTTGAACTACTTCACATGGATCTTTTTGGACCTACTAGAACCACAAGTCTAGGAGGAAAGAAATATGGTCTTGTGATTGTAGATGATTATTCTAGATACACTTGGGTATTGTTTTTAGCTCATAAGGATGAGACCTTTCCATTATTTCTGAAATTCTTCAAGAAGGTCACAAATGAGAAAAACAACACCATAGTGTCTCTAAGAAGTGATCATGGCACTGAATTTGAAAATCATTTATTTGAAAACTTTTGCATAGAAAATGGCATTCATCATAATTTTTCAGCACCTAGAACACCGCAACAAAATGGAGTAGTTGAAAGGAAAAATAGAACCTTAGAAGACATGGCCCGTACCATGCTATGTGAAAGCAACCTACCAAAATACTTTTGGACGGAAGCTATAAACACGGCATGCTACATTCTTAATAGAGCTCTAATTAGGCCAATCATTAAGAAAACACCTTATGAACTATGGAATAATAGAAAACCAAACATAAGTTATTTTCATGCATTTGGTTGTAAGTGTTTCATTCATAATAATGGCAAAGATAATCTAAAAAAATTTGATGCAAAATCTGATGAAGGCATTTTCTTAGGATATTCAACATCTAGTAAAGCCTATAGAGTATTTAACAAGAGAAACTTAATTGTAGAAGAATCTATTCATGTAATTTTTGATGAATCTTTAGCATCAAGTTCTGAAAAGATTGATGATGAGGAAGATACAAACATTCTAGAAAGAGATATTGAAAAATTGAATATAGATGTATCTTCAGATCATGAACAAGAAGCTAAAGATAATGATTCTCCTAGTGTTGATGTTGTTGATGCAAATCATAATGATATAGATCTACCTAGAGATTGGAGATATGCCTATGGTCATCCAAGAGAATTAATTATAGGTGATCCATCTCAAGGAGTAAGAACTAGATCATCAATGAGAAACATCAATAATCATCTTGCATTTGTATCTCAAATTGAACCTAAAACTATTGAAGAAGCAGAAAAAGATAATAATTGGATGTTAGCTATGCAAGAAGAATTAAATCAATTTACTAGGAATAATGTTTGGACTCTTGTAGATAGACCTAAAGATCATTCTGTTATAGGATCAAAATGGGTATTTAGAAATAAATTAGATGAAAATGGCATAGTAATTAGAAACAAAGCTAGATTAGTTGCAAAAGGATATAATCAAGAAGAAGGAATTGATTTTGATGAAACTTTTGCACCTGTAGCTAGACTTGAAGCAATTAGATTATTACTTGCATTTGCATGTCATATGCATATCAATTTATTTCAAATGGATGTTAAAAGTGCATTTTTAAATGGATTTATAAATGAGGAAGTGTTTGTTGAACAACCACCTGGTTTTGAAGATCATGAATTTCCAAATCATGTTTTTAAATTACACAAAGCACTATATGGTTTGAAACAGGCACCTAGAGCTTGGTATGAAAGATTAAGTAAATTTTTAATTGAAAATGATTTTGTAAGAGGAAATGTTGATAAAACATTATTTTTGAAAAGAAAAGATAAAGATTTATTAGTAGTACAAATATATGTCGATGATATTGTATTCGGTGCTACTAACAACTTGTTATGTCAAGAATTTGCTAAGTTGATGCAGGGTGAGTTTGAAATGAGTATGATGGGAGAACTCAACTTCTTCCTAGGACTTCAAATCAAACAAAGCAAAGAAGGAATTTTCATCAATCAAGCCAAATACACAAAAGAACTGCTCAAGAAGTTTGGAATGGAGTCAATCAAGCCACTTGGAACTCCTATGAGTCCTTCGTGCAAATTGGACAAAGATGAAGATGGTAAGAAAGTAGATCAAAAACATTATAGAGGTATGATTGGATCTCTTCTTAATAGCTAGTAGACCAGATATTATGTTTGCAGTATGTTTATGTGCTAGATTTCAATCTGAACCTAAAGAATCTCACTTAATTGCTGTAAAAAGAATTTTAAGATATTTAAGTGGAACTAAAAATGTAGGTTTATGGTACTCTAGAGACTCAACTTTAAATTTAATTGCATATTCTGATTCTGACTATGCTGGATGTAAATTAGATAGAAAAAGCACAAGTGGTGCATGTCAGTTCTTAGGATGTAACTTAATCTCTTGGTTTAGCAAAAAGCAAAATTCGGTTGCATTATCTACTGCTGAAGCAGAGTATGTTGCAGCTGGAAGTTGCTGTGCTCAAATCCTTTGGATTAAGAGGCAACTTGAAGATTATGGCATAACCCTTGATAAAACACCAATTAGAT
This sequence comes from Calamus simplicifolius, assembly GCA_900491605.1. Classification (NCBI taxonomy): domain Eukaryota; kingdom Viridiplantae; phylum Streptophyta; class Magnoliopsida; order Arecales; family Arecaceae; genus Calamus; species Calamus simplicifolius. The sequence continues at coordinate 107,062 of UESW01004305.1, forward strand.
GTGATAACACGAGTGCAATAAATTTGACTAAAAATCCAATTCAACATTCAAGAACAAAACACATTGAAATTAGATATCATTTCATAAGAGAACATGTAGCTAATAATGAAATCTGTCTTGAATATGTTAATACAGAGGAACAATTAGCTGACATATTTACAAAACCCTTGAATGAAGAGAGATTTTGTTATCTTAGAGGTGAATTAGGAATATGTGACCCTTTAGAGTGATTTTGAAACCCTAAGGAATGAGAATCTAGATTTCTATAAATTTCTTGAAAATCCTCTCACAATTTTAAGGACAAATTATCTAGTCATTTGAGCTATTTGATCCTTGATATTTCAAAGATTTTTTGAAATTTTTATTGAACTCTTTTTGACAAGTTTCAGTCATTGAATCTCAATTATTTTTTTCTGAAACTGTCTTTGGAGTCGACACCTCAGAATGAGGAGTCGACACCTCTGACTGTGTCGCTCTCGGTCCTTGACCTTGGAGCCGACACCCGTATAAGTGGAGCCGACTCCAGTTCGAGCGCTGACTGTGTTAGCGATTTGGAGTCGACACCCGACTTTGCGGGAGTCGACACCTGGGATTCCAAAATTGATTTATTAGGGCAGAGTCGACACCTCATCATTTCATAACTTCTCAAATCCTAACCAAACTCCTCCAAAATTCTTCCAAAACTTCCCCACCTCTAATTCCATCCAAATCGAAACTTCCCAAAGATCTAATGGCACCCAAAAGGAGGGAATCAGTGATTGGAGCGCCGGTGACCACGGGAAAATGGTCCGCGCGTCGTCCCGCTCGTGAGCCGACTCCAAGCAGTGATTCGTCCACGGATTCAGACAACCCCAACACCTCTTCCACTCAGGTAGATACCTTAGCCGGGAGGGTTATCACAATGGGGAGAAAGATTGATTTTGACCTATTTGAAACCGAGGGTTTCTCAATCGGTAGGCAATTAAAGGAAATGGGCTGGGATAAGCTCTGCTCTCTTGATGTTCCCACTTATCCAGCCTTAGTAAAAGAATTTTATTTTAATTTGGCTAGAGGTGATGGCGGTTTAGTTAGCTCAGTAAGAAATAAGAGGATTCACCTTACTTTTCAAAAGCTTGGAAACCTCCTTAGCATCCCAATTACCGGTTTAGCAGCTGACATGCACAGTGATAGGTCAGCGGCTCTTTCGAGGATGTTAGGAAGGGAAGTGACAGAGTTTGAGGAGATTAGGGCTAATCAATTACCCTTGGAATTGAGATTATTACACAACATTTGCAGTAGAATTTTGTTTCCGAAGACCGGTCGGTTTGAGTATGTCTCGGAGCGAGACATTGTTGTTATGGATAGTGTTTTGACTGGACAGCCAATCAACCTTGCAGCTATGATGATATTTTATATGGCGGAAGCTGGAGGGAAGAGAAGATCATCCCTACCGTATGGCATGGTGCTTACTATGGTTTTCAGGAGCCAAGGGGTTGTAATTCAAGAGAATGAACCATCTAAGAACCTGAGGCACACCGACTACTATAGTTTGGCAACATTGCATCGGATGGGTTTTGCTAAAGTGAATGGACAGTGGGATAGGAAAGGACACCTTGATGAGAGAGCCCCTGTGCCGAGAGTTTCTGAGCCTTGCGAGGCTGGACCATCAGTTAGGGTTCCTTCTCCACAGCCTAGGAGTCCCATTCCTGCTCCTGCTCCTGCACCTGCACATGTTAATGATCAACCATCCACTTCTTCAGCTGGATTCTCAGACCTTCAAATGGAGCAATTAAAAAGTTTGTTTGCTGCTCAGAAGGATGAGTTTGACAGTCAGTTCATGAATATAAAAGAATCACTTTATTCACTTGATGATCGGATTGCAAAAATTGAATCAACTCTCAACTCCTCTGCAGAATCTTTAAGTGGTGATTTGAAGAACATCTTTGAAGAACTTAAAGAGATTTGTGGAGATAGTGAAACTTATTCAAGGTGCAACGCCGAGCTTCAAGATAAAATCTTAACAGCTTGCACATTTGTTGATGAGAGACTTAAAGACTATGTTAAGCTTCAATGTGATGGAATGAAAAATATTGTAGATCATTTAACAAGAATAGTGAGGAAGAACTTTTGATGTAATGAATGTTAATGTTAATATCTTAATGTAATGAATGTTTAATTTTGATGAAATGTAGTTTACATTTTGATGTAATGAAGTTTATGTGTTGATGTAATGAAGGCTATATTTTGATGAATGAGTATTTTGTAATATTGTAATACTTGACTTTTGTTGAAATGAAATTATCTTTTGATGCAATGAAAATTATCTTTTGATGCAATGTGAAATATTCTTTACCTTTTTGTTGATTACAAAAAAGGGGGAGAGAATTATGGTTGTATATGCATTAAGAGGGAGAAAGTTATATTGTTAATTGCATTAAAGGGGGAGAAAGTTATGTTGCATTAATTGTTTAATATGAAAAATCAAGTTATTTAATTGATTAATATGAAAACATTAATGAAGTTAATTGATTAATATGATATTGAGTTATTTAATTGATGTGGATTAATAATCAAATTGATTTGACTATGCATAAAGAAATCTTAAGTACCAAATATGTAAAGTAAGAGGAAGAATAATTTGAACTTCATAGGGGGAGCTACCTTATTCAGGGGGAGCTTACTCGTGAAGATCACTTCCTTGATAATTTTTTAATTTAAGAATTCTATGCATATACTCAATGTTTTTATAATCATCAAAAAGGGGGAGATTGTTGATCCATTTATTGATTTTGATGATTAATAAAGGAATTGAGTATATTTATTTGATTACTAATGGATTTTATAAGTGTTTCAGGACTTAAATTTATTTGATCAATTTAAAGGAATTAAGAAATGAATTTTGAATCAAATACAAATCAGAGATTTCAAAGTTTCAGAGCTTGGAGTCGACACCTAGAAAATCTGGAGCCGACCCCATGGCCAATTCAATTTTAATCTGATTTTTGATACGATCCGGAGCCGATACCTAGAGTTTCGGAGTCGACACTTACAGTGTCTGGAGCCGACTCCGATGCGGGGACAGAACGCTTATTTTTTGAGCATCCTGGAGCCGACACCTACAGTATTCGGGAGCCGACACCTGACGATGGCGAGCCGACACTTACTTTTTCGGAGCCGACTCCTCAACGAACTCGAAAATTTCTATTTTTGGTAAAACGATCTGGAGCCGACACCTGAAAAGTTGGAGCCGACTCCAACCTGACTGGGACGAAAATTTAAAATGCCAGATCAGCTCTAACGGTAATATTTCCTTTTTACCTAATTTCTAACGGATATATTTTGTTTCCAGGTACACTCCAACGGCTAGTTTCATCCCAAAATGGATTAAAAGAAATCTATAAAAAGGGGAAAAACACCCGTTTGAAAAAAAAAAAGAGAAGAAAAAGAGAAAAAATAGAAAAATTTCAAATCAAAATCCGAGAAACCCTGAGCCTGAAATCCAAGAGAAAAGCATTCAAACTCAAATCCTTCCACTCCAAAAAGCTCAAAGAGGAATCCAAGGCGCCCAAATCAAAAAATCGGTGGATTTCCCAAATTGAAGTAAAAGCTCTGTTTCTTCCATTTCCAATCTTCTCAACTGCAACGACTGTGAGGGATTAAAGCTGAGGCTTGATTCATCATTCCAAAGGGAGAAGAGGAAAAGAAGAAAAGAAGAAAAGAAGAAAAGCTCAAAGCCAAACAACTTCAAATCAGGCTTTTCTAAACTTGTTTACTTATTTTTGAATATTTGCTCATTGAGGAGCTGTGTATCTTTGAAAAACTATATTCTTTTTGTTTGTGCCTAGTTCAATCAAAGGGATTGAACTAGTGGAGGTTGTATACCTCGGGTCAAGCTAGATTAGCTTGAGTTTAGGGTTGTGTGCTGGTGAGCCCGAAAAACCGGCTGGGTTCGTTGTGATCCCGGGTAAAACAACAAGTTTGGGTTGTGAGCTTGTAAAACAACTCGGCTGTAATCGAGGAGATTATAGTGTGGACCCAAGTGGATCTTGGGAGTGGACGTAGGTGTTGGATACACCGAACCACTATAAAATCTTTGTGTTTGCCGTGCTTCTATTGTCTCTATCTCTATCTCTATCTCATTGATTGTGCTTTATATTTGCATTGCATTTACTTTCATTCATCTTAAGCAAACAATTTTTTTTTGAGGTTAAATTTTTTAAGGAACCCAATTCACCCCCCCTCTTGGGTTGTCATCTGGGCCAACATAATGGATGATCAAGTATGAAATCTCAGGATGCACATGTAAGATTTCATCAATTAAAATGTCTTAATGTTAACAGAATTGATCCAATCAATTCTGTTTGAAGTCCAAATTCAAACCCGAAAGAAGCTACTCGTAGCTCTTGAACCATACTTCACATTGGGCCTATTTGAGCTCCAATCCGAAGTGATTTATGAATTCAAAATTCATAAATAAACTTTCAGGCTCTATTGGAAATCCGGATCGAACCATTTCGAACCCGAATCCAAACCACTTTGTTATCAAACCAACCATTGGTCCATGGTTCAAATTAACTTCATACCAGATTCATATCGTATCCCAAAATTCTATTTGAGTTACTGACTAACTCAAATCATCCTTGAAGTAGGTGCTGTCGCTAATGCCTAGTGCTAGCTAGACATAGCCAAAACGAACCCCATATGACCATCTGATTTAGTCCCACTCAAATCAGTGATCATGCCTGCGTACAATTCATCCGACTATGTGCATGACTCCATAGGTTCGAACCTAATCCGGTAGCATAGGAACACTTCCTATACTAATCGATGTGACCATCTAGCCATGGTTCCCGACGTCGGATAGATCGAATTTGCACAAGGCAACATTCAGGAACCCAGGCTATGGTTGCCGCATAATTCATCCCCTTGTCCTAGTACTCAGGGCGAATACGGAGTTAACTGCCAACTCCGAGTAAATCACCCAAGTATGTTTCAATGCAATGAATCTTGTGACACCTCACAAAGATTACCTTGGCCAAGGTTTTGCTAAATTGAAACATAGTTCGAGCACTCTCTCTAACACTTAGAGTGGACAATCCCATCTTGACTCATCACTGACCCAATAAGTACTTGACTGCACCCAGCAACCTTCCGTCACCGGATTAGAAATCCGGGTGGTCCAGTGCCTAAGTACAGTGAGTTGCTTATCAAGTCAACATGATAGTCTCATGTCAAAGGGACACTTATACCCATTGCCTTTCTGTGAGTTGCTCAAGGCAGTAGAGCACTCAGCAGAGGTGAGTCACTGTTCAGTGAATGTACTCCTACACTCACCCGCATGTCATACCAGTGTTATACACTCTTTGGTTTAAGAGAACAAACCAACCCATATGACATACAACGACCTACACTTGATTACGTCGTCATCCTCCGTAACAACGTATCATTTGGCCGCGAACAGATTTAAGAGTTACTCAACAATTCCTCCATTGTCGAATACATGTAACTCTAAGGACTACAACATATTGGAATTCTACTGGAAGATGTAAACTATATGTTGTACTACCAAAATAAATCATGTTCATATACATCAACTCATAACCGTCTACAAGCTAGACGATTGGCTGTAGGACACATTTCCTTACAACTCCCACTTGAACTATAGCCAATCGGAACAGTATCTAATACCCATCTTCCACTTGTGTTCATTGAACTCCTTGATTCCGAGTGCTTTAGTCATTGGGTCAGCTAGGTTTTCCTTTCCGTCGATCTTCTGAAGGTAGATGTCACCTCGTTCCACGATCTCTCGTACAAGGTGGTAGCGGCGCAACACATGCTTGGTTCGTTGATGCGACTTTGGCTCCTTGGCTTGGGCAATCGCTCCCATGCTGTCACAGTATACTAGGACGGGACTCTCCAGGGTAGGTACCACTCCCAGCTCGCCCAAGAACTTTCGTAGCCATACAGCTTCCTTTGCTGCATCTGATGCTGCAATGTATTCAGCCTCGCATACTGAATCCACCACTGTGTTCTGCTTGGAACTTTTCCAGCAGATCGCTCCTCCATTGAGGGTAAAGATAAATCCGGATATGCTTTTGCTGTCATCTCTATCTGACTGAAAACTGGAGTCAGTGTACCCCACTAGTTTTAAGTCAGGTTCTCCATAAATGAGCCATTGGTCCTTAGTATTTCTCAAATACTTAAGGATGGTTTTTACCACCTTCCAATGTGCTTCACCTGGGTTAGACTGGTACCTACTCACTATCCCTAGTGAGTGTGCCACGTCTGGTCTTGTACATGTCATAGCATACATGATAGAACCCACTGCCGAGGCATATAGAATTCTACTCATACTCTCTCTCCTCAGGAGTTGTCGCACAATCCTTCTTGGAGAGAGTAATTCCATGGCCTATCGGAAGATAGCCCCTTTTTGAATTATCCATGCTGAACCTCTTCAGCACAGTCTCAATGTACATGGACTGGGACAATCCCAGCAGCTTCTTAGATCTATCCCTATAGATCTTCATCCCTAGGATGTAAGAAGCTTCTCCCAGGTCTTTCATGGAGAACTGAGACAGCAACCAAACCTTTATTCCCTGTAGTGCAGGATGTCATTCCCAATCAAGAGAATGTCATCCACATACAATACAAGAAATACAACTATGGAACCATTTGCCCACTTATACACGCAGGGTTCTTCTTCATTCTTAATGAAGCCATAAGTCTTGATACATTTATCAAAACGTTTATTCCAACTCCGAGAAGCTTGCTTGAGTCCATAGATGGACTTATGAAGCCTGCATACTTTTGACTCGTCTGTGGATGTGAACCCTTCAGGCTGTATCATATACACCTCCTCTTCTAGCTCTCCATTTAGAAAAGTCGTTCGGACATCCATTTGCCAGATCTCATAGTCAAAATGTGCAGCTAGAGCAAGCATAATCCGAATGGACTTGAGCATTGCTACAGGGGAAAAAGTCTCGTCATAGTCAATACCATAACTCTGACGATACCCCTTAGCAACCAGACGGGCTTTATAGGTCTCCACCTTCCCATCTGCACCCCATTTTCCTCTTGAAAATCCATTTACACCCTATGGGTTTTACCCCTTCAGGTGGATCAACTAGTGTCCATACACTATTGATCTCCATGGATTCCATTTCGGACTTCATGGCCTCTAGCCATTTCTCAGAGTCAGATCTCTGCAGCATCCATATAGGTGATTGGGTCCTCATCGTTCTCATCGAGTTCGATGGGATCCCCGTCACGGACCAAGAAACCGAAGTATCTGTCTGGCTGATGTGGTACTCTACCAGATCTCCTTAATGGTACCTCAACGGGCTTCGGGTTTGAACCAATCAAAGCCGGTTCCATAGCGGTTTCTGAGTGTAAAGGTACTTCTCCTTGTCGAACCTCATTAAGTTCAACATTAGCCTTAGCATTTCCAGTAAGATACTCCTTTTCTAAAAAGGTGGCTCTCATACTGACGAACAACTTTTGCTCTTCAGTGTGGTAGAAGTAGTATCCTTTAGACTCCTTAGGATATCCAACAAAGAGGCATTTGTCAGACCTTGGTCCTAGCTTGTCTGTCAACAATCTCTTGACATAAGCTGGACACCCCCAGACCCTAAGGTGTGTGAGCACCGCTTACGCCCCGTCCATATCTCATATGGAGTTTTAGCAACAGATTTACTAGGGACCCTGTTAAGAATGTAACAGGCCGACTCAAGTGCGTAGTCCCAAAAGGAGATAGGCAAACTAGCAAAGCCCATCATGGACCGAACCATATCTAATAGGGTTCGATTCCTCCTTTCAGACACACCATTTAGCTGGGGTGTCCCTGGAGGTGTCCATTGAGAGAGAATCTCATTCTCCTTTAGATATGTCAAAAACTCATTAGAAAGATATTCACCTCCTCGATCTGACCGAAGGATTTTAATATTCTTTCCAGTTTGTTTTTCTACCTCACTACGATATCGTTTGAACATTTCAAACGATTCAGATTTATGTCTCATTAGGAAGACATAACCGAACCTGGAGTGGTCGTCTGTAAATGTAATGAAATAGCTAAACCCTCTCATAGAGGCAGTATTCATAGGTCCACAAACATCCGTATGTATGAGGCCTAGAATCTCATTGGCTCTTTCACCTTTTCAGTAAAAGTGACTTGGTCATTTTCCAAGAAGACAGGATTCACAAGTTTTAATTGATTCACAATCAATGTTATTGAGGATCCCCTCTCTGACTAACCTGCTTATCCTGTTCTTGTTTATATGACCTAGCCTACAGTGCCAAAGGTATGAGTCATCGACATCATCTATTTTAGGGTGTTTGTTTGGAGTGCATAATACATTAACAGGCTGTGATAGAAGGTAAATTCCATTGCTCAATTGTCCACACATCACTGATACATCATTCAAAATGATATTTAAAATATCTTTCTTTATTGAAAAATCATATCCTTCAATAGCCAACTGGCCTACAGAAATGATATTAAATAAAAATGCAGGACAATAGTGACATTCACTAAGCAATATTTTATTAAATTCAAAATAAAGCTCCACGACTCCCAACGCCAGTACTGGAACTCGGCTTCCATCACCCACGTTTAGGAATCTTTCACCTTCTTTGAATCTTCTACTAATTCGAAGCCCCTGCAAAGAATTGCAAATATGAATTGGACTCCCGGTATCTAATACCCAATTAGTAGTATCACAGATAGAAAAATTACAAGGTTATCATATAAATACCTTGTCCAGCAACTCCTTGCTGGTTTTTCTTCTTAGGCCTATTTGGATCCAGGGTTGCTATGTACTGGGGACAGTTCCTTTTCCAGTGACCCAGCTTCTTGCAGTAGAAGCACTATGCCTGACTTTTGTCAGCCCTCTTCTTCTTGGTCTGACTAGGCCCAGCATGTTGCACCTTCTTTCTTTTATTTTCCTTCTTCATCCCTTTCTTAAGGTGTTGACGACCTGCCCCCAAACCTCCCACCAAGTTCACTGACTTCTTTTGAAGCTGGTGGTCTTTCTCAAAAGTCTGCAGTAGACCCAGCAAACCATAATAGTTTATTGCAGGCTTCGTCATTCTATAATGACTGAGAAAGTCCAGGTAGGAGCTAGGCAGAGTTCAGTATGGCATCCTTCCCAAGTTGCTCATGCAAAGGAAATCCAAGTTTGCCCAGACGTTCTATCGTCTCGATCATATACAGTACATGATCGTGACAGAAGTCCCATCACGCATACGTGCGTTGAAGATGGCACTAGACATTCTGTACCTTTCAACATCGTCTGGCATCCCGAAAGATTCCTTCAACATTTGGAGTATTTGTTCTGGTTGGGCCTCCTCAAATTTCCTACTGAACTCATCATTCATAGAAGCCAGCATTATGTAGCGCACTATGGTGCAGTCATTGGTCCACTTCAGATAAGTGTCCCTGATCACACCTCGCACATTAGGGGCTGGCTGCTCAGGTGCAGGATCCATTATCACATAAAGGATCCTCTTATGCTCTAGGACTATCCTAAGCCTTCGATACCAGCTATCGAAGTTTGGACCTGTCAGTTTATCACTATCCAACAGTGACCGAAGCGACATATTTGTAGACATTTCTGAATGAAAAACCAAAAACTTATTAGTATACATGATTTATTTAAACCTATAGACTTGGACTTATAGTCTAAGGCCTTCCCACTATTTTATTCAGGTTGGTAGCCCCTACCTCCAACCGAGAAATTACTCCTAATTTCTTAGTGGGTACTAGAATCCAGTAGACTATATGAGCCCGACTTTGGCCGGCCCACCCACATGTATCTAAAGGTAGGTTCATAACCAATTGTTTCCCAAACAATTTCTAGTAATTTATTTTGCCCTAGGTTGCACGCCAATCGGCCTTTGGGCCTCCTATTGGGTGTCCTGGTTAGATCCAACCATTAACATGACATGTTCAAGCTTCTAACCAAGGAATTGGTCAAGCCCGACTTTGGCCGGCCCACCTGACCATCGTTGAGAGAGTTGCATTGAACCATCATAATATGAATGATAATTCCAAAGACCAGATGAGTACCAGGCCTTTGGGCCTCCAATAATCATCTTAGCCATTGGACTCATTATCACTCTCTTAATGGGAGGCTATGACCTAATTATCCTCATAATTTAGTCACTTTAGGGACCTAATAATTTTAGAGGGTTTGATTAATTTGTGACACATGAATGACATGGACCAATTTAAGTATTCTCCCATTAAACATTTAGTTGGGTTCATTAATTTGGTCCATGGGTACCTAAATCAGTCAAACTGATTTTCCTTAGGAAGCATGGGTTAGCTCAAGTCAATAGGCTAGTCTAATCAAGTGCTGGGACCACTTAGCCAGGCCGGCTTGATCAAAAGGCCGAGTTGCACCATTAACCATCTTGCCTAGACACCAGCTGATAATCAACTAGCCAGGTGAGAGGTAGCCGCGACCTTGATCAGAATCCTTTCTAGACACTAAGTGGTTGACCAAACCCAATTAAATTTGCCTGAAGACTTGGGTGTCCACTGAGCCCCAAATCAAGTCCATTTAGATGTATGGACTGATCAATCTAATCTAATTAGATGGATCAAAAGAAAAGACCTAACTCAACATTTGATTAGATTCAATTTTTCTAATTTAGTCCAATTCATCTAACCTTAGGTCTAACCCAATTAGAAACCTGATTCATGCTAACCCAATTAGCCCATGATTTATGATCATGTCTTAAGGTCTTTAATTCATAATCTAGATCTTAAGTTAATCCCTTTTCAAATTTGAACCAATTTCAATTTTGAGTTTTGATTTTAAAACATTTTCAATTTTTTTTTATAAAACATTTTTACTTTCATCGGTTCTGTACATCCGTTATGGGTTCTTTCACAGTGGCACCCCTACACGTCATAGGAAATCTTTCTTGAAAAAGAAACAGAGGCTATGAAACATCCCTATGACCGGACTGCCTAGTGAATATACCCAATCCAAGATATAATTTAACACAGCATGCAAGATCTATATTAGATCTACATCTAAAACATATATTTAATCATCATTAAATAACTTTAATATTCTCTCATCATGCAAAACCTTTTAAATCTACTATAGATCTAAACTAATCATAATAAGATCTACTTTAGATCTACATTAGATTATTTATGCATAATATTATCAGATCTACTATGCTTATACATGCATTCCTAAGCCTTAACCTGGCTCTGATACCATTTGAAGGGAAAACTTACTTTTTCTATGCACAGGATCTCAAGATGGAAAGCATGTAATTCAATTTTAATATTCATATTGAATATAAATTAAAGCATATTAGCATATCAGAAATTTAAGAGTATGTAAAATAAGTTTAAAACAATACCTCTCGATGCGGAAGCTGTAGATGACGAACGTAGCAGATCCGATCTGCATAGAGAAGTTTTTCTTCGTGCCTTGCAAGAGCTGCACGTGCCGCTCCTCTATATCACACGCACGCTTGATGTATGTAGACAGGAGGCGGAATCCTAGAACAATGGAAATAGAACTCTACTCCCTAAGAAGAGACAATCTCTTCTGGATTGGACTTCTTGCTAACTTTCTGTGATTGCAGACGATTAGCTTTTCACAGAAAGATCTCTATCAATTTTCTTTTCTTCTCTGTTCCTCTTTTTTCTTCGTATTTTATACACACCGTAACATTTTTACCTAATGAAATATGACATTGAATATGCAATGAAAACGTGTGTAAGAGCCCTTTAAATAAATACCATTACGTGAATACCTTCACCGCATTAAGTCCACGCCACCTCATCAACACGTCCCTCAAACGCAATGAAAGAAGTGGAACGGCTTCAATCAATGCGTGGAATCAAGCCAGCCTAAAGGAAACGTGGAGTGATCGGTTCCTTGAGTATCCTCCCGTTAATATATCAATAACTCCGTTGCTTGGCTGTTATAACTAATGGATGATCACGTATGAAATCTCACATGTAAGATTTCATCAATTAAAATGTCTTAATATTAACAGAATTGATCCAATCAATTTTGTTTGAAGTCCAAATTCAAATCAGAAAGAAGCTACTCGTAGCTCTTGAACCATACTTCACATTGGGCCTATTCGAGCTCCAATCCAAAGTGATTTATGAATTCAAAATTTATAAATAAACTTTCAGAGGCTCTATTGGAAATTCGGATCGAACCACTTCGAACCGGATCCAAACCACTCTGTTATCAGACCAACCATTGGTCCATGGTTCAAATTAACTTCATACTAGATTCATATCATGTCTCAAAATTCTATTTGAGTTATTGACTAACTCAAATCATTCTCGAAGTAGGTGCTGCCGCTAATGCCTAGTGTTAGCTAGACATAGCCAGAACGAACCCCGTATGACCCATCTGATTTAGTCCCACTCAAATCAGTGATTATGCCTGCGTACAATTCATCCGACTATGTGCGTGACTCCATAGGTTCGAACCTAAGCCGGTAGCATAGGAACGCTTCCTATACTAATCGATGTGACCATCTAGCCATGGTTCCCGATGTCCGGATAAATCGAATTTGCACAAGTTAACATTCAGGAACCCAGGCTATGGTTGCCGAATAATTCATCCCCTTATCCTAGTACTCAGGGCGAATACAGAGTTAACTGCCAACTCCAAGTAAATCACCCAAGTATGTTTCAATGCAATGAATCTTGTGACACCTCACAAATATTACCTTGGCCAAGGTTTTGCTAAATTGAAACATAGTTCGAGCAATCTCTCTAACACTTAGAGTGGACAATCCCATCTTGACTCATCACTGACCCAATAAGTACTTGACTGCACCCAGCAACCTTCCGTCACCGGATTAGAAATCCGGGTGGTCCAGTGCCTAAGTACAGTGAGTTGCTTATCAAGTCAACATGATAGTCTCATGTCAAAGGGACACTTATACCCATTGCCTTTCTGTGAGTTGCTCAAGGCAGTAGAGCACTCAGCAGAGGTGAGTCACTATTCAGTGAATGCACTCCTACACTCACCCGCATGTCATACCAGTGTTATACACTCTTTGGTTTAAGAGAACAAACCAACCAATATGACATACAACAACTTACACTTGATTACATCGTCGTCCTCCGTAACAACGTAACATTTGGCCACGAACAGATTTAAGAGTTAGTCAACAATTCCTCCATTGTCGAATACATGTAACTCTAAGGACTACAACATATTGGAATTCTTCTGGAAGATGTAAACTATATGTTGTACTGCCAAAATAAATCATGTTCATATACATCAACTCATAACCATCTACAAGCTAGACGATTGGCTGTAGGACACATTTCTTTACATAGCTTACTCATTGCTGCCTTTCGGATGTGACAGCTAGGCGACAAGGTGTATGGGCTAGCCTTAGCCGATGTCTTAGATTGCACGAATATTAATGCAATGATATTTTTACCCCTCATCATATGCCCCCCACTCCCTAGTCTGAAGTGTAACATCAGATTTAGGGAGTAGAGTCTAAAATAATCCTTCTTAGAAGGATTTGAAAAGGCGTAATAATGGCTCCAAAACTGACGCTATCATTATTTGCTGTTGCACGAAGAGGAAACTCTTCGGATTCTATGAGCGGCGATTGGGAGAAGGGTAGATATCTCGGCTCGGATCGAGGCATAAGATAACGTTCAATTATACTAGATCGAAAGGAGATACATCGGTTTATTCCAAAATATGAAGGCAATCTCGGCCTAGGCTGAAGAGATTGAAGAGATCGAGGCCAAGGAGGCCGAGGTATAGTTGATGGCTCGGCTTCGTTGAAGTTTGAGGGAGCCATTCGGGCATGACGAGGCTTTGGGAAGCTGCTTGAGTCATGATAAGGCTTTAAGAACCATGGAGTGTATTCCTGGTGACACCATGGCGCGGGGAATATTACTCAGCCATGCCGAAGTTGGAGACTGCTTGGAGATCATTCAGTTCGGCCGGGGCTTGCGAGCTGCCCAAATCCGACCAAGGTTTACGAGTTAAGTAAGATACTTCAGCCAGCAATAGAGTGTCTTGGTTCGGCTCTATTCGAGGCAATAGGTTGGTTCTTTTTTCGACCAAGGTGATGGAAGAGGCTTATGACTTGTCAGAGAACGCCTCGTTTTCTTTCTTGAGCATTTAATTCTTTGGCCGCTTCCCATGCAGGGTTATTTTGCGCACGCACCAAGCAATCGATCGTTATCGGATGACATTGCTTTCATCAGAGGATTCCCCAGATCTATTCGTATCTCGAGGATTTGTAGGCGATTTGGGGCATTTAGGGCTCTTGATTCGGGATCAGAAAAAAAATTTCTGCCTTCTGCCCGTGACTGGAAAATGCGCTTAGTGTGCCTTGAGACGCGATTTCTCGCTTTCCTGGACGTCGCGTGGCCTCATAGGCTTCGGCTCTGGCCGAGGCTTTATATAATACATCACTCGGTGTTGCCGAGCCTTCAGAGAATATATCACTCGTTGTTGCCGAGCCTTCAAATAATAATATCACTCGATGTTGCCAAGCCTTCAAATAATAATATTACTCGGTGTTGCCGAGCCTTCAAATAATAATATTACTCGGTTGTAGCCGAGGCTTCAGGAATATATCACTCGGTTGTAGCCGAGGCTTCATAAGTATTTCACTCGGTTGTAGCTGAGGCTTCAGAAATACATCACTCGATTGTAGCCGAGGCTCCAGAAGTATATCATTCGGTTGTAGCCGAGGCTTTAGGAATATATCACTCGGTTGCAGCCGAGGCTTCAGAAGTATATCACTCGGTTGTAACCGAGGCTTCAAGATTATATTTTACTTGGTGCTGCCAAGGTACGAAGTCCTCCCAGCCCAGCTGAGATATATTTTACTTGGCGCGGCCAAGGTCTTGAGATCACTCGGCCCGGCCGAGGATTTATAAAGATTATATTTTACTTGGTGCTGCCAAGGTACGGAGTCCTCCCAGCCCAGCTGGGATATATTTTACTTGGCGCGGCCAAGGTCCGAAGATTGCTCGGCCCGGCCAAGGATTTATAAAGATTATATTTTACTTGGCGCTGCCAAGGTACGGAGTCCTCCTAGCCCAGCTGGGATATATTTTACTTGACGCAGCCAAGGTCTGGAGATCGCTCGGCCTGGCCGAGGATTTATAAAGATTATATTTTACTTGGTGCTACCACGGTACAGAGTCCTTCCAGCTCAGCTGGGATATATTTTACTTGGCGCAGCCAAGGTCCGGAGATCGCTCGGCCTGGCCGAGGATTTATATGACCTGCTTCTCATTGTAGCTTTGAAGGAGAGTTATAAGAATTTTGCAGGCCTTTTAAAAACCAAACTTAATTCAATGAACAAAAATGAGGTTAGCAAGAGCGTACTTTTATTGATGATATGCACGGAGATTATCCGAGTTCCACGTCCGAGGAATAGATTTCCCACTTAGCTCTTGGAGTTTATAGGTGCTGGGTCTGATCACTTCCGTCACTTGGTAGGGGCCTTCCCAATTTTGGGACAGCTTTCCTTGCTCCAATGGCTTTGAAATAGATGCCTTTCGAAGCACCAGATCACCGGGGAGGAAAAACTTTCCTCTGACTCGGGTGGAGTGATAACAGGCTATTCTTTGTTGGTAGGCAGCCATCCGGATTCGGGCCTTCTCCCTGACTTCTTCTATTAAGTCAAGGCTAGTTCAGAGTTGCTCGTCGTTGGATTCTTCTAAATAGCCTTCCACACGAGGGGAGGGGAGTCCGACTTCCACAGGAATTACGGCTTCTATGCCAAAAGCCATCTTGATTGGGGTCTGCCCTGTAGGTGCCTTCCACACGAGGGGAGGGGAGTCAGACTTCCACAGGAATTACGGCTTCTGTGCCAAAAGCCATCTTGAATGGGGTCTGCCCTGTAGGTGCTCTCTCGGTAGTCTGATATGCCCATAATACGTGGTGGAGCTCTTCGGCCCATCGACCTCGCAACCAGCTGAGCCGAGCCTTAATTCCCTACAAGAGAGTTCGGTTAGTTACCTCGGCTGGTTCTCCTCGCTGCTTAGCGAAGTCTTCACAAGCATCTAGCCCATCCACCTTGGGCTTCCTGGACTGCAAGTTGGTGACAAAGCAATGCCGAACAATAATCTGGCTACCCTGAACAACCCTTACTCCCCATTCAGTGGAGAATTTCATGGCAAGTTGGGGAATAGAAATGATGCCCTTAAGGGATATCTGCCCCGGCCTACCGAGGATAACATTGTAAGGGGACCAAAGCTTAATCACAAGGAAATCCATGAGCATAGTAGTTGCACGAGGCCAGGTGCCGGCTCGGACCGTCAGAGTAGTGACTCCCTCGGGGGTTATAGGGTCGCCCGCGAAACCCACCAGAGTGGATTCCACGGCTCGAAGGTTTTCTACCTGGAGTTTCAGTCTCACAAAGGCATCGAAGTACAAAACATTAACGGAGCTTCCGCTATCAATTAAAATGCGGTGTACATCATATTTGTTCATATTCAAAGATACAACCAGAACATCATCGTGGGGGTGTTGTACCTCCCGTAGGTCCTCATCAGAGAAAGCAAGCTCGTCGACTCGAGCCTTCTTCGGCAGATTTTTCTCCTCACTCGGCCCAGATGATGGAGAGTCGATCGCCGCTTTCATGTTGACATTGCCAGTGACCGAGGGATTCGGCGGAGTAAGCTGGCGAGGTTTAGGCTAACGATTATCTTCATTGTTTGGCTCAGGGGGCCCTCTGAACCGGTCCAGTCTTCCTCGTCGGATCAGTCGTTCGATCTCATTTTTGAGCTGCCAGCACTCTTCGGTATCATGCCTGTGGTCTTAGTGGAAGCGGCAGTACTTGGTCATGTCCCTCCCGACCGCATTACCTTGGAGGGGAGGAGGCTGAGGAATATAGCGCTCGATCTCCATCAGAATCTATGCCCTCGGTACAGTGAGAGGGGTATAGTGGTCGAACCTTCGAGCTGGGCTCCGGATCCGATCTCGAGGCGGTGACGGAGGGGATCCATGGTGGCGAGGCAGGCTTGCACGGCGGTAGGCTCGATGCTTGTCGGAGCTTTTCACCTCCATCTTCTTCTGCCGCTCGGACTGAGCCGACTTTCTTGACTCCTCAACTCTGGCATACTTGTCTGTTAGAGACATCATGTTCGAAAGGCTCTTCAGGTAGTTAACCTCTAGGGCCAAATAAAAGTCTCCCTCCTTTGATACCCCTCCGGTCAAGGCGGACATGGCCACCTCATGATTGAGGTGGTCGACTTCTAGTAGGGCCGTGTTGAAATGACCGAGGTAGTTCTTCAGGGATTCTCCCTCTCTTTGCTTAACTTCTGAGAGGGAATCAAATCTCCACCGGTGACGACGACTGCTGACGAACTGGCTGATAAACAGACAGCTCAGCTCATCAAAAGAATCAATAGAACATGGCTTCAGGCTATTGAACCAAGTTCGAGCAGACCCTCTAAGGGTAGAGGGGAAAGCACGACATAAAATCGCATCTGACACTCCATGGAACATCATGATGGACTTGAAGCTGCAGAGGTGGTCATCGGGATCAGTAGATCCATAGTAGGGCTCGATGGTAGGGAGCTTGACATGAGGGGGAATCACTTTCCTCATGATCCTCTCGGTGAAGGGGATGCCCTGATCCATCTTTGGCTGGGACAGAGGAGCCTGCCTGACGGTGCCTAACTCCTGACGCCATTCCTGTTGCATCTCCTGCATCTGCTGCCTAAATCCCTCATCCAGAGTGACAGGAGGGATCGGGTGATGGGATGGCGGCAGTGGTGTCGAATCTTGAGAAGACATCGGGGAGTGGGAGCGAGCCTGACAGGATCTGAGCGGGCTCCCTCCTCTGGCCTAGTGGGGCATTGGCTTTGCCCTTGCAGGTCAGTGAAGGTAATCCGCTGCCCCGAGCGGATTAGAGGAAAGAGTTACTGAAGGAATGGGGGTGGCTTATTCTTCATAAAGTGGCGGAACATGAGCCACCGGGTGGGGAACCCTTTGAGCTCCTTGAACAAGCTGGGTTAGGGCCTGGACCTGCTGAACCATAGCAGCAAACTGGTCCAGGGTCACCACCGGAGCTGACGGTGAAGGGGTTTCAGCTAGTGGCGGTAGCGAGGGCTCTACGCCGTTGGTTGGTTCAGGCCTCTGAGATGTAGCCTGACCCTGAGCCTCAGAGGCGGCTCTCTTCCGGTTGGCCATTAAAGGATTTTTCTTCTAATATGGATCCTTGTCTCCTAGAATACAAGTTTACGGAACTTGCAACCCTCCTTCTAGCGCCAATCTGTTGCCACAGAAATCCGTTCTCCGACTCAGGTACTATTGGGGCTTCGAATCCGGGCTCGACTCATGGTCGGGACCTGCAAAATAGTCCTCAAGCAGAGGATGGTTTGGGGGGGTGCCCTCTGCGGAAGTCCCTCCAATGCCCAAGTCAGTGGAGATTCACAATAAGCAGATAATGAGGAGAAGGATCCCCGAGGAAGAGTTCCTCTAAGGGTGGTGTTAGGAGCTCTGTCTGAGCTCTAATGGAGTGTGAGTAAGTGAAAGAGAGGTGTCTTGAGTGTGCAGAATGCCGTACCTGAGGGGATTTGAGGCTGTGATATTTATAGGCGATCACCTGATTCCTTGGACACGTCACAGAGGATCTAAAAGTTGTTGGGATTCGAAACTGATTCGAATCAGGCTGTTACAGGGCCGATAGGATCCGTATCCGGTTGGTTAGAGGATCAACGGCCAGGAAGAGCAGACGATGCTTCAAGATTTAGCGACTACATAGGCTCTAGGATATTTCGGGTAGTGTAGGCATGATTTCCTATTTGAAATCTTGTTAATTTAAGTGTATTTCGTAGAGGCGCTTGAGTACCTCGGTCGGGCCGAGGTATAGAAGATGGCTGAATCTGCCGAAGTATGGTGAGACTCAATTTACTGAGGTATGGGATAGTTCGGCCTTCTTGAGACACAAAATGGCTCGGCTATCCGAGGTATAACGAGACTCGGTCTACCGAAGCGCAGGATGGTTCGGTGGCGATAGCTCGGCCTGTGGGGGTATGATAATAGCTCGATCAGTCGAGGTATAATAATAGCTTGGTCAACTGATAATAGCTTGATCAGCCGATGTATAATAATAGCTCGGCCAACTGATAATAGCTCGATCAGCCGAGGTATAATAATAGCTTGGCCAACTGTTATACAAAGTTGTTTTAAGGGGATAGCCTACTCATTGCTGCCTTTCGATGTGACAGATAGGCGACAAGGTGTATGGGCTAGCCTTAGCCCGATATCTTGGATTATATGAACATTAATGCAATGATATTTTTATCCCTCATCATGCATAAAGCTCACCAAAAAAAGATAAGAACATCAAGAAGACGGGTGCAAGAAAATGATGAAAAAAAAAAAATCATTCTAGATGAATCTTTTAGATGTTGTGATCCAATCCTTTGAATTCCATAAAACATCCTTAATAAAATTTAAATTATTAATCTTAATTATTTTAAAAGTAATATTCTTTTAGATTATATATTTTAAAAATATTTTCGTCTTATGGATTAAAAAAAACACTATTCCTTTCTTAACTCCACGAGCATTCTAGGTAACATGCAGCTGCGCTGTAATGCGTAAGGTTCAAACGAAGATAAATTAAAAATAAATAAATAATAAAATCACTTGCATAATACTTTTGAAATTTAAATTTATTTATTTATTTTTTAAATCGAAAACGAAGAAGTTGCCTTGCATCGCGTGGACATATCACATGTGCCTAGTGCCTAGTTAATTATCAAGCAATGCAACCAACAAAAGAACCGCCACAGGACAGCTATGTCTTCCTCCGTGGAAGTGTGCAAGCTATGTCTTCCTCCGTGGAAGTATGCAAGCCCGGAGAGGATTCTTCATGACAACAGTGAATTCCGTTTTCTCGTCCCCGTCCACCTCGTCCCCGTCCACAGCCTTCCACTCGAACTCCCTCACCAGATTCGCCACGAAGTACTCGAGATGCAGCATGGCCAAACCGAACCCCGGGCACATCCTCCTCCCCACTCCAAATGGCATCATCTTGATCTCCCTACTCCCTGTTATATCCACCGTCTCCCCTGATCCCCCGGCCAAGAACCTCTCTGGCTTGAACTCCGTCGGCTCCTCCCACACCTTCCCATCCCAACCCATCTCCGCCACCATAACATTAACTGCTGCGTTCTTTGGTATCAAATACCCATCCAAGGTCACATCCTCCGTCAGCGTGTGTGGCAGCACAAAGTGGGCCGGCGGGTGCCGCCGCAGTCCTTCCAAAATCACCGCCTTTAGATACGGCATCCTTTGCAGGTCCTCCTCCTTTATCTCCTCCCCATCTTTCCCCACCACCCCCTCGATCTCTTCCAGTAGCTTCGCCTGTATGTCTTGGTGCTTCACTAGGTTCGCCATGGTCCACTGCAGTGCTGTTGAGGTGGTGTCGGTGCCCGCACTCAGAAACTCGGCGCACAAGGCAACCATCTCCTCTTGAGTCAGCTTCCTTCCCCCTTCCTCTGGTAGTTCCATGTCGAGGAGCGAGTCGACGTAGGAGTAAACGAACCTTTCTTCTTCACTCTTCCGCTGCTGTTGTTTCTTGTGTTCTTTTCGAACTTCAATCAAGGGTACAAATAGCTCTGCTTCTTTTTGATTCATTTGAAAGGCTGTCTTTATCCGATGCCAGAAAACGTACCTTGAGATTCTTGGAAAGAAGTTAAGGACATCGAGCTTATTGCTGTATAGTAGTAAGCTCCGATTTGCGATTTCGATCTCCTTGATGGCTTTCTCATCTAATTTCTCCCCGAAACACATCAGGACCAGTAAACAGAACATGGCGAATTGAAAGCTCTCCATGGCAGTGACGGCGCCGGTGTCATTCGAACCGGCTTGGGATCGGAGGTGGTTGGTGAGGACCTGAAGGACCCAGGCTCGGCCGTGGGCATAGAGCTTGACACGGGAAGAATGGAGGATCTCGGTGATGAGATTGCGGCGGAGAAGACGCCAGAGGGGGCCGTAGGCTGCGGCCGATACAATGTGCTGGTTGCCGCTGAGGAAGCCAGCATCGGGGACCGGGGTGAGGCGGCCGGAAAGGGTGGTGCCATGCTCGACGAAGGCACGGTGGACAAGGCCACGGTCGAATATAAAGATGGCAGGGCGGGAACCTATGTGGAGGGTGACGATGGGGCCGTAGCGAGAGTGGAGGTCCCGGAGGATGGGTTCCAGCTCTTGCAATGATCGCCAGAGCCAAAAAGGGTTGCCGAGAAGTGGCACGGCTGGGGGGCCGGGCGGGAGCCTTCTCTTCTTTGTTGCAGTACTGGTGGTAGCTTGGTGGAGGAGGAGAGTGAGGGCAGTGGCTATGGAGAGGGAGAGGAGGATGAGGAGCCAAATCTCCATATTCTTGTTACTTCTCTTCTGCCCTTCCTTTTCTGCTGCTGCCAAACAGACGTCGTTTATTTATAGGCGGTGGTGGTGAGGAGCAGGACACCCAGGTCAAGCACCGGATTCCACCTAATTGAACGTCGAACCGGCTTCGAAGCATGTAACGACCCGGCTTCACGAATCCGTTTTTTACGAGGAAGCAAAGGAAAAGGCTGACATCAATTGAAGTCATTATAATTTTAAAAAATAATTTATATTATTTATCTTTTTAATTAGTTATAAATTATTTATTTTTTTTTTAATTTTTTAATAGAACTTGAAAAAGCATCATAATCTATTCTAGAAGTACATGCACATGATCATAAGCAGGATTCTAGAGATGGCTCCATCCTATGGATGTAGCACTTTATTCTGTATGACACTTAGTTTCTGCACTTTCGGCTGATGTATAACAATCGACCTGCAAACTTACAAACCCGTTTTATTACAAGAAAGTAAGACGAAAGGTCTATACCAACTTGGGTCATCACAGTCCAAAATGGATCCAATTTGTACTTGTCTATCTTCCTTAACAAGTTATAAACCATACTTTAAGAGATAGCTCCCATCCTATGGATGTAGCACTTTGTCTTATATGACACTTTCGGCTAATCACCTTTTATTCCATGGATGTAGCACTTTGCATATGTGGTACTTTCGGCTGGTCACCTTCTATCCCATGGATGTAGCTTTGCCCTGCGTGGTACTTTGCTTCTGCATTTTCGGCTGATGTGTGGCTTGATGCCATGAATATTGTAAAACTTTCAACTCGTGCGTAGCTTTGATACCATATTGTAACGATTCGGGCTCGCAAATCCACGAATTCGTTTCGTTATAAAAAAGCAAATGGATAAGGTCCACATTAACTTAAGCCATCACAGTCCAAAGAAATTCAATTGGTACACGTTCATCTTTCTTAACTAATTCTAAATCATTTAATTTTTTAAATTTTTTAATGTAAAACTAAATTGGAGGTATCACACAACAGGAGAAGCTATATATGCTAGGTGATGTGGCTGATCCAACATCGTCAAAGTAAACGGTAAGCAAACGGTGAACTAACGGAGCCCTACTCGGCTCGTGGGATGGCCTCGCCCCCGAGGCCCCCTCGGCCTCCAAGGTCCCCCTCGGCCTCGAGCGTCAGCCTCGGCCTCGGCCCTAAGAGTCAGCCTCGGCCTTGGCCTCAAACTCCCGTCTCGGTCTGACCCCCGGGACTAGCAACCTGCAGGCTTGAGCCGCTTGACATGCTCACGTGGTCCACCAACCGCATGCAGCGGCCACGTGGTCCGCCACTCGCTTGCAATAGCGCGTGGCCATACTCCGTAACGGCGCATGCCTGATACAACTAGGTCGCCTGCCACCCGTAGCACCGCGCTTGGTAGATGGTGGGCAAGGCGGGACACCTCTGACATGCCCAGTGTCGGTTGTGACCCATCACTATCAGCCTTGCTTTCCGTTCGTTAGGGACAAAGGCACTCGAAGTCAGTAACCTTCTGGAAACGAAAAAAAAGAGACCTTCGAACAGGTATAAAGGCCCACACTCACGACGAGGGGAGGATCCTGAACTTTAGTTCTCTAGCTCGTTTCTTCTAGTTTACTCTTGCCTGTTCTCGAGTCGCTGACTTGAGCATCGGAAGGTCCCCACCGGAGCAACCGGTCTTCGGGGACTTTCTTGCAGGAGCTCGCTGTGGAGGAGGATCTCCGTTCCCCGACGTTGGAGGAAGGCGACTTGGTGTCAACAGATAGGCACGCCAGGAAGGGGGAAAAAGAAAAAGCTTCGAACCTGTCAGCGGCAACTTCTCTTTCCCTGAGCTCTCAAGCAATGGTGATGACCCATGCGCAAGAGGTCTCCACCAGTCATGCTGGGGGGCAGCGTCAGGGGGCTGATCCGCTGGCGGTCGGCCCCTCCGCTCCCCTAGCCGACGTCCCTGCACCACCACCGCAGCAGCTTCAAGAAACCGGCTTGCCACCCTCACCATGCAAGTTTAATCTTTGGTGACGGCGGTCCAAGTCATGCAGCAATAGCCGGTGGTCGCGCAGCAGTCGGAGCCGCTCCCGTCAGTTCCAGGAGTGGTCCAACCCAGCCAACATTCTTCTCGGGGGAGGTCTCCCGCCCAAAAAGCTTGCCACCACCGTACTTCACCCAGGCCTCACCGCTGGGAGGCATCCAAGAGGCCTCTGTCGCCCTCTCGCCACGCCAGTGCTTCTCCTAGGCGTGACACGGGAGGGTGGTGGAGCGCCCCCGTCAGCATTGTCGCCATTCTTCCACCTCCTTAGAATCCTTGAGGGAGGGGTCCTTCGATGGCCGAATAGCCTGTTGGGCTGAGTGCCGGCTTGACAAGTACAACCAGTACTGGAGGAGCTCAGCCGCCGGATCACCAACCCACCAGAGGTGGACAATGACAGCTGGCTGCCGTTGTCCCGCCGCATCATGGAGGAACCAATATCAACCCGGTTCCATCTTCCTTAGCTGGACATGTATGACGGGACCACTGATCCCCTGGGCCATTTGGAAAGTTATAAGGTCCTCATGCAGGTTTAGGGGGCAACCATTCACTTCTCTGCATCGCCTTCCTCGCCACCTTGAGGAAGGCTGCATGAGCCTAGTACTCCCGCCTGCCACCGCGGAGTATCAACTCCTTCCGCCAGCTGGAGAGGGCCTTTCTGGCCCATTTTGATGCCTGCCGGAAGATACCCAAGGTGGCGGACAGTCTCTTCTCCGTCCAGCAGAAGGGTGGCAAGTCCTTGCGGGACTACATCCCGGTTCAAGGAGGCTGCCCTGGAGGTCTACAACCTCAAAGACTCCGTGGCCACCTTGGAATTGAAGCGAGGGCTCCGTCCCTCCCGCTTTGCATACTCCCTCGATAAAAAGCCGCCCGGCCGGGCTCAAAAGTACATTTGCACCGACGAGGCTGACTCCTTCCGCGCGAGGCTAATGGAAGCACCATCAAGAAGCCGGCTCGTCCTGATCCTGCAGAAGTTCATCCCAGGAGGCCCGAGCCTCCCCGCCAACCAAAAACCGTCCTCGAGCTCCTGCACCGAGGGACGGCCCGTTCACCCCTTTGCTTGCTCCCATCTCTCATATCTTGCTTGAGATTGAGGGGGAGTCGTACATGCCACGCCCTCCTCCGCTGAACCCGAAGACCCCCCGCAACAAGAACCTGTACTGCTGCTACCATCGAGACCATGGCCACGACACCAACAACTGTCGCCAGCTAAAGAAGGCGATAGAGGACCTCATCCAGTGTGGCCACCTGGGAAAGTTCGTTCAGAGGAACAACTCAAGTGCTCCTAGCCCGTCGGCACCTCCGCCACCAATGATCAACAATGCTCCAACCAAGAAGACAGTAACGATGATTTCCTGGGGGTAGGTGGCCCGTCCAAAAGGCCGAGGGGGGAGGAGGGGCTAGATTCTGTAATTCCCTTTTCTAAAAGGGACATAGAGGGGGTGGTCAACAAAAATGATGACAGCGTCGTCGTGTCCATGACGATCGCTAAGCATCCTGTAAAAAGAATTCTAGTTGACAGTGGAAGCTCGGTGGACATTTTGAGTTATGATGCTTTTGTTCGTATGAACTTGTCTCCCGACCTACTCTGACCTGTCACCATGCCCTTGATGGGTTTCACCGGGGACTCCATAAGGGTCGAGGGATAGATCACTCTCCCTGTCATGGCTAGGACGCCCCCGCATCAAAGTACAGTATTTATGAGCTTCCTTGTGGTCCGGGTGCCCCTTGCCTATAACGCCATACTTGGAAGGCCCGGACTTAACCTCCTGTACGCTGTTATCTCCACCAAAAGGCCCTTGGTGATGTTCCCTACTAGTGAGAGGGTCGGGGAGATGCTGGGGGAGCAGAACCTGTCACCGCTTTGCTACCATATGGCCCCTAGTCCTCAGGGGACGATGTCTGCACCTGCACCAGAAGCGCTGGACCCCCGGGACTTGGAGAGGATGGGGGAATCGGCCAAACACCTGCTAGCCTTCCCCTTGGGGGAGGACCCGGCGCAGACCATCCGGATTGGGGCCCTGCTTCCAGAGGAAGCCCGCAGCCAACTCCTTGCCCTCCTGCGTGCCAATGCTGACGTCTTCGCCTGGTCGGCGTCCAACATGCCAGGCATCCCGGAGAAGGTGATAGTGATTACCCACCAACTCAACATCAAGCCAGAGTGCCGACCCGTCCGGCAGAAGAAGAGGAGCTTCGCCCCAGACAGACAAAAGTTCATAGATGAGGAGGTGCGTAAGTTGGTGGCGGCCGACCACATTCGCAAAGTACACTACCCCGACTAGCTAGCGAATGTCGTGATGGTCCGCAAGGCGAGTGGGAGTTGGAGGATGTGCGTGGACTTCACCGACCTCAATAAAGCATGCCCCAAGGACAGTTTTCCACTGCCTCGGATCGACCAGTTGGTAGACGCTACGTTCGGCCACGAGACCCTCAGCTTCATGGACACATTCTCAGGGTACAACCAGATCAGGATAGACCCGGCTGATGAAGAGGCGTCCTCCTTTGTAACTGAAAAGGGGATATATTGTTACAAGGTGATGTCATTCGGGTTGAAGAATGCGGGAGCCACCTATC
The DNA here is from genome assembly GCA_900491605.1 of Calamus simplicifolius. NCBI lineage: Eukaryota > Viridiplantae > Streptophyta > Magnoliopsida > Arecales > Arecaceae > Calamus > Calamus simplicifolius. The sequence continues at coordinate 133,019 of UESW01004305.1, forward strand.
AGAGGTTAATGAACAAGGTCTTTAAGGACCAGATCGGGCGTAATATGGAGGTGTACGTGGACGACATGCTGACCAAAAGCATCCATGTTGCTGACCATGTCGCCGACCTTGCGGAGACCTTCAACAATCTTCGTCAATACCAGATGAGGCTGAACCCCCGCAAGTGTGCCTTCGGGGTTATAGCATGCAAATTTTTGGGCTTCATGGTGATGCAGTGAGGAATCGAAGCCAACCCCGACAAGATCTGAGCCATCTTGGACATGAGGCCCTCGGCTAGCAAAAAGGAGGTGCAACGCCTGACAGGGAGGGTGGCGGCTTTGAGTCGTTTCTTGTCTAAGTCGGGAGAAAGGTGTCTACCTTTCTTCAAGGCGTTGCACAAGGTCAACAACTTCGAGTGGACGAAGGAATGTTAGGAAGCCTTAGAGGAGCTAAAGAAGTTCCTATCCACTCCTCCGCTACTGTCTAAGCCGAAGGGCGGGGAGGAACTCTTTTTGTATCTTGCGGCTTCCCCTGAGGCCGTTAGCTCCGTGCTTGTTCGCATGGATGCCGACGGAGCGCAGAAGCTGGTCTACTACACCAGCAAAGTATTTCATGACACTAAGACCAGATACTTCAAGATCGAGAAGATCATCTTCGCCCTAGTTGTCTTCGCTCAGCGCTTCCGACCCTACTTCCAAGCTCATCCGATCGTGGTGCTCACGGACCAACCTCTCCGGACTATCTTGTCCCGTCCTGACACCTCCGGTCGGCTGGCCAAGTGGGCCATCAAGTTGGGTGAGTTCGACTTGTCCATTCGGCCGAGGTCTGCAATGAAGTCCTAGGTGTTGGTCGATTTTTTGGTCGAGTGCACTTGGGCCGAGGAGCATCCGGGGGAGTCGCACCCGGGGGTGCGCGTGGAGTCCCCTAGGGCTGAGGAGGCAGAGAAGGAAGACTAGATCCTTCATGTAGACGGAGTGTCGAATTCTCAAAGGAGCGGGGACTCATTCTTGCGAGCCTCGAGGGGGTGGTGGTGGAGTATGCCCTTCGATTTCTTTTCCCAGCCACCAACCCACCTGCGGCTAGAGGGTGTAAAAGGATCGAAAAAGGGAGATTTTAGGTGTGACAGAGTAGAGATGACATAGGATGATGAAGGCGCAGATAGTTCGGAGGGAGTTTGGGACTAGTTGGGAGGGGGACAGAGAGTGTAGTCAAGGAGGTTGATGAAGAAAAGATGAAAGGGCAGGCGGAGACCTAACCTAAATGATATTTCATAAATGGCCACTCTACCGGGCCAGGAAGAGACCACCCTGTCGTTGGGGGTCGGGAGGAAGAGCTCGATATCTTGGAAGATTTGGTAACAGGCCATGATATTAGCCAGGTCCTGGCCTGTTACCGTGCAGGCGGTCCCCGTCAGGGATTCCGCCCCCACCCTCTGTGAGGGGTCGGCGGCCGCCCGGCGCCTCTGCGCCGGAGCCCTGCGGGCGGCTCGCCATGGTTGGATAGGAGCGCGATCCTCCGGATCGGAGGACCACGAGAGGGCAGGAGAAGGAGAGGCACGAAGCCTCGAGGGAGAGATTTGGTCCTCGGGATCAACCGACGAGGACCAGGACGGGGAGGAAGCCATAGCAGGGGTTTTGAGAAGGAAAGAAGGCTCAAAAGAGATCAGGAAGCTAACCTGATACGAAAATGGCAGAGGCTGGTTCTCGGGTTGCAGGGGAGGTCAAGAGTTAGGGAAGACGATGATAGTTGAAGCAAAGTGGCAAGATTCAGCCCTCGCTCGGGTTTTTGTCAAGTTTCGAATCGTTCCGCCTCGTCTAACCAGCTACGTGGACTCCCGCTATAGGTTGGGTCGCCTCGGCAGGCGCCCGACACGTGAGACGATCCGCCTTCGGCCAGTGATGGGATGCCGCTGATGTCAGCATCATGATGGCGCTGATGGCGGCTGCTTTTCGTGGATTTTGAGAGGACAACCTCGCCTCGAGGATGATCGCTGTGATCGGACGGACGACAGTGACTGCCCCATCACATTCCCCAAATCGCCCGTGCTAAGTTATCGCCGTGCCTAGAGACACGTGTCCAGGGGCGGTTGGCAGTAGACGGAGATCAGCCACTTGGGAGGTGACACCCCTTTCGCCTCGCCAGGGTGGGCCCGCTTCGTCTCAGGGGCAAGGGGGCATCTGATGTGGCTGATCCAACATCGTCAAAGTAAACGGTAAGCAAACGGTGAATGGACGGAGCCCTACCTTAGCCTCGTGGGATGGCCTCGGCCCCCGAGGCCCCCTCGGTCTTTGAGGTCCCCCTCGGCCTCCAAGGCCCCCTCAGCCTCGAGCTTCAGCCTCAGCCTCAGCCTCGGCCTCGAGCTCCCGTCTCGGTCTGACCCCCGGGACTGGCAACCTGCTGCCTCGAGCTGCCTGACACGCTCACGTGGTCCACCAACCGCCTGCAACAGCAACGTGGTCCACCACTCGCTTGCAACAGCGCATGGCCATACTCCGTGACGGCGCACGCCTAACACAACCAGGTCCGCTTGCCACCCGTAGCGCTATGCTTGGCAGGTGGCGGGCAAGGCGGGACACCTCTAACATGCCCAGTGTCGGTTGCGACCCGTCACTATCAGCCTTGCTTTCCGTCCGTTAGTGGACAAAGGCACCTCGAAGTCAGCAACCTTCTGAAAAAGAAAAAAAGAGATCTTCGAACAGGTATAAAGGCCCACACTCATGATGAGGAGGATCCTGTACTTTAGTTCTCTAGCTCGTTTCTGTTAGTTTACTCTTGTCTGTTTCCGAGTCGATGACTTGAGCGTCGGAGTGTCCCCACCGAAATAATCGGTCTTCAAAATTTCTTGTAGGAGCTCACCGTGAAGGAGAATCTTCGTTCTCCGATGTTAAAGGAAGGTAACTTGGCATCAACACTAGGCTATAGAACGATTTACTTTTGAAGATGGCATATATATAGCACCAGCAAATCTCCAATGACTTTGAGGTTAAATTTTGAACAACGCGGGTTGATGAATTAGAGTGGCTTTAATTAAACTGGGTATCAACCATCGACGTGAAGTCACATTTCCCCAAGTCGTAAATAAACCAATTAATATTAATATGCGATGATAAGGTTACAGAGACCTTCGAGAGAAAGGACCATCCTTTGGAATAGAAAATTGGTTTATTTTGGTAGGTTCTCAAGAAGTCTTCCAATCGTTTATTATAGCTAGATTTTCTGTCGGTAGTTATCAGAGACGCAAACTTGCCCATTAAGCATCCAGTGCCCAATCACATGCAAGGAAGAAGGCGGCACATAAACAATAGTTTCTCGCAAGGCCAGTGTGCCGTCATGGCCGTGCACTAAAAAATAAAAAAATAAAAAATGAACAATATTATCTCTGCATCAGGATACGGTGAAAGGAATGACTTTGCAAAAACTAGATGGAAAAGTTCTCGTAGCAAACCATATATAATGAAAAGTTGCAGACCCTGCCGCATGGCCTGATAAAAGATCAGCAACAAACGCTTGATTCGCTGTTCGACGAATCATTCCTTCGTGAAGAAGGCTACGAGGAGATATTTGAATCTCACGGGAGGAAAACATCAAGTTTTGACAATTATCCAAATTAACTAAGATGTCAGCAACCAACCACTTTGATGCTGCAATTTCGAAAGGAGTGTCACCATTGTTACCGTCATGCATACGTTCCATGATGCTAGTTTATAAAATTCCTTATCCTCAAGTCTAGGTCAAACAAGAAAGCTTCGTCCATGAGCTTTCTAGGTCATGAAGATTGCTTCTTCTTCCCATGCAACTTGTTTTGATCAAACCTACCTTTGTAAATTGTTAAAAGTAAATTGCATAAATATTAAGACAGAAGAAAATATTATGGCTGCCATAATTACTATTGTACATTTTTTCTTTCTTAGTAGACTATGCAATTAATTCTTATAATATTATATTAAGAATTCATCAATATTTGTATATAAATATATAGCATATTAATAAATAAAATTATGATAACTTTTTCCTTCTAAAACTTCACAATAAATGTTAGGACCGCTTAGCAGAGAGGCACTATTTTACATGAGAACTATTGGACTTTGGTATCGATGAAATAAGACCTGCCAATGTCTCGTCTAGTGTTAACACCGGCTATATAGCGTTTTGGCCAAATATAAGGGTGTCAACATGTTGAGGTTCTTTGTTAGCTGTGCCAGGCTCAATATCAGGCAAAGTTAAAATTTCTTTGAAATTGTGATTCCAAACCCACCCGAAGTCCATTGGACTGGAGTTCTACTCCCCAGTTCTTGTCCCAGCCTACATATGATCCCATTTCATGAGCTCAAAAGTGTGAAGCAGGTTAGATGTCTTTGGGTAAGGCATCTAACCTAACCCCTTAATTGTTGGGTAGTGGGCCAATAGGCTTTGAATACCTAAATAGGCCTTGAAAGTCCATTACCTCAATAAGAAATTGAGAGAACTTTTAGTCCCATATCAAAAGTATTAAGAAAGGAAGGTTCGCTTATATAAAAATCTTTTTCTTTATGCTTAAGTTCCTTAGACTCATCGTAAGTAGAGAGCTTAAAGGTATGCGCAATTGGCGCTTTGTAGGTACACTTTGCACGTGCAACGACTTACCAGATCATGATGATGAAACGGTGCATCGGAACGTGGATCGGCTTATGGGATTGAGTGATCATCATATCATGATTGTGCTAATAAGACCCTCCATTCGCTATCTTTGATCACATCCGATCAAATCAAATCTATTAAATTTAAACCCATAAGGATGCTTCCAAAAGGCACCTAAAGTCTATAAATAGCTAGGACTCACTACTTGCATTTCATATCATTGATTCAATCAAATCCTTTTCTTTTCTTAGGCATTTGCATACTCTCCTAAAGGAAGTATAGCTATAGTGCTTAGAAAAGAAGAGAAAAGCATTCTTGGTTTGAATTTTTGATGAATTGCAGTGCTGCTTTCATCAGAAGAAAACCGTTGTATTCTAGAAGACAATCGTCACAAACCGTAAGCATATGTATGGAATCAAATTGTCTTAAGGACATAGAGTTAAAATCTAGACTCGGTATTAATCAAGTAGCAATCTGCGTCAATAATCTTAAGATAATTTTGTGCTTTCTATCACAGAAGTGCTGCTGTAGATGGCTACAATGACTGCACCCATTCAAGCCAAAAAACCAAAGAAGTTTTTTGAAACTGACTTCAAGAGGTGGCAACAGAAGATGTTGTTCTACCTCACCACTCTGAATCTAGTTGAGTACTGAATGAAGATCCATCAGTTCTGAAGGAAAGAGTGACCGACAAGCAAGTGATTACTGCGATAGAAGCATGGAAGCATTCAGACTTCCTTTGCAAGAACTACATCCTCAAAGATTTGGATAATACTCTGTACAATGTGTACAACAGTATTGCTACTGCCAAGGAGTTATTAGCATCCTTGGATAAAAAGTATAAGACAGAGGATGCTGGACATAAGAAGTTTATGATCGGAAGGTTTTTAGACTACAAAATGGTCGACCATAAAACTGTTATGGAGCAAGTTCAAGAGCTCCAGATCATCCTGCATGAGATACATGTAGAAAGAATGTCTCTCAGTGAGTCATTTCAGGTAGCTGCTATCATTGAGAAGCTACCGCCATTATAAAAGGACTTCAAAAACTACCTAAAGCATAAGTAGAAGGAGATGGAACTTGAAGATCTAATTGTTCGTCTGAGGATCGAGGAAGACAATAAGAGCCATGATAAAAAGGCAGGAGGACAACCTGTTGAGCCTAAGGCCAACCTCATAAAAGGAAAGAAGAAACACAAGTTTTCTGGCGAAGGCTTTAAACAGAAGAAGGGCAATCCAAAAAATTTAAGATCAAAGGCAAGTGCTTTGTTTGTGGAAAGCAAGGACACAAATCCAAGGACTATCGTTTCAAAGGGAAAGAAAAGAAAGAGGTCAACATTACTGATACCCTATCCCAAGAAGTATCTGATATGATGCTATCAGCTATTGTGTTTGAAGCAAACATGGTTGACAAAGCTAATGAGTGGTACATCGACACTAAAGCTACCAGACATGTTTGCTCTAATAAGAGTATGTTCTCATCATATACTCCTATCAATGGTAGAAATCTGGTTATAAAAATTCTGCTACATCCAAGATAGAAGGACTTGGCCGCATAGTACTCAAGATGACATCTGGAAAGAAACTTCTATTGAATGATGTACTTCATGTTCCCTATATTCGAAAGAATCTGGTGTCAAGCTTTCTTCTAAGCAAATATGATTTTAGGATGATTTTTGAGTCTAACAAATTTGTACTCACTAAAGGGGGATATTTATTGGAAGGGGTTACTTGAATAATGAATTATTCAAGGTAAATGTAATGACTATACATTGTAACCTTGAAATGAATAAAAATTCCTCTTTTACTTATATGGTTGACTCTTCTTGTTTATGGCATGATATATTAGGACATGTAAATTTTAATTTATTATGAAAATTAATAAAATTAGAATTATTACCTAATCATGAAATCGATCCATGTTACAAGTACGAAGTGTGTATTGAAGCTAAGTTAGCAAAAATACCATTTTCTTCATTAGAAAAAAATGCTAAACCTCTTGACTTAATTCACAGTGATCTATGTGATTTAAAGTCAGTTCAAACTCAAGAAGATAAAAAGTATGATTCAACAAGATACTGCTATATGTATCTACTAAAGTCTAAAGATGAGACTTTAGAAATGTTTAAATGTTATAAAATGAAGTTGAAAATCAACTTGATAAAAAGATTAAGGCTATAAGGAGTGATAGAGGTAAAAAATACGATGCACCTTTTGATGAATTCTATCAAGAGCATGGCATTATTTATCAAACTACGGTTCCTTAGTTACCTCAATCTAATAGAATTATGGAACGCAAAAACCATACATTGAAAGAAATAATAAATGCTATGTTAATAAATTTTGGTATACCACAGAATTTATGAGGAGAAGCAATCCTCTCTACCAATCATATTCTTAACAAGATATCTCTTAAGAAGAAGGATGTTACTCCATATGAGTTATGGAAAGGAAAGAAGCCTTCTTACAATTACTTAAAATTATATTTTTATTCTGGACCCCAAAAAGGTCAAAATAGGACATAAAACTGTTGATTGTATTTTTATCGATTATGCACAAAATAGTAGTGCATATCGCTTTTTTGTATATAAATCAGATATATCAGATATACAAAAAAATACAATCATGAAATCAAGAAATGCATCATTCTTTGAAAATATATTTCCAAGTAAAGAAAATTAGAAATAAGTTCAAATAAAAGAACTTATGATAATACTGCTAGTAGTAGTCATCAGAAAAAATATCCTGAAAATGAATCCAGACGCAGTAAGAGACCAAAAGTTACAAAGTTTTTTGATCTTGATTATGTAACTTATATGTTACAAATGAACCTTAGACATTCAAAGAGGCAATGTCTACCCCAGAAGCACCCTTTTGGAAAGAAGCTATTAATAGTGAAATTGAGTTCATCATGCACATTCATACCTGAGAGTTTGTAGATTTACCATCTGGTATGAAACCTCTTAGGTGCAAGTAGATTTTTAAGAAAAAACTAAAGGCTGATGGATAATTGACAAGTATAAAGCCAGATTAGTGGTTAAGGGCTTCAAACAAAAAGAAGGAATAGACTTCTTTGATGCCCATTCATCAGTAAGTAGAATAACATTTATAATAATATTAATCGCTTTTGCAGTCATTAACAATCTTGAAATTCATCAAATGAATGTTAAAACTACTTTTCTAAATGATGAATTAGATAAAGAAATATATATGGAGCAACCTAAGGGATTTATTGTTCCTGGCAAGAAAAGAAGGTGTTTAGACTTGTTAAATCCTTATATGGATTAAAACAAGCTTCTAAGCAATGGCATATAAAATTTGATAATTTCATGTTATCAAATGGATTCAAAATAAATGAATGTGATAAATGTATATATGCCAAAACCCTGCCTAAAAGATATGTGATAATCTGCTTATACGTAGATGATCTGTTAATCATCGATAGTAATACTAAAATGATTAAACAGACAAAGAAAATATTAATCAAACATTTTGATATAAAAAATATGGGTATTGCAGATGTTATACTAGGCATTCGAATCATTAGAACATCTGAAGAAATAATATTATCTTAATCTCATTATTTTGAGAAAAGATTAAATAAGTTTAACAAGTATGATACTAGCTCGATGAAAATACCTATAGATGTTAATCTATATTTGGCTAAGTATACTAAGAAACCCATATCTCAGTTGAAATATTCATGTATAATTGGCAGCTTAATGTATGTCATGAATTACACTCATTCTGATATAGCATATGCTATCAATAAGTTGAGCAGATTCACTAGCAATTCAGGTCCAAGTCATTGGACAGCTCTAATAAGGGTATTAAGATATTTGCAATATATCCTAAGTTATGGATTACATTATTCAAGATATCCAGCTGTACTAAAAGGATACAGTGATGTAAATTGGATATCTTACACAGAAGACACAAAATCCACTAGTGGATATGTAATCACCTTAGAAGGAGGTGATGTATCATGAAAATCTTCTAAGCAAACATGTATAGCTCGATCCACTATGGAATTTGAGTTTATTTCTTTAGAAAAAACTGCTAAAGAAGCAGAATGGCTTTGAAACCTTTTAGAAGATATTCCATATTGGCCAAAGCTTGTGTCTGCAATATGCATACATTATGATAATCAATCGGCGATTTGCAGAGCACAAAATAAGATGTATAATGATAAGTGTAGACATATACATTGTAGACATAATACCATTAAGCAGTTACTCAAAATTGGTGTAATTTTCATTGACTATATTCAGTCAAGAAAAAACCTAGCGGATCTATTAACAAAGGAGTTATCAAGAAATCAAGTAAACTGTTTATCGAGGGAAATGGTTTAAAGCCTATAACAAAAAAATCTTCATAGTGGATACCCAACCTAGTTGACTGGAGATCCCAAGATCTAAGTTCAAAAGGGACAACTAAACTATGAAGAGATCAAATAGCACTAAGGATGTCAAATCCTACTCATTCTTATGATAATTAGTGCTACCTATTGAAGATAATAGGATAAGCATTGCTTTTAATGATTCTTATGACATGAAGATCATATGGGGTATAGCAGGATACTCTTAATAAGAATGCCTATCTGAGTGTAAACTGAGCCAATTCTATGAGAACTTTAAGGCTTTAATTCTCTAAAAGCACTCATGAAATCAGGAGTTGTTCGGGGCCAAAATGAACACAACAATAAGAAACAAAAGAATGCTCGAAAAGAAGTTGTGTAATTGTTATTGTTTTGGTTTACACAAAAAGCTAAAAAGTTTAAAATATCATGTTCACTTTTTAGCAAGTAAACTCGATAACAACTCACTGAGGAAGGTTCAAAGCCACAAGCTACCTATCCTAATACAATTTCATTCCATTATACTCTTCAAAGTGTCTGCCTATTCATTTGCATTAAAATTACTTATTATGGGGGATAAACTTTTGATGATCTTTGATCAAAATTTTAATTTTCATTCGTGTGGGGGATTGTTGGGTAATGGGCCAATAGGCCTTGAATACCCAAATAGGCCTTGAAAGCCCATTACATCTTTATGTGTGTGAATGAAAAATTGAGAGAACTTTTTGTCACGCATCGGAAGTATTAAGAAAGGAAGGTTCACTTATATGAAAATCTCTTCCTTCATACTTAAGTTTCTTTGGCTCATCATAAGTAAAGAGCTTAAGTGTGATGCATAGCATCACCTCCGCGCACGCGCTTGTACGAAGGGCGCAATGGGCGTTTTGTATGCGCACTTTGCATTTCGCACGTGCGCATCGTCATGAGGAGCCTTAAATTTTTTCTTAATCATGAGGATCCGATGGTGGAGACTGATCGGATTAAGATGAGGGGCTGAGATCAAACGATGATCGATGACTTGGATGATCATGATTGATCAGAGCAGTGTTGATCGGCTGATCATGGCTTGGATTGATTGCAACCGTTGGTGATGAGATCGTTGAACGGTTGACCATCCGTTGACCGGTCAATAGTTGATCACCCATGGACCAACAAGACCGTTGGTGATAAGACGCCGTTTTTTATCATGCCGTTGGTGATAAGATGGCCATTTCGAATATGAAACGGTGTATCAAAGCTATGCAATGACTTACCAGATTACATGATCATCAGATCACGATGATGAAACGACGTATCGGGACGTGGATCGGCTTATGGGATCAAGTGATCATCATATCACAATTGTGAAACGACAAATCAAAGGCTGATAAGACCCTCCATTCGCTTTCTTGATCACTTCTGATCAAATCAAATCAATTAAATTTAAACTCGTAAGGATGCTTCCAAAAGGCACCTCAAGTCTATAAATAGGATTCACTACTTGCATTTCAGATCATCATTCAATCAAATCCCTTTTTTCTCTTAGACATTTGTATACTCTCATAAGGAAGTATAACTATAGTGCATAGAAAAAGAAGAAAAAAGCATTTTTAGTTCAATTTTTAGTGAATTGTAGTGCTGCTTTCATCAGAAGGAGACCATTATATCCTAGGAGACAATCGTCACAAACCATAAGCACCTATGCTGAAAGAATTTGTCTTAAGGACAGAGTTAAACTCTAGACTTGGTTTTAATTAAATAGTAATCTTAAGGATATAGAGTTAAACTCTAGACTTGGTTTTAATTAAATAGTAATCTGCGCTAACAATAATAGCTCAAGTCGAAGGTGGATATGAATTTGTATATATTGAATTGGGAAAGCCTTCATCTCCCAGTAGCTCAATGGTGCAATCTCTCTCACTTTGTAAGCGCCAGATCTAAGATGAGGGCCCTAAAATTCAAGTATTTTAGACCTCATAAATCTTGGTTCAAGTATTCAGACTAAAACCTGGGAGAGATGGGATGGCTTTGGCCTCTTTTATCTACATCAATAAAGCCAACTTTTATCGACAAGGAAGCTTTATGGGTGAAGTCAATTGAAAGATAGCAGTCTAACTGAATAAATTGTTTGGCAAAAGAGAGGAGAATTTATTAAGAAGGGAGAGCCTAGTACTTCAATAATATTTTTTAATACCTATAAGTATAAGAAGCTTTTGTAGCTCCATTTGGTCAAATACAATGATGGTTGCAAGACGCTGCTGCTTGGATGTATCAAAGTTTTCTCTAAACTTGAATGGAGGGGATAACGTTTGGCAAAGCCACCTCCACTGCAAAGGGTATTATGATTTCTTGAGACATACCACATGACTAGCAATGCAGTAAAGTTATGTTGTATCAAGGAAGAGAGGAAAAAAACCCGTAGTAAGCCTTGATTCAAACAAGGCACCCCACCCTAATGTTTTCAACAATTATTTTTCAGTCTTTTGGCCAACCATAAAGAGAGATTGTATCTATCGTGCGACAGCTTTCTCTACTGCTAGAATGCCCATTAGCTTGAATACCTACTTTTATTACCTTGATTTTGATCAAGGCTACTCTAAGTCAGCCTAAAGATAAAAACATCTACCAGTAAGGAACTAGTCCAAAATGATCACACGATAGCGCTCTTTTTTCTAGTCCACAAGGATCACGATTTGGTGAGAATGAGATCTTATTCGAAGCATGTTTTATGGCTTACTATTGTGTGCTTTCTCTTGTTCTTTGTTTGATGTATGTTTGTTTATTCTTGATGTCTTAGTAGGTTAATTAATTGAGCACTTCAAATGCTGTTAGTTCTGCTTCAGCCCTGTCCTATCCAGTTATACCACCAATAATCCATTAAGATCAATAGGAACTAAATCATGTCCAATGGAGACGGACGAGAATGCCGTGGCTACTGCTGAGAGCAACCAGTCTGAAGGTGACTCATTAATGTTCTCTAATTTTCTCGCTTGCTGTTAATTGCAAGAGTAGGCTTTTACTTGGATGCTACAAATACAGTTTAATAGGGTTTTATTTCTGCTCGATATTCTAGATAACTTCTTCTTCTTTACGTTTATGATGTTTAATTTCAATGGGATTGTGAAGTGGGTTTTGTTCTACCTTTTGTTTAGCTCCCGATTGCGTTGTTTATTAGCCTGCCTTTTATGTTGCTGTTTCTGCTATAGAATTGAGTTCACACTTTTTTGATCAAACAATAGAAGGCTTGGTTGAGTAGGACTTCTGATCGTTTATGTTTATGAAATAGTAATTTACGTGCTCTGGGAGAGAATATAGTTCTAAGATTAAACGTCTCTCAAGAAAGCATGCAAAGTAAATCGATTTGAACATTTAATCAACCGGAAAACTCAGGATCATCCACAGAGTGAACAGCCTGTGGTGCACAGCTTTAGTATTTGAGATGAAATATGTATTCATTTGATGCATTTGGATACATTTGAATTTTTTTAAAAAATATCAATGAACTTTATACACTTCTTATACTTACAATTGGATCAATTGAGCTGACCTGGACCAATGACCTGTAGTCATAACTATGGTGAACAGTTCACTCTATCATCCAAATAAAGCGAAGGATCCAACAACTGCAAGGAAGGAGAACAGAGGTTCTCTCATCATACTTAAAGGATATCAAATTGTAGAACTTGTTAAGACTCTTGAGACAAGCATAACTCAACAAGCAATACCAAATGGACTCGAAACTAGAACCACGAGGGGGACCGAATTTCATGCTGATTACACATATGAAAAGTATTAATGTCTATCTAACAAAACATATACACTACTGATGAACATCATTAAATCACAGGTCCATACAAGTACACTGAACATCTCAGTGCCCATTAGTTAGGAAGCAATTTCTCTTTTTCAGTAGATACATTCCTCTTCACCATATTCATGAAAACAAAGAATACCTTAGGGAGGCAAAAAGAAAATAAGTACCTCAACTACGAAATAGAAGCATATTCATCAATTCACATTAAACAGAAAAAATATGACATTGAGATTGTTAGCAATAACATGATTTGCAATTTCAAAAGCAGAGGTTCAAATGATACATGATTTAAGTAAAATTGTTAGCAACTTGATGAGAAAAAATTTTGGACCAAACAACTTGAGCAAGTTTACAGGTCTGCAGTCAAAAATCCTTCCCAAATTTAAGGCATCTCTAAGAAAGAGTACACTACATGGTGCTAACCGAAACATCCTGGCAAAAAGGACTGCTGAAAGCTAGTAATGAAACCATGCATTAAACGTTAGTCTATCGGCGGTCACCATGTGCCGGACCAACAATCCTTTTAAAGAAGAGGTTCATAAAACAACTGATATATGATCTAGATCAACCCACACCTGAAGCTTAAACAACTTAAATTTTCAACAATGAAAGCTATGTAGCCTTCTCTCAGTATAGGTGAATCAATGCTAGCCTTTATATTATTAAATGAAGCAAGGAAAGATTGAAACTGAGCCCACCAATAGATTTTGTTTTTGCATCCATACCTGTCAGTGAGATGTCTCAAAAGAAAACCACAAAGGTGCCCAGAAATGGTCGCGAAGGAGAAAGGATCAGGGAAGTTAAAGCACAGAGATTGATTGCAGCTTCTGAGGTTCTGGCTCTCATTTTTTCTCTCAAAATTGAGATCAAAAGGAGCAATGGAACCAATAGAATTAGCAGTGGAAACCAATGGATCCATGAGTCCCTGCCTTGGTCGCCTTGACCGTATCAGACGCTACCAACCCCTAAGCCCACTCCTATTCATCTGCACCCGTCCACAAATATAGAGGGTGAAAGATAAATTACTGCATCAATTTCCCGGCATTAGCTCTGCTTCATGCAATTAAAACCAGATAGATCTAAACAAAACTCTGGCTGTCCTCTAGCAAAATAATAATAAGGTTATGAAGACACGGAGCTCAAGATTTTGGAGTTCCTTTGGCCCTCCTAGGATCTTCCTAACAGGCCCCTGTGATAAAAACAAGGTCCTTCGTCCTAATGCATCACAAAAGCATATGAATCTTCATACGGCTACATAATTTTGGGGAAAAACGTTAAGACCGTATCAAATAACCCAAACGGGTAGAGATTTTTTTTTTTGGGTACAGCGAACAAAGGAACCAAAAACGAATCAAAGAGAGGATGCCATGAAGGCAGTTCATAGTTTGTTAAGTTCTCATTTACTTTTATCAACTGAACTGTGTACATACATATACTGAGCTTCAGGATAAGACCGCAGTCTTTCTCCTTGGAAGGATGCAAGCCCGGAGAGGCTTCTTCATGACAACAGTGAATTCCGGCTTCTCGGAGAAGTCGATCTCCTCCCCTTCCACAGATTTCCACTCGAATTCCCTCACCAAATTGGCCACAAAGTATTCGAGATGCAGCATGGCCAGCCCGAACCCGGGGCATATCCTCCTGCCCACCCCAAACGGCATCATCTTAATCTCCTTACTCCCCGTTATGTCCACCCCCTCCCCCGAACCCCCGGCCAAGAACCTCTCTGGCTTGAACTCCATCGGCTCCTCCCACACCTTCTCATCCCAATTCATCTCTGCCACCCAAAATTAACCGACGCGTTCTTTGGTATCAAATACCGATCTAAGATCACATCCTCCGTCACCTTATGTGGCAACACAAAGTGGGCCGGCGGGTGCCGCCGCAGCCCTTCCAAAATCACCGCCTTTAGGTACGGCATCCTTTGCAAGTCCTCCTCCTTTATCTCCTCCCCATCTTTCCCCACCACCCCCTCGATCTCTTCCAATAGCTTCGCCTGTATGTCTTGGTGCTTCACTAGGTTCGCCATGGTCCACTGCAGTGCTGTTGAGGTGGTGTCGGTGCCCGCATTCAGAAACTCGGAGCACAAGGCCACTATCTCCTCTTCGGTCAGCTTCCTTCCCCCTTCCTCAGGGAGTTCCATGTCGAGAAGCGAGTCAACGTAGGAGTAAACGAACCTTTCCTCTTCGCCCTTCTGCTGCCGCTGATTCTTGTATTCTTTTCTAGCTTTGATCATGGGTATGAAGAGATCTGCTTGCCTCTGACGCATTTGGAGGGCCGTCTTTAACCTATTCCGGAAGATGTACCTTGAGATTTTCGGAGCGAAAAAGAGGACGGTGAGCTTGTTGCCGTAAAGGAGGAGGCTCCTTTGTGCAGTCTCGATGTCCTTGATGGCCTTCTCGTCTAGTTTCTCACCGAAGCACATGAGAACTAACAAACAGAACATGGCGAATTGGAAGCTCTCCATGGCGGTGACCGCGCCGGCTTCGTTCGAATTGGCTTGGGATCGGAGGTGATTGGTGAGGACTTGATGAACCCAGGTGCGGCCGTGGGCATAGAGCTTGACGCGGGAGGAGTGGAGGATCTCAGAGATGAGGTTGCGGCGGAGGAGGCGCCAGAGGGGGCCGTAGGCGGCGGAGGAGATGATGTGCTGGTTGCCTCTGAGGAAACGGGTAGCAGGGAGAGGGGTGAGCCGGTCGGAGAAGGTGGCGCCGTGCTCAATGAGAGCCCGGTGGGCGAGGGTGCGGTCGGAGATGAAGATGGCAGTGCGGAAGCCAAAGCGGAGGGTGATGATGGGGCCATAGCGAGAGTGCTGCTCCCGGACGATGGACTCCAACTCTCGGAAGGAGCGCCGGAGCCAGAAAAGGTTACCCAGAAGTGGAACGGCTGGGGGCCCGGTGGGAGTCTTCTCTTCTTGGTTCCATTGGCAGTGGCCTGGTGGAGGAGAAGGGCGAGGGCAGCGGCAAAGGAAAAGAATATCAGGATGAGGTGCCAAATATCCATGGCTTGATCCTTTTTCTGGCCTCTAGCCTCCGTTGGCGTGAAGGGTTCAGGTATATATTAGGTTCGAACTTCAAATCGGACGGCTGGATATCACAGCCAGCTGTCAGTTGCCCTCGTCCGACAACCCTAATCCCATTCGAATTTGATGGGACATCGGAACCTAAATGCCTTCTCCGCTGCAACTCGTTCTCCCCCTCGTGCGAGGACGTTCTTCGTGACCGAGAGGGAGCCGAGCCGGAGACGATGGGAGCCAGCAAGCCAAGCCGGGGACAATGAAGGTCAGCAAGAGGGAGCCGAGCCGGGGTCTATGGGGTCTAGCAAAAGGGAATCCAGGGGAAGAGCGGAGCGCGACTCCGGTTGATGGTACGTTGGAGCCGATGAAAATGGATCGATAAACTTTCGATCGGGAGCTTCTATTTGGACCACTAATTTTAATGAGCACCCCCCCCCCCCCCCCCCCCCCCCCCCCCCCAAAAGTCACAAAAAAAAAAAAAATAATAATAATAATAAATAAATAAATAAATAATAATAATAATAACCCTCCCTCAGGAGCCCCCAAACAGCCCCCCGACCCCTCAAACAACCCTTAGAGCCCTGCTACCTTTGTCCTGCCTCTCTCACTTCGAATTTTATTTGATCGTCGATTGAAACGATTTAAAATTAAAATCAAGCAATGGACAAGCAATTAATAATTTATAAAGGTGCTACGGTCGCAAAGGTTAGTGCCTGCGATCCGCAGTCAATTTTTTTTTTCACGATTCGTGCGTTGTTCGGCCCTGTATGGCCGAACAGGTTAGCTCTGTTTGGCCATACAGGGTCGAACAATATTAATATGTTCGGCCCACAAGGGTCGAACAGAAGAAATCTTTCTTTCGAACAGAAGAAAGATTGCTTCTGTTCGGCCCTGTGTGGCCGAACAGAATGTTTATTCTCTATTTTTTTTGATTAATTATGATTATGGTTTAAAATTATTATTTGATCGTGCAGGACGATGCTTCGTCCGAATGCAGCGTGATTGACTATGATTGTGTGATGGATTAGTGATAAACACATAAATAATTATCATTAAACCTATTAATTAATAATTTAACGTACCTATTATTATTTAATATTTTAATATTTTATATAATATTTTAGATAAAATCTTATCAACTTAAAGAGCTCGATTTTAGGGATTTAACGACGCAAACGGCACTTAAATCGGATTTAAGATGAGCTCGAAATTGATTTTTCATTGATTTATCTGTTTTAGCACGGATTTTAAAGTGAAGTCGGCAAACCAAGTGCCGACTTCATCGTTTTCTCGTTAGGAATAGATTAGATTGGAAGTTATCAAATTGAGAGAATTAAATTCCTTTAGAAGGAATTTGAATTTTATTGAATTTATCTAGATTTTTTTGTTTTCCTTGCTTCCGCTGCGTTCTCTTTTTGAAACAGATTCTTCTCGCGCGTCAAGG
Source organism: Calamus simplicifolius (assembly GCA_900491605.1). Taxonomy (NCBI): domain Eukaryota; kingdom Viridiplantae; phylum Streptophyta; class Magnoliopsida; order Arecales; family Arecaceae; genus Calamus; species Calamus simplicifolius. The sequence goes on from UESW01004305.1 coordinate 150,221, forward strand.
CCGCACTATAAATAGCAGGGAGAGAGCAATCCCATCCAGGAGGAGTCCGAGCCGTCCAGTCCTGCATCCAGGAGATCTCGTGTGTTTTGAGAAGCTCTGTTCGTGGGTCCTCTGGTGGAGTCCAGGCGCTGCATCCGTGGGCGTTGAGGAGAAGTCCGTGGAGGCTCTTCGTGGCGCCCGTCCGAGCTGCATACCAGGAGACGATCGTGGCTTGGTTCATCCCAGTTTATTTTATTGCTTTTTGTTGCCTTCTTCATGTTACAAATTAAAACTCTTTTATTTTAGATTTTAATATGCACTCTTGGATGTTATTGAAATAAAATTTCTATTCATGTTAAATTGTTATTAAATTCTATTTAAGTGAAAATAATTTAGACTGATTTATTCTTAAAAGGACGGGCCGTGATCTACGGGTACGAGCCGTGCTCTAATAAGATAAACCATATCTTATTATTTTGCACTATTAATTATCTACTTAGTTATCTATTTAGTTAAATTTATAAAATTATTTCAAGATAATCGCTAAAGTCCCTGTGGAATCGATCCCTTACTCTCGCTATCCTAATAGTGAAATTAAGGTGTTTAAATCGTTGCGCTACGACACGCATCAGATTTTTGGCGCCGTTGCCGGGGACTTAAGTGTGTTATTTTGAAAAAAAAAAAAAAAAAAAAAAAAAATAAAAATATAAAAATATAAAAAAATTAGATTAATTTTCTCTTAATTTTTGAATAGTTATTGCTGCTTTATTTTATTTCCTTAATTGTTAGAATTGCATATTTTCTTTTTAACATAAAAATAAAAAATTATTACTTTCCTTTTTGCCACAAATCCAATTTTAACCTAATCAAATTTTCCTTTTAATTAACTTACCTAAAAAAACCTAAAAGAAAACCCTAAGACATCTTCCATAAAATATAATTAATTTAAGGAAAAAAAAATTATAAAAAAAAATAAAATATATAAACAAAATAATTATTTTATTTTATGCTATAGATTGACTTAGGTGAATTTATTTTCTGCAAAACTCAAAATTTTCCATTGACATCTCATAATTTATTAAAATTAGAAACTTAATTACAAAAATTAAAAAAAATAAATAAATAAATAAACTATTTGCTTTAGAGTCATTGGTAGGGTGTATGCTTGGTCGCCGATCGTTGCAACCCAACCTTATACCCTTAGATCCTGAGATAGAAAGAACTATTAGAGCAAACAGACTCAGAATTATGGATCCTAATAACGAAAATAATCAACCACGACAGTTGAAAGAGTATTTCACTCCTTCAAGGTATACCTACTCTCCCTGCATTCAAGTGCCTCCAGTAGAGGCTGCCCAATATGAAATTAAGTCAAGTGTAATCCAAATGTTACCATCTTTCTATGGACTTACAAATGAGGATCCCTACAAACACTTAGATGAATTCTTAGAAATTTGCTCAACTGTCAAGATTCAAAATTTCTCTGATGATGCACTTAGGCTTAAGTTATTCCCTTTTTCCCTAAAAGATAAAGCCAAGTATTGGTTAAATTCATTAGACACTGTTATAATTTCAACTTGGGATCATCTTCAGAGAGAATTTCTTAAGAAATATTTTCCTATAGGAAAAACGAATCAAATTAGAAAAGCCATAACAAGTTTTTCCCAGACAGATGGAGAAATGTTCCATGAGACATGGGAGAGATTCAAAGAACTAATTAGAAAATGTCCACATCATGCTATACCCAAATGGCAACTGGTTCAGTGCTTTTATGATGGATTATCAGAAAAGCATAGGCAAATGGTTGATGCTTCATGTGGTGGGACATTTATGTTAAAAAATGAACATGAGGCTTGGCAACTCTTTGAGACATTGAGTGAGAATTCATTACATCATATGTCAGTTGCTCGTCGAGACCCTCCCGTAGAACCTAAAAGAGGTGGAATATATGAAATAGGTCATTCTACAGATATCTATACTAAGGTAGATGAATTATCCCATAAACTTGACCGGATTCTACAAGTTGGAAACATCTCTTCCCCATCTACTCAATTACATGAGGTCTGCATAATTTGTTCGAGTCCAACCCATTCTATAGGTGAATGTCCAGCTGCATACCAATTTCCTGAACTTGTTCAAGAGCAAGCCCACCAAGCCCAAACCCGATTAGCTCCTAGAACAGGAAATGATCCATTTTCAAATACTTACAATCCTGGCTGGCGAAATCATCCAAATTTTTCTTGGAAACCTCAACCTGTAACCAATTCATCGATCAGACCTAATTACCAAGAAACCAATTTTAGAAACATGCCATATTCACAATATCCAAACATCCCACAACCTCCACCGAATAATCAGCCTACTTTTGAAGACAAAGTGTTACAAGCATTGAAAGGGCTAGAAATGAATACTCAAATCCTTCACTCCCACACACAATCTATTGCAAAACTAGAAACTCAGATAGGTCAATTAGCCACAGCATTCAGTAGAAGGGAGGAGGGTAAGTTACCTAGTCAGCCTATCGATAACCCGAAAGGACAATTCATGGCTGAGGTTCCAATAGTCCTGACAAATTCCAGAACATGCTAAATCAGTCATGACTCTCAGAAGTGGAAAAACATTGAACCCACCTGAACCAACCCAGAAATTAGAAGTGGCTAAACCAGAAGAGAGAAGAAATGAAAAAGAAAAGGAATTCAATGATCAAGCAATCATACCTAAAGCCCCATTCCCTAGTGCTTTAGAATCTCCTTTGCCTTCAGATAAGAAGAATATAAAAATGAATGAGATGCTTGAGTTATTTAAGCAAGTCCAAATAAACTTACCTCTTCTCGATGCTATCAAGCAAGTTCCAGCTTATGCCAAATTTTTGAAGGATCTATGCACACAAAAACGGAAAGCCAAGATACAAATACCAAAAAAGATACATTTGACTGAGCAAGTCAGCTCAGTTGTTCAGCAAATAACCCCACCCAAACTAAAAGATCCTGGTACCCCGATTATATCATGTGTCATAGGAAACTTCACAATCAAGAAAGCATTATTAGATTTGGGTGCGAGTGTAAACCTTCTCCCAAGTTCAGTATATGAATTATTCGGATTTGGAGAGTTGAAACCCACGACAGTAACACTACAATTGGCAGATAGATCAGTCAAAGAACCTCGTGGAATATTGGAAGATGTATTAGTAAAGGTGGATGAATTCTATTTTCCTGTCGACTTCCTTGTGTTGGATATGGAATCTAGTGGTAATCCTAACCAAATTCCCATCATCCTTGGAAGACCTTTTCTAGCTACTGCTAATGCATGCATAAATTGTAGAACAGGTGTGATGGATGTATCTTTTGGAAACAAGAAGATGAGATTAAATATTTTTAATGCTTCCCAAGGACCACCTGTGTATGATTTAAATGAAGTAAACATGATAGAGGAAGTAGTAGATAAGAAATTCCAAAGTTTGATTGATTCGGATCCTTTACAAACATGTCTTACACATTTTGGAATAGATGACTTTGATATTGATGAGTATACCAAAGAGATAAACATGTTATTAGAACCACCTAAGATCGACACCATCCCTCCTTGGACTATAAAATATGAACCACTTCCAACTAAACCAAGTCCTTTAATACCATCCTTGGAAGAACCACCCCAACTAGAATTGAAACCTCTTCCAGATGACTTAAAATATTCATTCCTTGGACCCAATGATACCCTTCCAGTAATCATTGCATCTACCCTAACCTCTGAGCAAGAAGATAAATTGGTAGATGTACTTAAAGAACATAAAGAGGCATTGGATGGACAATAGCTGATATTAAGGGAATTGACCCTTCCGTTTGCATGCACCATATTCATAGTGAAATTGAAGCCAAACCACATAGAGACATGCAACGAAGGCTAAATCCAAACATGAGGGATGTTGTTAAGAAGGAAGTAGTAAAATGGCTTGATGCTGGTATTATTTATCCAATTTCAGATAGCCAATGGGTCAGTCCAATCCAAGTAGTACCTAAAAAATCGGGTATTACCGTGATTAAAAATGAAAAGGGCGAATCAATTCCTACTCGCACATCAACTAGTTGGAGAGTGTGTATAGATTATCGAAAGTTGAATGCCGTGACTAGGAAAGACCACTTTCCTTTGCCTTTTATCGATCAAATTCTAGAACGGCTAGCGGGACAAAGTTTCTTTTGTTTCTTAGATGGATATTCAGGATACAATCAAGTCCCAGTATTTCCTGCAGATCAAGAAAAGACCACCTTCACTTGTCCCTTTGGAACATTTGCCTTTAGACGTATGCCGTTTGGTCTTTGTAATGCACCAGCCACGTTTCAACGATGTATGATGGCCATATTTTCTGATATGATTGGTCAATTTTTGGAAGTATTTATGGATGATTTTTCAGTCTTTGGTGCATCATTTGATAGCTGCCTCGAGAACTTGACTAAGGTACTGAAACGATGTATGGAAATGAATTTAGTCCTAAGTTGGGAGAAGAGCCATTTTATGGTTCGTGAGGGAATTGTGCTTGGACACATTGTTTCAGAGAGAGGTATTGAGGTTGATAAAGCCAAGGTTGAATTGATCTCAAATCTACCACCCCCAACCTCAGTTAAACAAGTACGATCTTTCCTTGGTCATGCTGGTTTTTATAGACGTTTCATCAAAGATTTCAGTAAAATTTCTCGACCATTGTGTAATTTGTTGACCAAGGATAGTTCTTTTAATTTTGATAAAGATTGTCTAACAGCCTATAACATCCTTCGAACTGCTTTGACCACTGCACCCATTATCAAGCCCCCAGATTGGACCATACCTTTTGAAATCATGTGTGATGCTTCTGATTATGCTGTAGGGGCAGTTCTAGGACAGAAACTCAATCGAGAACCCCATGTAATTTATTATGCTAGCAAAACTCTTTCAGATGCACAAATGAACTATACTACCACTGAAAAAGAATTACTAGCAGTTGTGTTTGCCCTAGAAAAGTTTAGATCATATCTGTTAGGGTCTAAAGTTTTAGTTTATTCAGATCATGCAGCGTTGAGGCATCTTATATCAAAAAAGGATACAAAACCCAGACTAATTAGATGGATCCTTCTACTACAAGAATTTGATCTAGAAATCTTAGATAAGAAGGGTTCTGAAAATATGGTAGCAGATCATATCTCTAGGATCTCAGTGGAATACAATAAAGAAATAATCAGAGATAAGTTCCCTGATGAGCAATATTCTCAATTTCCCATAGCAGTCTTCCCTGGTTTGCCCACATTGTGAATTATTTGGCAACAGGAAAAGTACCTTCCCACTGGACAAAACAAGAAAAAGATAGATTTTTCTCACAAATCAAATATTACTTTTGGGAAGACCCTGAATTATTTAAGTACTGTTCAGATCAGGTGATTAGGCGATGTGTTCCCGAAAGTGAATTCAAAAGTATACTTAACTTCTGTCATTCTCTTGCCTGTGGAGGACATTTTAGTGGAAAGAAAACTGCAGCAAAGGTACTGCAAAGTGGGTTTTATTGGCCAACTCTTTTTAAAGATGCACATGAATTTAGCCGTAATTGTCTCCAATGTCAACAAACAGGAAATATATCTCGAAAAGACATGATGCCCCTAAACCCTATCTTGGTTGTAGAAATTTTTGATGTATGGGGTATTGATTTTATGGGCCCATTTCCTTCCTCTTTTGGATTTGAATACATTCTAGTGGCAGTTGATTATGTGTCAAAATGGATTGAAGCCATGGCAACTCGAACCAATGACATAAAGTTGTAATCAAGTTTATTCAGCATAATATCCTTAGTCGTTTTGGATGCCCAAGGGCTATAATTAGTGATGGGGGTACACATTTCACGAATAGACACTTTGAAGGATTAATGAACAAATATGGAATTACTCATAAGGTAGCTACACCTTATCATCCCCAAACTAGTGGCCAAGTTGAAATATCAAATAGAGAAATTAAAATATCCTTGAGAAAACGGTGAGACCTGATAGGAAAGATTGGTCAGAACGTTTGGATGATGCATTATGGGCTTATCGTACTGCATTTAAAACTCCCATAGGAATGTCTCCTTACAGGCTCGTATTTGGAAAAGCCTGTCATTTACCTGTAGAATTAGAACACCGTGCATTTTGGGCTATCAAGCAATTTAATTATGATATGAAAAATGCAGGTGTCAATAGAAAACTCCAATTGAATGAGTTAGAAGAGCTACGAAATGAGGCATATGAGAGCTCAAAAATTTATAAAGAACGAACCAAAGCATATCATGACAAATTTATTAGTAGAAAAATTTTGAACCAAATCAAAAAGTATGGCTTTACAATTCAAGATTACACCTTTTCCCTGGAAAACTTCGTTCACGATGGAATGGACCTTTTATAGTAACTCAAGTATTTCCCATGGAGCTGTAGAGCTTAAAGACCCCAAGCAAGGAAATACATTCAAAGTAAATGGCCAACGTTTGAAACCATATATAGAAGAAATTAATGATGGAGAAGTTGTTGAATCAATTGATCTTGTGAACCCAACATATCATAATAAGTAGCACAGTCTGGCTGAAGACTTTAAACTTAGCGCTCTTGGGAGGCAACCCAGTTTATTAGTTATTTTTAACTTTCTGTTCTTTTAGTGTGTTCTTTTAGTATGACCAGAGAAGAGCAACAGAAGCAGATTGAAAGAAGATGGCAACAATGAAACTTCCAACCTTCAAATACTCTACCAGGTAGTATCTTTCCTTGAAATTAATTAATTTTTCTTCCATTAGGGACAATGGAAATTAAGTTGGGGGGGAGGAAAAAGAATAAATAAATCCTCGAGTAAAACTATAATCAGATGTGTACCAAATTCTGTCTCGATTTGAAGTTAATCAAGCAGTCTATTAATGAATTAATGGTTAGATTATTTTTGAGATACTGAGGAATAAATTATTAAGAAAACCTAATAAAAGGTAGGGTTTAGCCCAGAAAAATTTTTAGAATAATTTCAGACCCTCCTGACCACTGATCTTAATAGTACAATCTACTTAATAAGGGTATGGGTGAAAATGTTATTCAAAAAAAAAAAAAAAATCTCTCTTAAAGTTAATAGATTAGGTTCTTAGCATTTTTCACTGAGTAACCGGGCCCCGTCACCTAAGAAAGTGATGTTGTTCGCGTAAAAAGGTGGGAATGTAAAAGAACCTAAATAGAGTCAGTCCTACCTAAAGCCTTTTTAACTCGAGTAAGTAAGTCCGAGGGGTGTTTTACACCTAATGCCCTAAAACCAATTGGTTTGGGAGCCATTGGCCTAAAGCTCGCTACAAGGGTTAATTAGAAAGCAAGGGGTTAGGACATTGCACTGACTTTACATATAAATAAATAAATAAAGAACCAAAGTACAAAAGACATTACACCCAACCCAAATTAAGTTAGAAGACTTAATCAGAGAAGTGGAAAGTTGGTGAAGAAGACTTCTATAAATTCTTATGGACTACACTTTATCACTAAAAAAAAAACTTAATAATCCAATGAAGTACCTCCCTTATGATCTAAAAAAAAAAAAAAAGAACTATAAGATAACTATCAATTCTTGGACTAGCTTGGTACATATTTCTAAATTTCTTATTTGCTCGAGGACGAGTAAGATTCAAGTTGGGGGGAGTGATAAACGCATAAATAATTATCATTAAACCTATTAATTAATAATTTAACGTACCTATTATTTAATATTTTAATATTTTATATAATATTTTAGATAAAACCTTATCAATTTAAAGAGCTCGATTTTAGGGATTTAATGACGCAAACGGCACTCAAATCGGATTTAAGATGAGCTCGAATTGATTTTTCATTGATTTATCTTTTAGCACGGATTTTAAAGCAAGTCGGCAAACCAAGTGCCGACTTCATCGTTCTCTGTTTCCGCCGATTCTTCTCCATTCAATTTCTAACGTTTCCTCCACCAATTAAGGAATAGATTAGATTGGAAGTTATCAAATTGAGAGAATTAAATTCCTTTAGAAGGAATTT
>UESW01004305.1:164191-366316 GCA_900491605.1 Calamus simplicifolius
GGGAAGAAAGAGTGGTTTTATTTCTCTCTCTCTCTCTCTCTCTCTCTCTCTCTCTCTCTCGAGTGCGATATTAAATGTGGATTTTTTTTATGATGTGAGGTCATAAAGTTTCAAGCTTTCCTCCCCAGCGCGTCCCTTTTTGATCATGCAGTGAGGTCATATAAAGTTACAATCTTTCAAGGGGGCTGCGGTCCCTTATGGACGACGCAAACTTGTACGGTTCACATCAAACAAGTAATTAACAAACCATCTTCTTATAAAAAAGAAATAATAAACTAAAATCTCAACATTAATTAATTTTTGGGTAAATGGATGATAAAAATCGTGAATATGAATGGATGATAAAAAGAATAATTAAGCAATATAAATTTAAATATATTTTATTTTATTTATTAATTTTTAATGATGAATATGAATAAATCTTAGGCTTTCTGGTGATGATTTTCATCAAAAAAAAAAAAAAAAGGTTTAATTCCAACACAGACCACCCAGGTTAAAAACAAGCAGGGTGTTCAAAGAGGACCAGGGATATTCTTAACAAAGACTTTGTCACCTACTAGATTAAAATATTTTTAAGATAAAATAAATATAAAATGATAAAATATCTTTTGTCACCTACTACATAAAAAATAGTCAATTAAATATTACTTTCGATGTAAAACCTTTATGAGTACGCATAAAATTTAAAAATCATCACGATGACAACTATATGTTATATATTATAATGGCTGCCACTTCAAAGCCCTCTGTCCATCGCCCTTTTTATGGATCTATAAGAACCATTGAAGCCTGATCACTTCCCGAGTCCCTGACCTTGCAAAGCTCACCTCGTCGTTGCAAGGCCAAGATGGCGACCCTCCCCAGCAATCCCAAAGCCCCCATACTCCACTCTCTCAGAGCAGACCCCATGGCTCCCTTCTACCGTGTCTACTCTCTTCTCTACTCCCTTGGCATCCTTGCCCTCCTCTACCACCACTTTTCCTCCTTCCTCGCCTCCCCCTCCTTCCTCTCTCCCTTCCTCCTCCTCGCCGATCTTGTTCTTGCATTCATGTGGGCCACAGCCCAACCCTTTCAGTGGCGCCGGGTCCGCCGCCGAGAGTTTCCGGACCGCCTCATGGACACGGAAACTCGGAAGGACTTGCCGGCGCTAGACGTGTTTATATGCACTGCAGACCCAAACAAGGAGCCACCGATGGGCGTTGTAAGCACCGCGCTCTCCGTGATGGCTTTCGACTATCCGCCCGACAAGCTATCGATCTATGTCTCCGATGATGGAGGCTCGGATGTGACTCTTTTCGCGTTCATGGAGGCGGCTATATTCGCGAGGTACTGGTTACCTTTCTGCAAGGAGAACGAGCTTCAAAAGAGATCCCCTGAAGCCTACTTAAGCTCCTGTACGGATGGTGACTCTGATAAGATAAAGGTAATTAAGTTAAGCATCTCTCTTAATTTCTCAGCTTCTGCACTGCTTGTAATGAAAACTCCTCGCTCTCTGGACACAATTATCTTATATATGACCTCGAGACATGCTGCGGACAACCCCAACAAACAACCTATTTGATTATGTGAACAGTGAAGTCAATAAAGCTATTTTTTTTTTTTTTTTACAATCAGGGGTCATATTACTCTAGTACAGTGACCGCCCATAAGATCAAAAAAAAGATATATTAATAGAAAGAGTAGAATTAAGTCTTTCTAAACTCAGATCCAACTAGTGAAATGCCAAGCAACGTAGAAGGCAATCCAGTCAGCCGCACTGTTTAACTTTCGATAAATCGGACAATAGTGGTCGCCGAGTCTTGCAATAGTAGCCAAATGTCCTGAATAAAAGGATGTGCATTATTCTAGTTGTCCTGTTCAGAATCCATCCAATAACTGTAAAGGAGTTCCCTCAATAAGGATCTTGTGAGCCCACGGATATCGAGTAGCCCTGATTATATTAGCCCAAATTGCTCTGAGTTTAGCTTTTGAATAAAACAATTTTGAAGAGAGACCTCATCGGCTGCGATGAGTCTCCCATCATCGATCTAAATTACATTCTTTTAAGGGGGCTACGGCCCCCTCACAAAAGCAAGCCAACTTTTGGACAAGCGTGGCACCTTCGGGTCGTTTTCTTTTTGAAGTGATCATGTGAGGCCAATAAAGTTACAGTCTTTCAATGGGGCTGCAGCCCCCTCACGAAAGCAAGCCAATCTTTGGATAAGCATGGCACCTTGGGGTCATTTTCTTTTCGAAGTAGATCGATGGAACGAGAAAGAATGGTCATCCATCTCCGGTCTCCATGATAGCAATTTTGTCAACATCTCCTATCCAACATTTTGAAAATATTTTGAAAACCAGACCGAATAATGAACCAGCTTAACATTTGGATCATGGGTCAATTAATTCGATCAAATAAACTTATTTGATTAAATTGGATGATATTATAATTAATTTTTAATTTAATAATATAAAAATAATAAATAGCAATATCAATTCAAATAAAAAATTAAAAAATTAAAAAAACAATCCTAATTTCATTTATCAAACTAAAAGTCTAAAAACTGGATTGGATCGGTTCGAAACCTGATCAGTTCAATGAACTTTTTTAATTTTTATCAAATCATATAAAAGTCAACTTTACTAATAAAATTGGATCAGACTGATAATCAGTTCGATCGGCCGGATTAGTCTGGTTTTTAAAACTACGCTCCTATCCTTGTATGGAACTAATGATCTCGATACACATCATTGTCCAAAGATAAGGTTATGGATAGGCCTGGATTTTTTTTCTTTGCGTGATGCCAAACACAAGTAGTGTTTCTCTTTCTAAGGAAAAAGATTGAAGATAGGATCCTTCCCCACGACATTCATGGAAGTTAATGAGTAGTAACTTAATTTGAGATATTTCAATCTTTTCTTTTTATAATACGATATTTTGTCATGCATTAGTGTTATAAGAATGGGTTCACGTCATGGTAGAATTTCATCATCATTCAAGTCTTTTTCTCATGTCCATCAACTTCTATACACTCAGATCGGCACTGATACCATTTGTAATGCCTTAAGTTCATCTACAATCCAATTAATTTCGTTAATATACCGAAACCATATGGCCCAAAAACTTAAGTAAAAGTTAATTAGTAGCAAATAAATTTATATTATAAGTATATAATATATTTCTTTTTTATTCAATGTATAACTAAATTTTGAATATTACATAAAGCCTTCAGCTCAACTTAGGCGCATGTGCTCTTACATTAGCATGTTTCAAAGCTAATTAAAATGAAGCTGACCACTTAACCTCAAGGCACCATGAAAATATATCCAAACATGTCACGTGACGTAACATAAATATAATAATTTGGTGACCGTATTTGTTGGTATTTATCCTTAATTAATTCCATGATGGATTGCTTTCTTAATGCTACGGCTGAACTACTTTGATTAAAAAATTGAACTTTCACCGGTTGAAGGGACCATTCTATTTTGGAATAGTGGCATCACTTGTATTGCCGCCAGGATCTGTCCTCCGACTTGGGCGCGATCGATCTTCTGATCGAGCTTCCTCTTGGGCGGACCTGCACAGAAGTCCTCACACGAGAGGCGTTGGGGATGGCCCTCCGCGGAAGACCCTCCGACGCTTAAGTCAGTGGGGATCGACGATCAACAGAAATAAGGAGAAGGATCTCTCAGGGGAGTCCCTCCAGAGACGGCCAATCAGGAGCTCGTGGGGAGCGCCGACGGTGGAGAAGGAGAAGGATGAGCAGTGAAAGAGAGAGAGTGTGAGAGTGAGAGTAAGCCAGGAGCTGTATGCGGGGGCTCGTGTGCGCATACCTGAAAGAATCTGGGAGTATCATATTTATAGGTAATCACCTGAATCTTGAGCGCCTTCTGAAAGGTTCGAAGGTTGTTGGGATATGGAGATGATTTGAATCAGGTTGTTGTGAGGCCGGTGGGATACGTATCTTGTCTGTTGAGGGATCGACAGCTGGGAGAGCTCTCTGATGGCCTGAGATACGATGACTGCGTAGGTCCTAGGCCACTCCTCGATATGATTCTTTGTTTGGGATTTTGTTACACCAGACTTGGGCTCTCCCGCGCCAGGTTCCGCGAAGGTGCATGTCGAGCCATGGATTGCTCGGGGGTGCCAAGCTATGGGTTGCTCAGGGAAGACCGAGCTATGGGTTGCTCGGGGGAGCTGAGCTATGGGTTGCTCGAGGGAGCCGAGCTATGGATTGCTCGAGTAAACCGAGCTATGGGTTGCTCGAGTAAACCGAGCTATGGGTTGCTCGGGGGAGCCGAGCTATGGATTGCTCGAGTAAACTGAGCTATGGGTTGCTCGACCCGCTGGACCATACTAGTTAGCTCATTCTTTATGCGTGTAGTGTTACGGGCGGGGGGATGGGGCTGACCTTAGCCCCTTCGCACGGTTATCAACGCATTGGCAATTTTATGCCTCAACACATGCCCCCCACTCCCTAGTTTGAGGTGTAGGTTCGGGCATAGGGATATAGACTTAGGTGGTGCAATCCGAACGGGGGGACATGTATTTGATAGCCCACACAATGATGCCCTAATTAATGCTGCGTGGCCGTCTTGCCTTCTCGAGGTGGATCTATCGTTCCTTAGGAGCGAAGGCAACAGTTGGGGAAGCGCCACGTAGGAGATCTCGATTTTTACGGTGCCTGTAGTGGTTCCGGATGTCTTGGTTGAGACGCCTCATCTTCACCCTGAGGCGGTTTCCTTGGGAAAAATGGAGTCATGGCGGCGCCATCCCTATTTGTAGCGCTCTTTCGCTTTCCCTTAGAGAACTTTGTCTCTCCGTTTTCTCAGCGATCTTGCTCAGCATCTCTTGCGATCGAAGACATGGTGAGTCCGAGTGATAAGGCTTCGGAGGTGACCTTGGCGGATCTGGAACGGATACGCCGCCTGTACAAGATTCCCTAGGATGTTACCTTGTTGCTTCCGACGGCTGAGGACAGGGTGACATTCGGATTAGGGGACTGGGCGTTCTACTATGAGGAAAGTTTAAGGGCAGGTCTCCGGTTTCCTCTTCATCCGCTGGTGCAGGAGGTGATGAGGTTCTACAATATATGCTTCACCATGGTGGCTCTCAATAGCTGGCGCAACCTCATCGGATTCATCTCATTGTGCAGCCATGTCAGGGTGACCGCGACCCTTCTGATGTTCAGGGTGTGCTACAATCTGGTCTCCGAAAGGGCCTCAGAGTGGCCTTACATCGGTCCCCGGAGGTCCTTCAAGATGATTTCGGATAACCCATCGTCGATAAAGGAATGGAAGTCGCGATTCTTTATAGTCGAGGAGAATATTGGCTCGAATTTTTCTCGATTATGGGGACAATACGTAAAGGATCCAGATGTGCACCCGGAGTTAACCGAGCAGGAGAAAAGAGATTTGATCGTGTTACGCGGCAGTCGAGCGCTTCCAGCCAGTGCCCTTCTATCGGAGGATGCTCTCTTCGCGGTCGGATTGAGTCCTATGGATCCTTGCGGTGAGTATCACTTTGCAGCCAATAGCTTACTATGATTCCATCTTTGATTTTTGTGCGTGCTAACGGGCGAATCTTATTGCCCCTACAGCCGAAAGGTCGGTGTTCGTAGATCAGATGAGGGAGGAGCTAGGCAAGTGCCGTAAGAGATCCAGCTCCAGCAGCAAGCATAGGGCTGAGAAGAGGCCTCGTCCTTCCGGCTCCCGCCCTAGGGGGATCAGAAGAGATGGTGATGATCGGCGCTCTTCATCGCCGCGGGTCGGAAGTATTGAAGCTCCGATGGTGCATGATCTTTCGGCCCCGGAGGAGGGTCTGTCAGGAGGCGAAGATCAGGATGCCGCAGGGGTTTCGGAGGAGGCTGCTGAAATTTCCTTCCCGCCCGTTGTCATTTTGTCGACGATGGCGAGGGAACGACGCCGGTTCACTTGGAGATCCCCGCGGTCGGGGCAACTCAGTCTCCCTCATTGGGGGCCGATGGCTCGGAGAGGTTACAGGCGGAGGTGGGAGCGGCCTTCGCTTCCATCGAGGTGGAAGAAGTGGTTACGGCTGCCGAGGTTTGGCCTGGGCTGCTGGTGGGAGAGCCAGTGGGCGATGAAGGGTTGGCCGAACCTGTCGAACCGGTGATCGAACCTCACGGCGTGTTTTCTGGTGAAGGGCCTTCCGCCAAAACACAAGAGGCCCCTGGGGAAGCCGAAGTTCCAGAGGAGTTGTTGGGGGTAGGGGAATGTTCGAGGAGGCAGAAGGAGAAGAGGAGGAAGAAGGAGAAGGAGGGGAGCCGTCGAGCGAAGGGGACGTTCGGGCCGGGGCTCCCCTTGCCGGAGCCGAAATGCCCGAGGCCTCTCAAATGAGGGCTCTGGTGGAGGAGGATGGCCAACCGAGGGCCTCATGGGCCGCGGGTTCCCAAGTTGGCTCCCTGAGCGCAGATTTCCACTTACGCGATCCGGAGGTGAGCATCATGTTCTCCGCTTTGATGCGGTCTGCGTTCCAAGGGGGAGAGAGTTCCTCGACAAGAGGGAATTATCCGGAGGACCTTGTCGAGATGGCCTTTAGGTACACCAGGGTGCCGAATGAGGCTTTTCTTCTTCCCGAGATTGATGATCTTGCTCTAACGACGATTGTTACAGATTACGCGTCTCAAGTAAGTCGTCGCACCGAAGTAGGTTTTTAGTCAGTTAGTTTGACTGTGTTTCTTATATGTGCCATCTTTTTTGTAGAATGCCCTGATCATGAGGGCACTAAAATGGCGCTTGCATCTGGTCATTGGAGCTTGGGCTCGGGCCCGCCAAGAGGTTGATCACCTCAAGGAGAGGGTGGATTATACAGCTAAACTCTCCCGAGCCCTGGCGGTCCTCCAAAGGGAGCTCGAGGAGGCTCGCAGGGTTCATGCAGTTGAGAGAGAAAGGGCCTCTCGACTCGCAACGCAGGTCAACGAGCTTCAAGGCTTCCGCAAGCAGTCCGAGAAGCTCAGTCTGGAGCTATCTCAGATCAAAGTGGAGCACGAGAGCAAGGTCAGTTCCATGCAGCAGTTTTTTGATAAGAGGTGGGACCAGTTGAAAGCCAGCCACGCTGAAGATAAGGGCAACTGGAGCAAGAGGCTCGAGGAGGAAGAGCATAGGTGTCGGCGGCAGCAGGACCACCTCACCCGTCTGAATATGCCACCAACAAAAAGGATCGGCTAAAATGGTCGGACGAATGAGCTGCTCGACTTTCTGACGAGCTTGACTATGCCCATCAAGAAATTGGAGACACTCAGTCTCGGGTGGACGAACTCAAAGAGAGCCTTCGCCAAAATCAATCGGCTAAGTCTAGGGCTCTCAATAGGGTCCAAGTGCTGGACGGTGAACTAGCCCGGCGGGACAAGCAGGTAGGGCGCTATTTGTTTTGTCCATTTTGGTTTTTCGGCTTCCGCTTTACTTGGCTTTTTGTCTGCAGTTGAACTGGATGAGCCAGGAGTTTCAGGAGCGGTTGACGGCCTTCGGAGAGGAGGCGGCCTCGAGGCACCGAAGGATCTCCGAATTGGAGAAGCAATTGGCCGAGGCAAACGCGTGGGCCTCTTCAGTGGTGGAGGAGTACAAGAAATCCACGAATTTGTCAAGGAACGCCGAGCGGCCTGCGCCGATGCATTCTGGTTCGGCGAGGAGGAGGCGCGGGCTAAGATTGCTCAAGCTTATCCTGACCTGGACTTGTCTTGCTTAGAAGCCGATTATTTTGAGACACGCACCTCGGGGGCCGAGGAAGATGAATACGAAGAGATTTCTGATATCAACCTTGAAGCTGTTCTGGGCATCGATGTTGCTGCCAAGGTATCTCGGTGAGACACCATCGAAAAGGGGGGGCCAAGTGATGTTCCCGCTGATGCTGCTGCAGGAGACGCCGGGTCTGATCCCAAGTCTTGACCCTTTGGGGGGCCATATGTATTTTTTGTTTCTTTTCTTTTCTAGTTTGACCAAAAATCAATAAACGGGTCAGTTGTTTTCATTTGTTTATCTTTCTTGGATGATTTCTTGTCTTAAATTTTTGTCCCAACTGCGAGCGCCGCTTGGTTGGTTTTCTGGCTCGAATTTGAAGGAACATCTTGGTCGAGGCCAAGGCATAGGGATAGCCCCGACGAAAGAGTCGAGCGACAACATAGCTTGGTACAAAAGGAGGTTGAGAGACGATTCAATTTGGCTTAAGCTGAATGACATAGTGGTTCGGCCAGGGCCGAAGAATGAAATAGCTCGGCTAGGGCCGAGGGACGGAGTGGCTCGGCTAGGGCCGAGGGATGAAATAGCTCGGCTAGGGCCGAGGGACAAAGTAGCTCGGCTAGGGCCGAGGGACAAAGTAGCTCGACTAGGGCCGAGGTAGTCCACCTTACCAGTGGCCAAACTGTGATCGTGCCTTCGACGAAAAGAGGGGAGTTTGTCCCCGAGCAAGGGGTTTGTTGAACCTTCGCTGTCACCCCTTTATTCTTTTTGGTAAAGAGAGGGTTTGGCCTTCGCATCTATTTATTACCCCTGTCAATGCTTTGTCTTTTCCAAGGCAGGTCGATTTTCGTTTCACCGAAGTAGGTGGTACGACTCTGCAGCCAGCAAAAGGTCGCCCGACACTTTTCGACGGACCTTTGTTGTGTCGATCTTTTCCAACGCATGTCGCTTTGGCGTGTGGTGTAAGTGCTTATTTGTCATTGGAGGATGTCATTTTCGCGGGACGATCCCCCAAATCCGCCAGTATCTGCAAGATCGGCGGACCGTTTTCTGCATTTAAAGCTCGTGATCTGGGATTAGAGATAATCTTTTGGCATGCATCATGGCTCGGGCGATGCGCTTGGCGCGCATCGTGGGGCGATGTTTTCATTTCAGGAGGCCACGTGGTGGCGTGGGTTTGGCATTTTGAATCTCGGGGCTTTCTGTTCTGATAGCTGTTCCCGGTTCGTCTCCGCCTATAAAAAGGGGAAAGAGGGCTGTGTTGGGCCATCTCAAAGTTTTCTTTTCTATAAATTATGAAGGTACACACAATGCCTGTCGCTCTGGGGCTTAGAGCGGGAGGACTGAGCTTTCCTCCTACAAGTCATCGTCGTCCTCCGGACAGCTGGGGTGATGAAGGAGCCGCCGGGGGTTGGCTTGCCCTCAAGAAAGGAGCTCCGAAGATCGTATGGAGAGCACACAGAAAGTTCGCAGAGATCGCATGGAGAGCGCAAATGTACGCTTCCTGTGTGTCCTTTGTGGTTCACCCTTGGGGACGCAGGGTAGGAAGTGTACGCGTGCTCCCCATGACTTGCGTGAACTTCTCCTCCTCCCCTGGTCCGGATTTCTGGGCTCGTCCGCCGAGAAATCTTTTGCCATGTGAGGAGGGGGTGATGGTGTGTCGTCTGCTAGTACATTGCCTTTTGACTCGGGCAGTGGCTAGCGGTACACACTAGATTTGGGGGAGTGCCCCGGCATCAGGGTCCGTAAGCTTTCTTCCTACTCGTCGGAGGGCCCTTCGGTTGGGTGGTTTGGGGCAAAAGCCCATCCACCCTTTCTGATTTCTCTGATATCTTGGGTTGGACGCCGAGATATCATTATTAACCGAATCTGGTCGCAACGTTGGGCCGAGTCGTCTGCTCATTATCAGTGCGAGCTGATTGGTTCGTGGCTTCCTGATTTGTTGGACCGGATGCCGAAGCATCATAGTCACCCGAAGCTGTTTTGGAGCAGTTTGCCCAAGCTATGTACTCGTTTTTATTTCATGCATTTCAATGCACTTGTAACGCCTCTTAGGCGGTTGTAATTTGTTTCGATGGCAATGAAATAAAGAAAGTTTTGTTCTTTCTCCTAGTTTCTATTTCTTTTGTGTCGAGAGTTGTTGCTCCCGTGTCGTAACATACTTCGCCGCTTTGTTTTTTGCCTGAATCGAGGCTCGGTTCTCAGTAGGGGAGACCGTCTGTCCCTGTTTGAGGGGAGACTTGGGCGGTCGTGCGGACTTATGCGGTAAGCATGATTTTGAAACAGGTGTTTCTTCGAAGAGAGCTCATGTGTCTCTTTTGGGCAAGGGGAGGTCCTTTACCTCTACCGAGGCACCGCGAGGTGCTAACCTCGTTTTGGTGTTTAAGAAGCTGCTTAGCTTGTCCGAGCTTTCAGATAGTGTTTTACTTGGCGCGGGACAAGTTCCGGAGGTATTGCTCGTTCTTGGCCAAGGATTTTGCGCTTCCCGACCTGATCGGGGCTTATAAGCTGCCCGAATTCAGATGGAACTTCGAAGATTGTTTGGTAGTAGAACATATTCCTTGACTTTGACCGAAGCTCAGAGACTTATTGCTCGGCCCTGCCGAGGTTCAGAGATCTATTGCTCGGCCCAGCTGAGGTTCGGAGATTTATGACTCGGCCCTGCCGAGGTTCGGAGACTTATTGCTCGGCCCAGCCGAGGTTCAGAGTTTCATTGCTCGGCCCAGCCGAGGTTCGGAGATTTATGGCTTGGCCCTGCCGAGGTTTGGAGACTCATTGCTCGGAGGGATGACTCGATCGTCGCCGAGACTCCTGATGTTTGGTTCCTGTGAGATTCGACGGGGACCGCCAAAGTGAAATGGGTGGTGCATGGGGACGCCCGACATTTATGTTTTGGTGGTTTTCGAGGGAAGCGAGTTTGCGTCAGCTGCTGACGCACCTTTTCATTTCCTCGCGCTTCTCGAAGGGTGGCCGATTTGAGGAAATTCGGTGGGGTTTCGAGAACATTTACTTCGTGAGGGCCCGGCAGATCGGAAGAAACCCAGTTTCTAGAAAAGGAGGGGGGTTCCCGAGTAATTCATCAACGTTTACCGATTTTCCTCGGGAGGGGGCGCGACTCTTCATTTCCTGTGGGCACCAGCCAAAGTGGCGACATGTGGTGGATTCTCCTGGGTCAGGATTTATGACCCGACTGCTCGAGATACTCGCTTGGGAGGTATAAATATGGATGAGAGAGATGCCAGTGTTTACCATCTTTTCGGTTAGCCTCTCAACAGCTCCTAAGAGCGGGTATGGCTTCTCAGGGTGAAGGGCAATCGTCCGAAGAATCAGGCATAGTTAGCAGTGGCCGCGGGGGCTCCCAAGGGAGCCGTTCCTCCGTGACTGTCGATGGCATGGCCCTGGCATCAGCTCGGCAGGCCACGAGCAGCTCGAGAAGTCGGTCGAGGAGTTTCTCGCCATTTCTGTGAGGGAGGCCAAGGCTCTCCGTCGGGTCATTGACCAGCAGGAGGGGGTGATAACATCCCTCCGCCAACAAGTTGCCAAGCTGACTCGGCGTGTGGAAGACCTGGCAGCTCCTGGGGGAAGACAGTAGGCCTCTGCGAAGGCCATTTTTTTACTTTTTCTTTTTATACTTTTCTCTATAATGAATAAAGAGTAAAGTCTTGTTTTGGCAATCTTTTGTTCTCTGTTGAGACCGTCGTTTGGTTTATAAAAAAGGAAAAACCGTTTGTCCTTGTTCGAGCCAAAGGGAGATCTGGGCGGTCCCGTGGGCTTACGTGATAAATCATGGTCTCGTTTGCGGAGCGAGACATGCGCTTGGGTGATAAGGTGCAGAGATATTATTCGGGGATTTAGCAGTAGGGGGGATTCTCCGACTTTGTCTGGGGTTCTTAGGCAGCCGCGTAGGGCCTGTCGAGGCATTTAGGGGTTTGCTAAAGGCGTGGACTTTGTGCCCGCTGATGGTTTTGCACGGCATGCATTTTTCAAACTGACCGAAGCTCTGGGGACTGTTCGGAAGTCCTTCAGTTTCGATCGAGGTTTGCGTGCTTCGATTTTTGCCAGGACTTATGCACTCCGATTTTAGCCGGGGCTTTATGTACTTCGGTTTTGACCAGGGCTTTAAAATCCGTCACTCGGCCCAGCTGAGGTTCAGAGATTTGTTGCTCGGCCCAACCGAGGTTCAGAGATTAGTTGCTCAGCCCGGCCGAGGTTCGGAGATTAGTTGCTCGGCCCGATCGAGGTTCGAAGATTTGTTGCTCGGCCCGGCCGAGGTTCGGAGATTTGTTGCTTGGCCCGGCCAAGGTTCGGAGATTTGTTGCTCGGCCCGGCCGAGGTTCGGAGATTTCCTGCTTAAACAGATAGCTCGGTCGTGCCAAGGATTGGTAAGCAGCATATGTTTTTCCTCACAATTTTTGGTGACATAATTTGTGGTGATTTATGTCATGAATTATGAAACAATATGCCAACAAAAATTTAAGAAGGCGAGCCTGTAGAGGGCGTACCCTACTGATGATACTTACGGAGATTGTCCGAATTCCATGTCAGAGGGATGGATCTTCCGCTTAGATCTTGCAGCTTGTAGGTCCCGGGTCCGATGACCTTTGCCACTTGGTAGGGGCCTTCCCAGTTTGGAGCTAGCTTCCCCTGCTCCAGCTGTTTGGAGATAGATGCTTTCCGGAGAACGAGGTTGCCAGGTAAGAAAGCTTTCCCTTTGACTCTGAAGGCGTGGTAATGGGCCACTCTTTGCTGGTAGGCAGCTATTCTGACCCGAGCTTTTTCTCTGATTTCTTCCACCAGGTCAAGGTTGGCGCAGAGCTACTCATCACTGGCTTCCTCCGAGTAGCTTTCCACCCGCAGGGAAGGGAGTCCTATCTCAACAGGGATGACGGCCTCTGTGCCGAAGGCCATTCGAAATGGGGTCTTGCCTGTGGGCACTCTCGGGGTGGTGCGGTAGGCCCATAGGACATGGTGCAACTCGTCCGCTCACCTGCCTCGGGCTCTGGAGAGCCTAGCTTTGATCCCTTGGAGCAAGGTTCGATTGGTTACTTCGGCTGCTCCGTTGGCCTGTGGATGTCCGACCAAGGTAAGGCGGTGATGGATCCCATGCTCCTCGCAGAACTGACGAAACTTCGGATTATCGAATTGTCTGCCGTTGTCAGTGATGATGGTGTGTGGGAGGCCGAAGCGGCAGATGATAGATTTCCACACAAAGTCCTTGGCTCGAGCCTCAGTTATTTGAGAAACTGCCTCCGCCTCGACCCATTTGGTGAAGTAATCGATGGCGATGAATAAAAATTTCCGCTGCCCCGTGGCGAGTGGAAATGGGCCGAGAATGTCCATTCCCCACTTGGCAAAGGGCCAAGCGGAGGAAATAGGGACCAAGCTGGCGGAGGGGAGCCTCTGAATACTGGAGTGTCTTTGGCATGGGTTGCAAGCTCGGACAAGGTCGTCTGCATCCTTCTGCATGGTTGGCCAATAGTAACCTTGACGCAGCACCTTGTGGCACAGGGACCAGCTCCCCAGATGGTTGCCGCAAATCCCCTCGTGCACCTCCCGAAGGGCATAATCAGCTTTAGATGGGCGGAGGCATCTGAGCAATGACATAGAGGACCACTTGTAGAGCTGGTCATCAATCAACACATAGTGGGTAGCTTGCAGCTTTAACCTTCTGGCTTCTCTCCGATCGGTCGGGAGCAACCCTTCTTTAAGGTACTTCAGGATGGGGTCAAACCATGATGGTCCGGCCTCAACTTGCATCATTCGGTCAGCTTCCGCGATACTAGGTCTCTCCAAGATCTCCAGGTGGAATTTTCGTTCGGCGCCCATTGATTCCACAGTCGCCAGCTGAGATAGTAGGTCGGCACGGGCATTTTCAGATCTAGGAATCTGAATGATCTCAAATTTGGGAAAATGGGAGAGTAGGCTCCAAACCTCTTGGAGATATCGGATCATGTTCGGTTCCCGGGCCTCAAACTCCCCTCACACGTGACCTGCCACCAGATGGGAGTCGGTGAAGGCATTCAGTTTCTCCACCTTAAGGCTGCGGGTGATCCGGAGACCGGCCAGCAGGGCTTCATATTTAGCTTCATTGTTGGAGGCCGGGAAGGAGAAGCGGCCGCCATAATCAAAAGTCGTCCCCTCCGGTTGGTGAGGACCAAGCCCGCACCGAAGCGATGGGCGTTGGATGACCCGTCGACATGGAGGAGCCACCGAGCACCAAATTTTGGTTTCCCAGGGGAGTCAGGGGTGGAGCCGTCCTCGGGATGGTACACTCGAGGAGGAAGTCGGCTAGCACCTAGCTTTGATGGCCGGGCGAGGCTAGAATCGGATGTCGTGCTCGCTCAGCTCGACGGCCCATTTAGTCATTCTCCCCGATGTCTCCGAACGGTGGACCACCGCCTTGATGGGTTGGTCAGTCAGGACCGTCACAGAATGTGCTTGGAAGTATGGCCTCAACTTTCGGACTGAGGTGATCAAGGCCAACACCATCTTCTCGATCCGGGTATACCTCGTCTCCGCGTCTCGGAGCAGTTTGCTGACATAATAAATCGGCTTCTGGGCCTTATTTTCTTCTTTGACCAACACCGAGCAAACGGCACCTTTCGAGACAGCTAGATACAGGAACAATGTCTCCCCGGGATTTGGACTGCTGAGGAGAGGGAGAGAGTCGAGGTACTTCTTGAGATCTTCGAATGATTTTTGACACTTGAGAGTGTAGGGGGAAATAGTCTCCGAGGCATGCATATTTTTAAAAATTGATAACTATTATCATTGCGGAAATTAAAGATTACATATTAATCTATCTAATATGCATCAAGATCATATCATTGCCTATATATTCAGGGTCGTTTGATCTAAAATATGCATATAAAAACATCAAGATCATATCTTGATCTTCAAGATGACTAGTCACACTATTATCTTGAAGCCTGCCTTAAGATCTAGGGATCAAATCACTTACCTTAAGAACAGTAGGTAAATCTTTATTGCTCTGCAGCCATTCAATCGTCCGGCCTCTAGTATCGTCCAGCGAAGCCCCAAAAGATCAGATTTTCGGGAGTGCTAGCTCGCAAAAAATAGCTTTGCTGATCTTGAATCCTCTCACTTGAATCTTCCTCCAAGATCCACCAGGCTTCCGCTAATACCAGAATCACCAGGATTTTCTATTCTAACATTTTAGAATTACAATCCACGACAATTTAGAATTACAATCCATGACAAATCGTGTATTGTTGTTCTATTTTTTTTTGTTCTGTGTTCTTTGGTGAGGGAATGCCCACTATTTATAGTCTCGATTTAGCCTTGACATTTAATTCTGACATTTAAGAATCAGTCGTTTGGCAAAAGTAAAAAGACGCCGAAGGCGCGGCGCTTGGTTTAATTCCGACGTTCGGAGAAAACCAAGGAGTCGCGGCGTTTGGTTTAGTTCCGTCGTTCAGAGAAAACCAAAGAGACGAGGGATAAATCCGACGTTCGGTAAATAAATGTCATGCATTAAATTCTATCTTATGAGATGAGATTTTAGCCATCTCATCATATGAGATCCATATTCGAGAGGGTTGTGTTCTGATCTGAATTTATTTGACTTAACCCACATAGATCATGGTCCAAGCCCAAATCAAATTTGGCTAGTCCTGAATCTATTTAAATTCAAATCAAGTCTAATTTCAAATCAATATTTGAAATTGACTTGTCCTTCTAATAGACTTAAACCAAATTAAATCTTATTCAATTGTACTTAACCCAATTGAGGTAATTCAATCAATCAAATTGATTAATTAAATCATATAAGATTCTCAATCGTTGATCAGCAAATAGATCATCTTAGGAAACTTCTATGCGTGTGACTCTCTAGGTTCGAACCTAAGCCGGTAGCATAGAAACAACTTTCTATACTAATCGATGTGCCCATCTAGCAATGGAACCCGACGTCCGGATAGGTCGAAGAGTTGCCGAGCAAACTCCAAGAACCCTAAGAAACAGTTGCCATATATTCATCCTCTTGACCACAAATGCTAAGGATGGCTTAAGAGCCTGTCAACTCTAAACAGCAAATCCATAAAGTGATTTCAACTTTAGTGATCATGTGACTTTCACATGAAGTGCCTTGGCCAAGGTCTTGCTAAATTAAAACACAAGCATTTCTCCTTTTAATGGGATAGGTCAAATTCCATCTTGATCCACAACTGACTACCACAAGTACTTGACTGCACCCAGTAACCTTTCGTAGCTGGATTAGAAATCCAGGTGGTCCGGCACCTAAGTACAATGAGTTGCTTGTAAGCCACTGGTTGTGATCTTCAGGTCTGAAGGATACTTATACCTATATCTTCTCGGATTAACTCTTGACAGCAGAGTATCCGAAAATGAGTCACGTTCGGTGAAATGTACTCCTACACTTTCACCTGTATGTCATACCAGTGTCTCTACACTCCTTGGTTAAGAGGATAACCAATAAATATGATATACAACATCCTATAATTGATAGTACTATGGCCCTTTCATAGTATATCATTTGGTCGCGAACTCTTTTAAGGACCTTCTAAGATAAATCCTCCTTTCTCGTGAGGAAGATCCTAAGGGCTTCATCACTTTCAGGAGTATTAAGAAGATGTTCTTGTAATGAACAAACTACCAAATAACTTTTATTAATATATCAATTTATATACAATTTACATCAGCACAATCATCAAATGATTGGCTTTAGGATATAATTCCCAACAAACTCCCACTTAGCCTAAAGCCACTCATTACAGTATCTAATACCCATCTTCAACTTATAGTTGTCAAACTCCTTGATGCTGAGTGCTTTAGTAAATGGGTCACCTAGGTTTTCCTTTCCATCAATCTTCTGAAGATTTATGTCACCTCGGTCTACTATCTCTCGAATAAGATGAAACCGGTGCAGTATGTGCTTGGTGCGCTGATGTGCTCGTGGTTCCTTTGCTTGAGCTATGGCACCAGTGCTGTCACTGTATAACAGGACTGGTTCATCTATGGAAGGTGTCACTCCAAGCTCGGAGATGAACTTTCGTAGCCATACAGCTTCTTTCGCAGCATCTGATTCAGCGATGTACTCTGCCTCGTACACCGAATCTGCCATTATATGTTGCTTGAAACTTTTCCAGCAAATAGCTCCACCATTTAGGATAAACACGAAACCCGATACACTTTTTCTATCATCATGATCTGATTGAAAACTGGAATCAGTATATCCAACAAGTTTCAAATCAGACTCTCCATAGACTAACCACTGGTCCTTAGTATTTCTTAAATACTTAAGGATTGTCTTAACAACTTGCCAGTATTTTTCTCCTGGATCAGATTGGTATCTACTCACTACTCCTAGTGAGTATGCCACATCTGGTTTTGTACATGTCATGGTGTACATAATCGATCATACTGCCGAAGCATATGGAATTTGACTCATACGTTCTCTTTCATTAGGAGTTGTCGGACAATCCTTCTTAGAAAGATGAATTCCATGGCCTATCGAAAGATAGCCTTTCTTGGAATTCTCCATGCTAAACCTCTTTAGCACTGTGTCAATGTACGTAGATTGGGATAAATCTAGCATCCTCTTAGAT
Organism: Calamus simplicifolius; assembly: GCA_900491605.1. NCBI lineage: Eukaryota > Viridiplantae > Streptophyta > Magnoliopsida > Arecales > Arecaceae > Calamus > Calamus simplicifolius. Next base: position 181,456 of record UESW01004305.1, read on the forward strand.
CTATCTCTATAGATCTTCATTCCTAGGATGTATGATGCTTCTCCCAGATCTTTCATGGAGAATTGTGATGATAACCATGTTTTTATTCCTTGTAATGCAGGGATATCATTCCCGATTAAGAGAATATCATCCACATATAATACAAGAAATACAATAACAGAATCGTTAGCCCATTTATAAATGCAAGGTTCTTCTTTATTCTTAATAAAGCCATAAGATTTGATCACTTTATCAAATCGTATGTTCCAACTCCTTGATGCTTGCTTAAGTCCATAAATAGACTTCTGTAGCCTGCACACTTTAGACTCGTCTTCAGATATAAAACCTTCAGGTTGTATCATATACACCTGTTCTTCTAAATCACCATTTAGAAAAGCGGTTTTAACATCCATCTGCCAAATCTCATAATCGAAGTGTGCTGCTATAGCTAGCATAATCCGAATGGATTTCAGCATTGCCACAGGAGAAAACGTTTTGTCATAGTCAATACCATAACGTTGACGATACCCTTGGCAACCAGACGTGCTTTGTAGGTCTCTACCTTTCGTCTGCGCCTCTTTTCCTCTTGAAAACCCATTTACACCCTATGGGTTTTATCCCTTCGGGTGGGTCAACTAATGTCCATACATTATTGTCCTTCATGAAATCAAGTTCGGATTTCATGGCATCAAGCCATTTATTAGAGTCAGTCCTTTGCATAGCATCCATATAGGTGATCGGATCCTCGTTGTTCTCATCGAGTTCAACAGGATCATCGTTCTGGACCAAGAAACCCAAGTATCTGTCCGGTTGATGTGGTACTCTACCAGATCGCCTTAATGGTGCATCTAAAATGGGTTTTGAGTTTGATCTAATCAACTCAGATTCTAGGGATTCACTGGTTTGTGTTGTTCCTTCTACTTGATGAACTTCCTCAAGTTCAACATTAGAGCTATTTGTTCCTTCACTAAGGAACTCCTTTTCAAGAAAAACTGCTCTATTACTAATGAACAACTTTTGTTCTTCAGTATTGTAGAAGTAATATCCTTTTGTTTCTTTCGGATAGCCGATGAAAAAATATTTGTCAGATTTAGGTTCAAGTTTGTCTGATTTTGCACGTTTCACATAAACCGAACACCCCCAGACTCTCAGATAGGTAATAACCGGTTTATGTCCATACCACATCTCATGTGAAGTTTTAGAAACAGACTTACTTGAAACCTTATTAAGAATATGACAAGCTGATTCTAATGCATATCCCCAAAATGATTTGGCAAGCTTGCAAAACCCATCATGGACCGAACCATGTCTAACAGAGTTCGATTCCTTCTTTCGACACACCGTTATGTTGCGGTGTTCCAGGAGGAGTCCATTGGGAGAGAATCCCATTCTCCTTTAAATATGTCACAAATTCATTGGAAAGGTATTCGCCTCCTCGATCTGATCGAAGGGTCTTAATACATTTTCCTGTTTGTTTTCTACTTCTTTATGATATAGTTTGAACATTTCAAACGATTCAGATTTATGTCGCATAAGATAGACATAACCGAACCTAGAAAGGTTGTCTGTAAAAGTAATGAAGTAGTAGTATCCACCTTTGGCACAAGTGCTCATTGGTCCACATACATCAGTATGTACTAGACCCAATAGCTCTTTGGCTCTTCACCTTTTCTAGTAAAAAATGACTTGGTCATTTTACCAAGAAGACATGATTCACAGGTAGTTAATGATCACAATCATCAACTCGAAGGATGCCCTCCTGAGTTAACCTGTTTAATCTGTTCTTGTTGATATGACCCAGCCGATGGTGCCAAAGATAAATATCTGTGACATCAGTTGTTCTAGGACGCTTACTTGATTGGTACACTACATTCACAGGCTGTGATAATATATAAATGCCATTAGATAAATACCCAGTCATTACAGTGACTCCATTCATAATGATATTCAAAGTAACATCCTTTATTAAAATTTCATAATTATTTTTGGCCAGAAGGCCTACAGAAATTGCGTTCAATAAGAACGTTGGGCAAAAATGATAATCATTTAGTATAATGACATTTCTATTGAAAACTATTTCAAGAACTCCTAATGCCAGTACTGGAACTAATCTTCCATCGCCGACATTTAGGAATCTTTCATTGTCCTCAAATCTTCTGGTGACCTGTAGTCCCTGCAATGAATTGCAAATGTTAAAAGGACTCCCGGTATCCAATACCCAGGTCTGATTATCATATATAGAAAAATTACAAGGTGTTATCATATAAATACCTTGTTGAGCAACATCTTGCTCCTTTTTCTTCTTTGGCCTGTTTGAATCAAGTGTGGCAATGTAAAGAGGACAGTTCCTCTTCCAGTGCCCTTGCATCTTGCAGTGAAAGCATTCAGCTTGACTTTTATCAACTTTCTTCTTCTGCATCTGACCCCTTATAGATGTCCTAGCATGTTGCACCCTTTTATTATTCTTTTTCTTTTTCCTTTCCCAAAGGGTTTACGCCCTACCTTAGATCCTTCAACCACATTAACCAAACCCTTAGAGAGCTGGTTATCCTTCTCAAAGTTCTGTAACAACCCCAACAAACCGTGGTAGTTGACTGCAGGCTTTGTCATTCAAAAATGAGTAAGGAAAGGTCGAAAGGATGGAGGCAAGGAATTCAGGATCGCATCTTTTCCAACTGCTCATGTAAGGGAAAGCTGAGCTTGCTTAGGAGTTCTATCTTCTCGATCATGTACAATACATGATCAGTGACAGGAGATCCATCTCTCATTCGAGCATTAAAAATAGCACAACTAGTCTTGTGCCTTTCAACATCGTCGGGTGTGCCGAAAGATTCATTCAACGCTTGAATGATTTCTTCTGGCTGAGCATTCTCGAACCGGCGACCGAATTCATCGTTCATTGCTGCTAACATGATACAACGCACGCTAGTTCTATCATTGAGCCACTTCTGATAAGTGTCTCTCTCAAAACTTTGGGTGTTTGCATCAGGTATCTTTGGTGCAGGATTATTCAGAATATATAGAATCCTCTCATGCTCAAGGACGATCTTAAGTTTTCTGAACCAGCTATTGAAATTGGAACCATTCAATTTGTCACTATCCAATAGGGACCTTAATGATAAATTAGTGGCCATGTTCTGCATAAGGAAAAACTAAAGTTTATTAGTATATAAATTGATTCAGTCTAAAGACTTGGACTTTAGTCTAAAGATTCTCCCACTATTTTGTTCAAATTGGCAGCCTCTACACCCCAATTCGAAGAATTATTCTTAATTCTTTAGCGGGCACTAAGATCTACATAAACTACATACAGGCCCAAGTGAAGCTTGGCTAACCCATATGCATCTAAGAGTAGGTTCAAAACCAATTGTTTCCCCAAACAATTCTTAGTGTTCAGTTTTGCCCCATGTACCTCTTCAGCAGGCATGAAGTGCCTCCACTGAAAGTTCTGGTTAGGTCCAACCATTAAATGATATAATCAGTGTAACCTATCAATAGACAACCAAGCCCGAGTGAAGCTCGGCTCACCTGACTGTTTATTTAATAGTTACGCTGACTTATCATATAATGAATGATAATTCCGATGGTTGACAAGCACCAGGCATGGAGTGCCTCCAATGATTATCAAGACATCGGACTCATTATCACCCACCTTAATGGGAGGCTATGATCTAGTTATCATATAACTATTTCATTTTAAGGACCTAATAATTTTAGAGGATTTTAATAATATGAAGATAAATTGACTAATCAAGTTCTCCCACTGAATCTATGAAATCGGTAGAATGAAACAAGATTAAGTCAGGTTAAGTGGCACCTAAATCAGTCATACTGATATCCTTACAGGCATGGGTCAACCCGAATCAGGTAAATGATCTGAATCATAAATGGTTCACCACAATGACCAGGTGAGAGAGATCGATGGGAGGGATATGCCATTAACTCGTTAAAGACGCATCAATACGAGTAGCTCCCAATTAAAAACCATTCGATCGTTGATCCTAGAGCAACTTGCCATCCCACCTTGACATCATATGGTTAACCAATTCTGATTTGACCATCTAATAGATTCATGCTCAACCACGGAGCCTAATCTACTTCCATTTGGTTTAATCAAAGAGAAGGACTTGATCAACTACAACTATTGTTTGATTTAGAGCATTCTTAACCTAATCTAATTAGATTTGAACAAATACTCTTTTAGTCCAGTTGATTTAAACCTTAGAGTCTAACCCTTTATGGACCCGATTTAGCTAACCCAAATGATTAAATATATTTCATGTTAACATGTCATATATTTCAATCAAGCATAATGTTACTACTCATAATTCCTATATTTAGATCATATCTAAAAAAAATTATGAACTAATATTTGACATTCAAATAAAACTCTCATAAATATTTGTATGTTTTATAACATAGACATCATGCCATCATATATCATATCTATGTTTTTATACTAAACATGCAAATATATGTTTTTATACAACATCAATATGTATCAAATATAAAATATCTTTTGAGAGTGTGTGTAATCTATGTTTTGATGCCAAAGCACAATTTAAATTTTCTTTAAACAAAGCATCAACGATAAAACAATCGCACGGCAATATGTCACAGAATACCTCATTGAATGGGTAATTCGGATTTTCAATCCACCTGTGACCATATGGACTTGTGATAAGTTTTAGCCATAATTACACAATTAATGAGAATATTAATTTACATGCAATAAATTAGATCATTAACGAAACCATGGCTCTGATACCATTTGTAGGGAGAAATAGTCTCCGAGGCATGCATATTTTTAAAAATTGATAACTATTATCATTGCGGAAATTAAAAGATTACATATTAATCTATCTAATATGCATCAAGATCATATCTTTGCCTATATATTCAGGGTCGTTTGATCTAAAATATGCATATAAAAACATCAAGATCATATCTTGATCTTCAAGATGACTAGTCACACTATTATCTTGAAGCCTGCCTTAAGATCTAGGGATCAAATCACTTACCTTAAGAACAGTAGGTAAATCCTTATTGCTCTGCAGCCGTTCAATCGTCCGGCCTCTAGTATCGTCCACGCGAAGCCCCGAATGATCAGATTTCCGGGAGTGCTAGCTCGCGGAAAAATAGCTTTGCTGATCTTGAATCCTCTCACTTGAATCTTCCTCCAAGATCCACCAGGCTTCCGCTAACACCAGAATCACCAGGATTTTCTATTCTAACATTTTAGAATTACAATCCACGACAATTTAGAATTACAATCCACGACAAATCGTGTATTGTTGTTCTATTTTTTGTTCTGTTCTCTGGTGAGGGAATGCCCTCTATTTATAGTCTCGATTTAGCCTTGACATTTAATTCTGACATTAAGAATCCGTCGTTTGGCAAAAGCGAAGAGACGCCGAAGGCGCGGCGCTTGGTTTAATTCCGACGTTCGGAGAAAACCAAGGAGTCACGGCGTTTGGTTTAGTTCCGTCGTTCGGAGAAAACCAAAGAGACGAGGGATAAATCCGACGTTCGGTAAATAAATGTCATGCATTAAATTCTATCTCATGAGATGAGATTTTAGCCATCTCATCATATGAGATCCATATTCGAGAGGTTTGGGTTCTGATCTGAATTTATTTGACTTAACCCACATAGATCATGGTCCAAGCCCAAATCAAATTTGGCTAGTCCTGAATCTATTTAAATTCAAATCAAGTCTAATTTCAAATCAATATTTGAAATTGACTTGTCCTTCTAATAGACTTAAACCAAATTGAATCTTATTCAATTGTACTTAACCCAATTGAGATAATTCAATCAATCAAATTGATTAATTAAATCATATACGATTCTCAATCGTTGATCAGCAAATAGATCATCCTAGGAAACTTCTATGCGTGTGACTCTCTAGGTTCGAACCTAAGCCGGTAGCATAGAAACAACTTTCTATACTAATCGATGTGCCCATCTAGCAATGGAACCCGACGTCCGGATAGGTCGAAGAGTTGCCGAGCAAACTCCAAGAACCCTAAGAAACAGTTACCGTATAATTCATCCTCTTGACCACAAATGCTAAGGATGGCTTAAGAGCCTGTCAACTCTAAATAGCAAATCCATAAAGTGATTTCAACTTTAGTGATCATGTGACTTTCACATGAAGTGCCTTGGCCAAGGTCTTGCTAAATTGAAACACAAGCATTTCTCCTTTTAATGGGATAGGTCAAATTCCATCTTGATCCACAACTGACTACCACAAGTACTTGACTGCACCCAGTAACCTTTCGTAGCTGGATTAGAAATCCAGGTGGTCCGGCACCTAAGTACAATGAGTTGCTTGTAAGCCACTGGTTGTGATCTTCAGGTCTGAAGGATACTTATACCTATATCTTCTCGGATTAACTCTTGACAGCAGAGTATCCGGAAATGAGTCACGTTCGGTGAAATGTACTCCTACACTTTCACCTGTATGTCATACCAGTGTCTCTACACTCCTTGGTTAAGAGGATAACCAACAAATATGATATACAACGTCCTATAATTGATAGTACTATGGCCCTGTCATAGTATATCATTTGGTCGCGAACTCTTTTAAGGACCTTCTAAGATAAATCCTCCTTTATCGTGAGGAAGATCCTAAGGGCTTCATTACTTTCAGGAGTATTAAGAAGATGTTCTTGTAATGAATAAACTGCCAAATAACTTTTATTAATATATCAATTTATATACAATTTACATCAGCACAATCATCAAATGATTGGCTTTAGGATACAATTCCCAACAAACTCTCACTTAGCCTAAAGCCACTCATTACAGTATCTAATACCCATCTTCAACTTATAGTTGTCAAACTCCTTGATGCTGAGTGCTTTAGTAAATGGGTCACCTAGGTTTTCCTTTCCATCAATCTTCTGAAGATTTATGTCACCTCGGTCTACTATCTCTCGAATAAGATGAAACTGGCGCAGTATGTGCTTGGTGCGCTGATGTGCTCGTGGTTCCTTTGCTTGAGCTATGGCACCAGTGCTGTCACTGTATAACAGGACTGGTTTATCTATGGAAGGTGTTACTCCAAGCTCGAAGATGAACTTTCGTAGCCACACAGCTTCTTTCGCAGTATTTGATACAGCGATGTACTCTGCCTCGCACACCAAATCTGTCACTGTATGTTGCTTGGAACTTTTTCAGCAAACAGCTCCACCATTTAGGATAAACACGAAACCTGATACACTTTTGCTATCATCATGATCTGATTGAAAACTGGAATCAGTATATCCAACAAGTTTCAAATCAGACTCTCCATAGACTAACCACTGGTCCTTAGTATTTCTCAAATACTTAAGGATTGCCTTAACAACTTGCCAGTGTTTTTCTCCTGGATCAGATTGGTATCTACTCACTACTCCTAGTGAGTATGCCACATCTGGTCTTGTACATGTCATGGTGTACATAATCAATCCTACTGCCGAAGCATATAGAATTCGACTCATACGTTCTCTTTCATTAGGAGTTGTCGGACAATCCTTCTTAGAAAGATGAATTCCATGGCCTATCGGAAGATATCCTTTCTTGGAATTCTCCATGCTAAACCTCTTTAGCACTGTGTCAATGTACGTAGATTGGGATAAACCTAGCATCCTCTTAGATCTATCTCTATAGATCTTCATTCCTAGGATGTATGATGCTTCTCCCAGATCTTTCATGGAGAATTATGATGATAACCATGTCTTTATTCCTTGTAATGCAGGGATATCATTCCCGATTAAGAGAATATCATCCACATATAATACAAGAAATACAATAACAGAATCGTTAGCCCATTTATAAATGCAAGGTTCTTCTTTATTCTTAATAAAGCCATAAGATTTGATCACTTTATCAAATCGTATGTTCCAACTCCTTGATGCTTGCTTAAGTCCATAAATAGACTTCTGTAGCCTGCACACTTTAGACTCGTCTTCTGATATAAAACCTTTAGGCTGTATCATATTCACCTGTTCTTCTAAATCACCATTTAGAAAAGTGGTTTTAACATCCATCTGCCAAATCTCATAATCGAAGTGTGCTGTTATAGCTAGCATAATCCAAATGGATTTCAGCATTGCCACAGGAGAACATTTCGTCATAGTCAATACCATAACGTTGACGATACCCCTTAGCAACCAGACGTGCTTTATAGGTCTCTACCTTTCCGTCTGCGCCTCTTTTCCTCTTGAAAACCCATTTACACCCTATGGGTTTTATCCTTCGGGTGGGTCAACTAATGTCCATACATTATTGTCCTTCATGGAATCAAGTTCGAATTTCATGGCATCAAGCCATTTATTAGAGTCAGTCCTTTGCATAGCATCCATATAGGTGATCGGATCCTCGTTGTTCTCATCGAGTTCAACAGGATCATCGTTCTGGAACAAGAAACCCAAGTATATGTCCGATTGATGTGGTACTCTACCAGATCGCCTTAATGGTGCATCTAAAATGGGTTTTGAGTTTGATCTAATCAACTCAGATTCTAGGGGTTCACTGGTTTGTGTTGTTCCTTCTGGAGGTCGTTAGTGTGGGAATTGTATCCTCTGGAGGTCGTCGTCGGAGAAGGAGAGCTCACCCGTTTGCGCTTTCTTTGGCGCCGAACCTTCATCATCATTTCTGGAGCTCGAGCCACCGGCCTCTTCAATCATGTTAATGTGGCCGATTACGAGTGGATTTGGAGGAGGAGAAGGCTGCTGAAGCTTGGGCTGGCAGTCACCCCCTTGTCCTGGCTCGGGCGCCCTCCTGAACTGGTTCAGTCAGCCCCGCTAGATCAGCCTCTCAATTTCATTCTTCAATTGCCAGCATTCCTCGGTGTCATGGTCATGCTCCCGGTGATAGTGGCAGTATTTGGTAGGATCCCTCCGAGTTGGGTTCCCTTGGAGAGGAGTTGGTCGAGGGAGCTGGCGCTCTATCTCCATGAGGATTTGTGCCCTGGGAACAGTGAGTGGGTATACCGGTCGAATCGCCTGGGCGGGCACCAGGACGATTTCTCGGCAGTGGTGGGGGAGCCCTTTGGCAACGAGGCGGGCTCGGCTGACGGACTGGTCAGTGCCTGTCCGAACCTTTAGGCTCTTTCTTCTTCGCTAGCTCGGCGTGGGCAGCTCTCCGTGATTCTTTGACCCTAGCGTATTTATCTGCTAGGGCCATCATATCGGAGAGGTTCGGGGGGTAGCTGACTTCCATCGCCAGGTAGAAGTCGCTCTCCTTCAAAACTCCCTCCGCTAGGAGGACATAGCCACCTCATGATTAAGGTGGTCCACCTCCAGCATGGCCTTGTTGAAACGGCCAAGGTAATTTCTCAAGGACTCCCCCTCTCTCTGCTTAACTTCAGAGAGGAAGTCGGATCTTCGTCGATGACGGCGGCTACTGACGAACTGGCCAATAAAAAGACGGCTCAGCTCGTCAAATGAATCAACGGAACCTGGTTTCAAGGCGTTGAACCAGGTTCGGGCAGATCCTCTGAGGGTGGAAGGGAAGGTGCAACAGATGATCGTGCCTGATGCTCCGGGGAACATCATTATTGACCGGAAGCTACTGAGATGATCATCCGGATCAGAGGAGCCATGGTAGGGTTCAATGGCGAGTAGCTTAACATGGGAGGGAATCACTTCCTTCATGATCCCTTTGGAGAAAGGGATGCCCTGCTCTGCCTTGGGCTGAGGCGGATAAGCCTGCTTGGCGGTGTCCAGCTCCTGACGCATCTCCCAGAGTTGTCGGCAGATCTCTTCTTCAGATATAAGAGGAGGAGCTGGGTGAGGAGAGCGCGGGGATGGCATCGAATCATGGCGGAAGGACACCGGAGAGAGGGACCGGGCCCACCGAGATCTGGGAGGATCCCTATTGTAGCCATCTCGTGGGACTGGTTTGTCCTCCTTGGGTCGGTGCGGGGGGTCTACGACTCCATACGGACCAGAAGAAGAGGTGGCCGAAGAGAAAGGGGCTGCGGCCTCCTCAGGAAGGCGTGGAGCAGGGGCAGTTGCGAGGCGCTCCTGAACCAGATGGGTCAGGGCTTGGACCTGTTGGACCAGCGTGGCGAACTGATCCTAGGTCACCGAGATCGCTGGCGGCGACGGGGTCTTAATGGGTGGCGGCTACGATGCCACGCTACTCATCGGATCAGGTCTCTGGGAGGCGACTTGGTCCTGGGCTTCAGAAGTTGCTCTTCTCCGATTAGCCATTGGAGAGGTTCTCTTCCGGATCGAGATCCTTATCTCCTTTCTTCAAGTTTTAATGGGACTTGAGGCCCTTCCTCTAACACCAATCTGTTGCAGCCAGGATCTGTCCTCCGACTCGGGTGCGATCGGTCTCCTGATCGAGCTTCCTCCTGGGCGGACCTGCACAGAAGTCCTCACGCGAGAGGCGTTGGGGGTGGCCCTCCGCAGAAGACCCTCCGACGCTCAAGTCAGTGGGGATCGACGATCAACAGAAATGAGAGAGAAGGATCTCTTAGGGGAGTCCCTCCAGAGGCGGCCAATCGGGAGCTCGTGGGGAGCGCCGACGGCGGAGAAGGAGAAGGATGAGCAGTGAAAGAGAGAGAGAGTGAGAGTGAGAGTAAGCCAGGAGTTGTATGCGGGGGCTCGTGTGCGCGTACCTGAGAGAATCTGGGAGTGTCATATTTATAGGCAATCACCTGAATCTTGAGCGCCTTCTGGAAGGTTCAAAGGTTGTTGGGATACGGAGATGATTTGAATCAGGTTGTTGTGAGGCCGGTGGGATCCGTATCTTGTCCGTTGAGGGATCGACGGCTGGGAGAGCTCTCTGATGGCCTGAGATCCGATGACTGCATAGGTCCTAGGCCACTCCTCGATATGATTCTTTGTTTGGGATTCTGTTACACTAGACTTGGGCTCTCCCGTGCCAGGTTCCGCGAAGGTGCATGTCGAGCCATGGGTTGCTCGGAGATGCCGAGCTATGGGTTGCTCGGGGGAGTCGAGCTATGGGTTGCTCGGGGAAGACCGAGCTATGGGTTGCCCGGGGAGCCGAGCTATGGATTGCTCGGGGGAGCCGAGCTATGGATTGCTCGAGTAAACTGAGCTATGGGTTGCTCGGGGGGGCCGAGCTATGGGTTGCTCGGGGGGGCCGAGCTATGGGTTGCTCGAGTAAACCGAGCTATAGATTGCTCGAGTAAACCGAGCTATGGGTTGCTCGGGGGAGCCGAGCTATGGATTGCTCGAGTAAACCGAGCTATGGATTGCTCGAGTAAACCGAGCTATGGGTTGCTCGGGGGAGCCGAGGTATGGATTGCTCGAGTAAACCAAGCTATGGGTCGCTCGGGTAAACCGAGCTATGGGTTGCTCGACCCGTTGGACCATACTAGTTAGCTCGTTCTTTATGGGCATAGTGTAGCGGGCGGAGGGATGGGGCTGACCTTGGCCCCTTCGCACGGTTATCAACGCATTGGCGATTTTACCCCTCAACAACTTGTTTTCTCAATGATAGATAACTGCATACCATGACATTATATTTATCAATTGAATATTTTTATTTTTTTATTTTCTTAGATGATGTATCAAGCAATGAAAGAGAAGGTGGAGAGTGCATTGAAGAAAGGTTATATCAGCGATGATTTAATCACTTCCTCTGAAGAGCGAAAGATTTTCAAGAATTGGAAAAAATTTACTCGTCATGATCATCCTTCAATAATTCAGGTATTTTTTTCCTTTATTTTACACTTACTACGTACAAGACCTATTAACTACATACTATTAAGTAAAGATCAAATCATAATTTATGAACTTATTGCTAGCTACATGGAACCACTTTTATCAAATTACATACCATCAACTTAATAATAATTAAACTACTTACACAAGGCATACATTCATGTTATTTTTTTCTGTATTTTCTTTTTATCCAACATAGAAATCATCTTTTTCATTGGGCACTAGATTAGTTGCAACTTGCAAACTTGTACATTTCACACCAAAACAATTAGTAATTAACAAACCATCTTCTTATAAGAAAGAAATAATAAACTAAATCTCAATATTTAATTAATTTTTGGGTAAATGGATGATAAAAATCGTGAATTTTCTGCAAAAGTTCTTTGCCAATATGTTGCATCATATTAATAAACTATAGAGGATGGAAGGAAGTCGGAAGTCCGTCTCTTATTTTATTTGGATCGATATTAAGTTGTTTGGCGTGAAACAGGTTTTGTTGGAAAGCAGGACTGATCGGGATATCATGGGCAATGGATTACCGAATCTCATCTACGTATCAAGAGAGAAAGCGTAGCTTCTCCCCACCACTTCAAGGCCGGTGCTCTCAATACCCTGGTACGACTCTCCAAAACTTACCCTTCTCTTTTCCACAAAACATATGAGTTTAATTAAACTCGCTTCATTTCCCTAATTTCCATTGATCTTATATTGTTTTCATTCCATTAAAAGCTCCGCGTGTCCAAAATCATGACCAATGCCCCAGTGGTCCTTACTTTGGACTGCGACATGTACTCCGATGACCCCCAATCTCCCCTCCGAGCTCTGTGCTACTTTTTGGACCCGGCCCTGGTTTCCGAGCTAGCTTTCGTCCAATTTCCCCAGAAGTTCCAGGGGCTCAGCAAGAATGATATCTACGGGAGCGAGATGAAGCGCATCTTTAATGTGGACGCGCACGGGATGGATGGGTTCGGTGGACCCGGTTACATGGGCTCTAATTGTTTCCATTCGAGGCGAGCCTTGCACGGCATACGTCCCTCAAGCTTGTCCCCATTAGACTCGCACGGCTCGAGTGAGACTTGGGCCCGTGGTTCGTTGCGTTTGGACCCGGTGATGGAACAGGCTTATGAGGTGGCTGGCTGCACCTACGAGTTAGGCACAAAATGGGGTTCGACGGTAAGTTAAAGGCATATCATTTTGCACGACTGTTCTAATGTGGCTAATATAAATTAAAATTTCAGACATATAGTCAGCCAGTACTTTACATCGTTTGAGTCAAGAGGTCTTATGTTGCCTTATGAACGTAAATAAATCTATTTAAATAATGACAGTTATTTTGTACCCCGAAAAAGTCTTGACAGTTTTTGGTAGTTAACCCATTTCGATAGCCGTAGTATAACTGCTACAATACAGTTTTGTCTTTTCAAACGAGCTAGATTTCTCCATTATAATGGTTTATAAATTATAACATGTATCGTTTCATTCCTAATAAGTCTACCTTAAGATGTAATGGGGTCAATAACGAAAAATCATTTACTCCATCGTATTGGAAGACTAATGATTCCATATCAAAATTATATAGAAATATTAATAGGAACAAACATTGGCATTCTACTTCTTTTGTTTGCAGATTTATGTGACATGATCTTATGGTAAATGTTATTGCAAATTTTTGCAGATTGGATTTCGATATGGATCACTTGTTGAGGATTTCTACACGGGCTATCACCTACGCTGTGAAGGTTGGAAGTCCATATATTGTGATCCCGAGAGGCCAGCATTCTTGGGCGATGCTCCAAAGAACTTGAATGATATCCTCGGTCAATGTGAGAGATGGTACATAGGGCTCCATGAGGTAGCCTTTTCAAAGTATTCTTCCCTCACCTTTGGGACCAGAAAGGCCTCCTTGCTTATGGGCTTACATTTTGCACATTATGCTTCTTGGGGACTTTGGTGCATTCCTACCGTAATCTATGCTTTTCTTCCATAATTGGCTCTTATCTACAAAAAGTGCTTGTTCCCAAAGGTATTCTCTTGTTTTCCTATCTAATATCGATAGACATAGATACACATGCAAATAAACAAAAAGGAAAAGTCAATAAAAAAACAAATCAAAACATTCTTTTATTCTTTTTTTGAAAATGCAAAATTTTTTCATAGCTTATTTTTTTTAAAAAAAAAATCTATGTATGCATTTCTTTCTCACTAGAGTATGTAGGAATTCTTCTATTTATTTTTATATAAACGGACCTTTTCAAGTTTAGCCCTTGTAGATAGAGCTTTTCAATATAAAATTCATCTAATGTCTGCATTCAAAAAAAAAAAAAAAACTAGCTTCTCAAGTAGCTCATGCGCCCAGCATCTAATATGCCTAAAAAGGATTAAGGTTCAAGTTGTAGCAGCCAAGTTGTCTAATATTAACATAAACTCAGCATGTGACCTACAAAAGACCAAAGCTTTAATATTTTCTTATCTTCCTAATCAATCTATTTGGAAGTGAAGGATGACATGATTTATTATATTGCAGGTTTCTGACTTGTGGTTCTATTTGTATGCCTGCCTCGTCTTAGCTGCCTACATTGTAGACCTTGTTGATTTTCTCTTGACCAAGGGAACAATTCATAGATGGTGGAATGATCAAAGGATGTGGATGACTAGAAGTCTCACATCGTTCCTCTTCGCAACTATCCAATTTGCACTCAATCATGTCGGCATATCTACGTCGACTTTTAATGTGACCAGCAAAGTCATGGAAGTTGAGCAAAGCATGCGATATGATAAGGAAATTTTTGATTTTGGTGTTGCATCCCCATACTTCATGGTTTTGGGTACATCAGCTATCGTAAATTTAAGTTCCTTCCTCATGGGGATTGCGAGAGCTATAAGAATCAAGGGGGTTTTTGAGGAAATGTCCGCACAATTGTTCTTGTCTGGATTCATTGCTGCCAACTGCTGGCCTATCTATGAGGCCATGTTTCTGAGAAAAGACAGTCGGAAGATGCCAGAAAATGTTACATTAATCTCAATTATGCTAGCAGGTTTCCTTCTTTTCATTGGATATTTCATGTTCTCAATTTGAGTCGGTGTATGGTTTTAGTAAGTAAGGCTAGATAGCAATTGATTATGGCTACATTGATATCCTATATAATAATGTTTAGTTTGCATCTAAGAAATATTGCATATGTTGAGTGCACATTTTCGATATCAATCAACATATCATCCCGAAATCCAAGTAGCATCAATATACAATAAATAATAATAATAATAATAAATATTTAAAAATAATATTATGCTAATGGTCTATCCTTGACTCTCTATCTTGCTCTCTCAACTCCCTCATAAAACACTCCAAGCCCACATACACCCAATAAAGCTACAACACTTCTCCTAAACTCTTTCTTTCTCTTCTAACTCTCTAATAGAGCAAGATTGCACATGCTTATATAGGAAAAGAATTTAAAGTGTCTTACAACTAAGATATAAGTTTTACACATATTAGAAAATATATTTATATTGAGCTTATTATTTAATTACTAATTAAATGTAATAGACCCTCATTCACTCACTATAAAGTTTATAAAAATTAAAAATAAATATTTATTTTTAGAAAGTTGAAAACACTCTTCCTCGTCGCAAACTTCATGTTTACAATGTCAAGCTTATCGCATAAAGCTTCAAACCATTGTTCCTCAATCCTTTAATAAAATATTTCTAATTGATCATTTATAGAAACTAAAAGCAAATTAAATCCATTTGTAATCTTCTTTCTAGCAAGTGTTGATGACTGTCCTTGCATAGAATTCTAGATTTCTTGCAAACAAAATAGAACTTTTATTGTCATAGAAAGAAAAATAGCAAAATCGATGTCTTGACCTAAATCTTGAAACAACTTCATAAGCCAAATTGACTCCTGTATTTCTATTGCATGTGCAGACACTTTGTCTCCTGTTTGAGAGAACTAATCTAATTTTTCAAAAATTAAAGCCATGTCTTATTAAATTTTAAATGCATAGCTACCAGAATATCCTAAGCTTTCTTTGCCTTGTCTATATCTTAAATATATTAATAATTATCTTCATCCACATTAATTCAAAGTAGATGTATAGCCTTTCCATCTTTAATTTTGCACTTTTTTCTAGCTTCTGCATTATCAAGAGTCACCAATGGTATTGTATCTGTTCCATTCATGATCACTCATAAATCTTATTAATCAAATAAGATTTAATGTGAGATTTTCAATAAGCATAATTGGTACTGTTAAAATTTTTAATCCTAATAAGAAAGATGGCAGTAGCCTCAGCCATAATGATTTATCAAAAAGAAAAAAAAAGCTTGACTAGAACATTGGGCTCTATGAGATGGCCTTGTTGAAGTGTTGTTCCCTCGCCTTTAGAACCGAAAAAGGCTTCCTTGCTTCTAAGTGTATATTATGCATATCATATTTTTTGGAGACTTTGGTGCATTTTTTGTTATAATCTATGCTTTTCAAAAATAGTTCAACCAAACATGTTTTTTATACTATAAATTAATTTTTTATTTTAAAAAATAAAAAATTTAATTCAAATCAACTATCAAACAGTCCGAAGGTTTTCAGGAACAGTCTACAAAACCAATGTTAGTTTGTTACAGCAATTGACAAGAAGTTTATGACTGATTGTCATATTATCGAGATATCAAAGACTACAAGCAGCCCATGTGTTCAGATCACATGCCTTGACTTCAACGCAGGTGACCAAAAAATTAAAATTAAAATAAAATAAAACAAAATCTATCACTTTCAAGGAAGATGCATATTTGATTAATTTCTTTCATTTACTTTCCTTTTTTTTTTGTTTAAAAGTGGAGTTGAAAAAGAAGGTTCAAAGAGAAGGGAAGCTATCCAACATCATTATTTTATCAATTTATTTATAACACTTCATGAATGTCAGATCTTGTAACGAATAACTCCCTAGCCTTGTTTTACACTTCATTAATGAACAGGTCTATATATATTGTTACTTTTTAGGCGATCCTTCTTTGAATTTTATTACACACATCCCTGTCCATCATAAGGACTCAGTTGAGATTAAGGGTGCAACTTGGGCCAGACCCGAACCCAGCCCTCCGAACCCGAACTACAGCAGTGCTTGAACTCTGGTTTGCTCAACCGAATCGAAGAATCTAGGTTTAACCCGAACCGATTTGTAATTGATTAGGATTCGGGTTGCAGTCAACTCGAACTCGGGATAACTCGAATCCAATTTTTAACCAGTAAAGCCATAGGCCCGCAGCCCTCAGACCTGCAACACATCCGAGTTCCAGCCCAGGTTGATTCTGACACCTTATTTCCGCCACTCGCTTGCTCCCATTCATTTTCGGCCTCAACCCTAGCTCCCTGCGCGAGCCACCTTCTCCTTCCACCACCACCAACACCACCACACGCTCCACCCCACGAAGCCCTCCAAATCCCACCTCCCCCTTCCTTTCCTGACCTCCAAAACTCCCATCTTTTCCTCTCCCACAAGCTCCCAATTCCCCACCACCTCGCCATCTCCTCCGTCGACATCTCCTAAGAAGACAAGCCCCTCTCCCAGCAGACTTGAACCACCACCCATGCTCGAGACGCAGGAGCCCAAGCTCGACCCTCGCCGCTTTGAGGAGCGGTTCGCAGCCCTCAACATTGGAATTTATGAGTGCCGATCGTGCGGTTACCGCTACGATGAGAAGGTCGGCACCCCTTGTACCCGATCCCATCGGGATTCTAGTTCATGAAGCTCTTGGACGATTGGCGATGCTCGACATGCCACGCCAAGTCCTTCGAGAGTAAGAGCATGGAGATTGCTGGGTTTGCGTAGAACCAGAAATTCGGATTGGGAGGTGTTAAATCAAATCTCCATAGGATCAATAATCAATTGCTTTACTTTCTATGGATAAAGAACATTTTACATATAACTTCTGGTAGAGTGATTTTACAGAAGAAGAGGAAAAATACCCTTTATCTACAGTGCAAGTCCCTCCAGAAATCTTCAGAGATCTTATCAAGAAGAGTAGATAGATTCTCTCTTCGTACTCAGTTTCTTTGTTCGTACTCTTAGAAATATATATCGAGAGAAGGCCCCTTTTATAAAACGAAACTACGTAATAAAGGAAACCACCTCTCTGTGCAGTTGCAAAAACTGCAACACATGTCCACGTGATTATCATTGTGGGCATATATTTTCAACATCTCCCATTTGCACATGATAATAATTTCATTTATAACATATATTTCTCATTCATATTTTAAATGTAATTCATACTAGGAAAATGGGCCGTATGACCAGCAAGTTCAGTGAGCTATAATGTTATGTAACGGTTAGGAGTACATAACAACTCCAATAATAGAGAGAGAACAAACACATATAAACTTGCTTATACCCTAGACTAAAAATTTTACATCATTACATCTCTGATCCCTCATAAATATCAAAGAGCATGCTTAATCTTTCATAAGCATAATGTATTTACAATTATGTCAAATGAATTACATAATTGATCGATCTGTGAATACATACCATGATGTAAATTAAATCAGTCTTTCTTTTTAACTTGAATCTTTTAACTCCATATAGCTACTTTCCTAGACATGTCCCGCAAATCACATAATTCTTGATTATTGGTAACATGCTAAAGTAGCAACACTATAATAAAAACTTAAGATACTGTTAAAAAGTCATAAGGGTATAAAATAATTTTAAATCTTCAGGGTCTCTCAAAAACAAGAAGCAGGGATCATTCTTCTACTACCCTTATTGGTCAACTAAGCACACATGGTATGAATCATATGCTATGATGTTTCTTTCTTTAATAAGAGCGTATGCCACCTTATTACAAACATCGTACAGACTTAAGTTCAGACACACTTCAATGTCTAACCTAATTCACCAACCATATCTTTCTAACCTTGTGAATTCATATCTGACTATTAAACAGGCAAAGTAAATAGTAAAATATTTACTTCGATCATAATTATTATAATGATCTCATCTTGATATCTGATCAAGGCGACATAGGCTTTAGCTTATCTCTTTCAAAAATTTTAGCTAATAGTTGTCTCATCTCTGCATGTTATACAAACATCAGAGGCGATTTCTATGCGAGAAGACCAATCTCAGCCTGACGACATACTTTTATAATAGATGCTATTACCATATCACATCTCATGAAGCCATATCAAAGATGCTAATCATGGCACAAATATATATAGATAAGAATGTATTTTTTTACATTCACATGCATATCATATTCTACATAATCCAAGAGACTTTACATGAACTTGAAATAAGTCTCTACTAAGGGCTTTGGTAAAGGGATCTGCAAACATATATTGTGTGGAGATATATTGCAAAACTATTTCCTTTGTGCAATTATATCTCTTACAAAATTATATTTGATGTCTATATGCTTGGTCTTACTATGATATTTGGGATCCTTGGTATAAGCAATGGCTGATAATCACTGGACTCCCACTATCTTTAAAGAATCCAAGATGCTCAAGAAATCTTTTCTGCCAGACAACTTCTTGTACTGCTCCTGAACAGGCTATAAATTTAGATTCCATTGTTGATAAAGTCATACATGTTTGCTTCTTACTATTCCATAAAATGGCTCCATTATTCAGTAAGAATGCATAACCTGAAGCTGACTTTCTTTCATCTCGATCTTCAGCCCAATCAGCATCAGAATATCCTTTTAGATTTAAGTCTGATCCTTGATAACCGAGATTGTAATCTGTTATGCCCTTTAGATATCTAAATATCCTTTTTACCACTTTCCAATGTAGTTGACCAGGATTTAATTGGAAATGGCTAACAAGTCCCACAGCATAACAGATATCTGGCTTTGTACATAACATAATGTACATTAAACTTCCAATAGCTCTAGCATATGGTATCCTGGACATTTTCTTTTTTCTTCTAGAGTTACTGGACACATGCTGTTACTCAAACATTCTCCTTTTGCTATAGGGGTATCAAAAGATTTACAGTTTTCCATGTGAAAACGTTAAGTATTTCTTTATATATGTCTCTTGTGATAATGCTAAGAGCTTTCTTGAACGATCTCTATGAATCTTGACCCCTAATATATAATTTGCTTCTCCCATGTCCTTCATATCAAATTTTGAGGACAGCTATTCTTTAATGGAATATAAGAATTCTTTATTATTCCCAAGAATATCATCCACATAGAGTGATAATATCATAAACTTTTCTTTAGATCTTTTAATGTACACACAATGATCTTCATTAATTATCTCAAAGTCATATGAGACAATTACATCATGAAATCTTAAATTTCATTGTCTTGATGCTTGTTTTAGGCCATAAATTGATCTTTTCAATTTGCACACTTTGTGTTCATGGCCTTTAACAACAAAACCTACTGGTTGTTCCATGTAGATTTCTTCATCAAGCTCTCCATTTAGAAAAGCTATTTTGACATCCATCTGATGCAATTCCAAATCCAATTATGCTATAATAGCTATGATTAAGAGAATAGATGTAAACCTTACAATAGGAGAAAAAAGTTTCTTCAAAATCTATACCCTCTTGTTGGGTATAACCTTTAGCAACAAGTCGTTGTTGGGAATTGTATCCTAAAGCCAATCATTTGATGATTGTGCTAATGTAAATTGTATATAAATTGATATATTAATAAAAGTTATTTGGCAGTTTATTCATTACAAGAACATCTTCTTAAAACTCCTAATGGTAATGAAGCCCTCAGGATCTTCCTTCACGATAAAGGAGGATTTATCTTTGAAGGTCCTTAAAAGAGTTCACCAAATGATATACCATGATAGGGCCATAGTACTATCAATTATAGGATGTTGTATATCATATTTATTGGTTGTCCTCTTAACCAAGGAGTGTACAGACACTGGTATGACATACATGTGAAAGTATAGGAGTACATTTCACCGAACGTGACTCATTTCTGGATACTCTACTGTCAAGAGTTAATCCAAGAAGATATAGGTATAAGTATCCTTCAGACCTGAAGATCACAACCAGTGGCTTACAAGCAACTCATTGTACTTAGGTGCCGGATCACCTGGATTTCTAATCCAGCTACGAAAGGTTACTGGGTGCAGTCAAGTACTTGTGGTAGTCAGTTATGGATCAAGATGAAATTTGACCTATCCCGTTAAAAGGAGAAATGCTTGTGTTTCAATTTAGCAAGACCTTGGCCAAGCCACTTCATGTGAAAGTCACATGATCACTAAAATTGAAATCACTTTATGGATTTGCTGTTTAGAGTTGATAGGCTCTTAAGCCCATCCTTAGCATTTATGGTCAAGAGGATGAATTATACGGTAACTATTTCTTAGGGTTCTTGGAGTTTGCTCGGCAACTCTTCGACCTATCCGGACGTCGGGTTCCATTGCTAGATGGGCACATCGATTAGTATAGAAAGTTGTTTCTATGCTACCGGCTTAGGTTCGAACCTAGAGAGTCACATGCATAGAAGTTTCCTAGGATGATCTATTTGCTGATCAACGATTGAGAATCGTATATGATTTAATTAATCAATTTGATTGATTGAATTATCTCAATTGGGTTAAGTACAAGTGAATAAGATTCAATTTGGTTTAAGTCTATTAGAAGGACTAGTCAATTTCAAATATTGATTTGAAATTATACTTGATTTGGATTTAAATAGATTCAGGACTAGCCAAATTTGATTTGGGCTAGGATCATGATCTATGTGGGTTCAGTCCAATAAATTCAGATTAGATTAAACCATCACCTGAACCCAAACCTCTCGCATAAGGATCTCAGATGATGAGATGGCTAAAATCTCATCTCATGAGAGATTAAATTCTCATATAGAATTTAATGTCTGGCATTAATCTTCTCCCGTTGAATTCTAAGTGTTAGAATTCATGTACCTCTTTGAATTAGTCAAACACTGTGACTCTTTGGTTTTCACAGAACATCGAAATTAGCCAAACATTGCGACTCTTTGGTTTTCACCGAACGTCGGAATTAACCAAATGCCGCATCTCTTTGGTTTTCACCGAACGTCGGAATTAACCAAACACCGCGCCTCTTTGATTCGGTGTCTCTTTACTTTTTACCGAACGGTAGAATTCTAAATATTAGAATTCAATGGGCTGGCTAAATGAGACTATAAATAGAGGACATCCCTTACCAGATTACATAGAACAACAACACACGATATATCGTGGATTGAAATTCTAAAAGGTTAGAATAGAAAATCTTGGTGATTCTGGTGTTAGCGGAAGCGTGGTGGATCTTAGAGGAAGATTCAAGTGGGAGGATTCTAGATCAGCAAAGTTATTTTTTTGTGAGCTAGCACTCCCAAAAATTCGATCATTCGGGGCTTCGCGTAAACGATACTAGAGGCCGGGCGATTGAATGGCTGCAGAGCATAAAAGGATTTACTAACTGCCCTTAAGGTAAGTGATATGATCCCTAGATCTTAAGGCATGCTTCAAGACAAGAAGTATGACTTCTTACCTTGAGGATCAAGATATGATCTTTATGATTTTATTTATATGCATATTTTAGATCAAGCGATCCTATATATAAGGCAAAGATATAATCTTGATGCATATTAGATAGGTTAATATGTAATCTTTTAGTTTCCGCATTGATAATAGTTATCAAATTTTAAAATATGCATGCCTCGGAGTTTATTTCTCTTTACAAATGGTATGAGAGCCATGGTTTCGTCATTGATCTAATTTATTGCATGCAAGATTAATGCTCTCATTAATTGTGTAATCAAAGCTAAAACAGATCACATGTCTATTCGATCACAGATGGATTAAAAATCCAAATTACCTATTCAACAAGATATTCTGTGACATATTGCCGTGACGTTATGGTTCTTGATGTTTAGTCAAAAGATAATTTAAATTGATCTTTGGCTTCAAAACACAGATTACACACACTCTCAAAATATGTTTTATATTTGATACTTATTGATGTTGTATAAAAGCATTATATTTGCATGTTTAGTATAAAAACATAGATATGAGATATGATGGCTTATAATCTATGTTATGAAACATACAAATATTTATGAGAGTTTTATTTGAATGTCAAATATTAATTCATAATCTTTTTAGATATGATCTAAATATAGGAATTATGAGTAGTAACATAATGCAAGTGATGCTTGATTGAAATATATGACATGTAAATATGAAATATATTTAATCTTTTGGGTTAACTAAATCGGGTTCATAAAGGGTTAGACCCTAAGGTTTAAATCAACTAGACTAAAAGAGTATTTGATCAAATCTAAATTAATTAGATTAGGTTAAGAATGCTCTAAATCAAACAATAGTTGTAGTTGATCATGTCCTTCTCTTTGATTAAACCAAATGGAAGTAGATTAGGCTCCGTAGTTGAGCATGAATCTCTTAGATGGTCAAATCAAAAATTGGTTAACCATATGATGTCAAGGTGAGTTGGCAAGTTGCTCTAGGATCAATGATCGAATGGTTTTTAATTGGGAGCTACTCATATTGATGCGTCTTTAATGAGTCAATGGCATATCCCTCCCATCGATCTCACTTACCTGGTCAATATGATGAACCATTTATGATTCTGATCATTTACCTGATTCGGGTTGACCTATGCCTGTAAGGAAATCAGTCTAACTGATTTAGGTGCCACTTAACCAGACTTAATCTTGTTTCATTCTACCGATTTTATAGGTTCAGTAGGAGAACTTGATTAGTCAATTTGTCTTCAGATTATTAAATCCTCTAAAATTATTAGGTCCTTAAAATGAAATAGTTATATGATAACTAGATCATAGCCTCCCATTAAGGTGGGTGATAATGAGTTCGATGTCTTGATAATCATTGGAGGTACTTCATGCCTGGTGCTTGTCAACCATCGAAATTATCATTCATTATATGATAAGTCAGCGTAACTATTAAATAGACAATCAGATGGGCCGAGCTTCACTCGGCTTGATTGTCTATTGATAGGTTACATTGATTATATCATTTAATGGTTGGACCTAACCAGAACTTTCAGTGGAGGCACTCCATGCCTGCTGAAGAGGAACATGGGGCAAAACTGAACATTAAGAATTGTTTGGGAAAACAATTGGTTTTGAACCTACTCTTAGATGCATATGGGTTGGCCAAGCTTCACTTGGGCCTGTATGTAGTATATGTAGATCTTAGTGCCCACTAAAGAATTAAGAATAATTCTTTGAATTGGGGTGTAGAGGCTGTCAATTTGAATAAAATAGTGGGAGAATCTTTAGACTAAAGTCCAAGTTTTTAGACTGAATTAATTTATATACTAATAAACTTTAGTTTTTTCTTATGCAGAAAATGGCCACTAATTTATCATTAAGGTTCCTATTGGATAGTGACAAGTTGAATGGTTCAAATTTCAATAACTGATTTAGAAAACTTAAGATCGTTCTTGAGCATGAGATGATTCTATATATTCTGAATAATCCTGCACCAAAGATACATGATGCAAACATACAAAGTTTTGAGAAGACACTTATCAGAAGTGGCTCAGTGATAGAATTAGCGTACGTTGCATCATGCTAGTAGCAATGAACGATGAATTCGGTCGCCGGTTTGAGAATGCTCAGCCAGAAGAAATCATTCAAGCATTGAATGAATCTTTCGGCACACCTGATGACGTTGAAAGGCACAAGACTAGTTGTGCTATTTTTAATGCTCGAATGAGGGATGGATCTCCTGTCACTGATCATGTATTGTACATGATCGAGAAGATAGAACTGCTAAGCAAGCTCGGCTTTCCCCTACATGAGCAGTTGAAAAAAGATGCGATCCTGAATTCCTTGCCTCAATCCTTCCGACCTTTCCTTACTCATTTTCGAATGACAAAACCTGTAGTCAACTACCACGGTTTGTTGGGGTTGTTATAGAAATTTGAGAAGGATAACCAGCTCTCTAAGGGTTTGGTTAATGTGGTTGAAGGATCTAAGGTAGGGCATCAACCTTTTGGTAAAGAAAAGAAGAATAAGAATAAGAAAAAGGTGCAATATGCTAGGACATCTATATATATATATATATAGACACACACACACATATATATATATATATATATATATATATATATATATATATATATATATATATGTATGTGTGTATATATATATATATATATATATATATATATATATATGTGTGTGTGTGTGTCTATATATATATATATATATATATATATATATATATATATTATTTTTAATATATTATATATATATATAAAATTTAAATATTTATATAAAGCTAATAGAGATGAAGAGTAAACGGGGATGAGACAGAGAATACCGTCTCTAAATTATTTATCTATTTAGTCATTAATAAAAAATCTTTATTATTCATTGAGCCATTTAAATCAAAAAAATTTTAATCTATTAGAAACGATTAAATAGAAACGAAAAAAATTGCCATCCTAATGCAAACTATTCATGGCCATTTTTAACTTCCAAGCGCTACGGCTTTTTAACCTCTATACCCGCAGATGGCCATGCGAAAACGCCGGGCAAAATGGCCCCACAATTTGTCCCTGCGATTCCATTCAGCCTCTCTCCCCGCGCGGTCGCTCTTCGTCTGACCCCAAACCCTAGATTTTCGGGTTCTTTCTTCAAGGGAGGGCAAGACCTCCGCCATGGCGCTGGAGGAGAAGGAGAAGAAGGAGAAGCCGCAATGCAACCCCCGACTTCGCCAGTCCGAGTCCATCGTCGTGCTCCGGCCCGACATTACTGAGGTCGAGCGCCTCAGAGCTCGAAGAGGTAATTACTGATCCATCTTTTCCAAATTCATAAAGGAAGGATCCTTTCTTTATTCCATTTCTCTCTGTTCATTTTAAAAGCTTTTTCTAATGTTCTTCTGCGTCAATCTCTTGCTTTTTTCTTCTGTTTTTGTTGTATTTTGACCATGTTTCCAATTTAGTAATGACTGCTAAATTGTCAGCTGCAATGTTTTTTGAAGCGTTTAACGGAGCCATGGGTTAGTCATGCGCTTATCTCTTGCTTTCTTCTTCTGTTTTTGTTGTATTTTGACCATGTTTCCAATTTAGTAATGACTGCTAAATTTTCAGCTGAAGGGGTTAAGGGAGCCATGGGTTAGTGATGGCTCTTCTGATTGCGGTTGACTTGTTTGCTAATATGATCTTGGTTGGTGTGCGGAAGGCTCATCACACTATTTAGGCTCTGGGAGATGATTGACAGATTAGCTTGATATAAACCAAGGTCTGCCACTTCGGTCTGTACCAATTGTATTGGTACCGTATCAAGTTTTAATTTGGTGTGAACCAAATCGGTTTGCACACACCCGTATCATCTGATATTGATCCAAATCGTTCGGCACCAAATGGTTAAGAGTAAAGAAAAAATTGGCACCCATGGCACCCATTTTAGTATAGGATGCATATTGTACTGCAACGACATACTGTACTATAATAACTTATATCATATCGAACCAATAATGTACTGATACAAACTTTGGTACCAGTTTTATAAACTTTGATATCAACAATTTACAAGGTTTGGAGAGGTATAATTTTTTTAAGAATTCTATTCAGTTTATAGAGAAGATAAAAGCATATAAAGAACAGAGATATTTGAAAGAGTTGATATTGACATATGCATCCCATGCAGCATAGAGTAATTTATATTCAGTGAAAAATGGAGAGATTAAGGAATCAAGCAATAAAGCAAGGATAAGTTTGGTGGATCTTAAAGAACTAATTCATAGGTTAAGGTTTATGAAGAAGTTTAGTAGGGTACTTAAAATTTGAGCATAGAATGAGTCAATGTGACTATGGATCACACACATCAAAAGCCAGGTAATTCAGTTTCGGTGAAAAGCAGGAACATTAAGGAATTAGGAAGGATACAATCAAATTTTAGAAGGTAGGCCTTGATGCAACACAATGTTGCTTCATCGTGATCTCATGAGTTCAAAGTGCGGAAATAGCATCCCCGCATGTTGTTTTAGGTTGCATATATTCCCATACCTTATGGTGGAAGCAAAATTAGCAATGAAATGTTCACAATCAAGAAACTGTATGCAAGAACATAATGATGTGTGTATTTCTGTGAGTATACATAACGAATCATGAAGTTATCCGCTAACATTTTGGAATTGCGGAAAAGCGGAAACTGATGAATGGATTACGGATACATCCATCCATCTTGGAAGCTTAGCCCTTCACTGTTTGACAAAGGCCATTCATTTGCCATCATGGCATCTTTCTAGTTTTCATTTTATTAATTGAGCATTTTTGCAAATTTTAACCTCTTTTGTCCTCCTGAATTAGTCCTTCTAGTTTTGCTCCAGGCCCTTTCTTTTACATATAAAAGAATACCAGAGATAAGACATTAGGTTGTCTAAACACATTCTTTCTCTTACCAAGGCTCACCATGTGTTATAATTTCTCTGATGCTAGATTTAAGCAAAAATTTATTGAAGGAAACATCTTATGGACCAGATTTTTAGGCCCAATCAATTACAGGTTTAAGCATTTTTTGTTTATGCAGCTCGAGAAGATCCATTGCACCTACCAATAAAAATATCCAGTAGACCCTCAGTATCACATGCCTGGGTATGCCAATTCAATCAGTCTATTAATTCAATCAATTTTCTAGCAACTACAGCTTACCAATTTGTGAGTCTTGCATGGTAGCACGGCAGAAAATTTTGCGCAAACGGTGAAAAAATCACAGCTTTATGTAGGAAATGAAAGATTTGTAAGGACATTACTAGCTGACATCATGTATTAAATAAAATTTGCAATGCATTTACATGACGGTCAGCTATACATTTGATGACCAGCTATACACGGCGTCTATCTCCCGACGCCACTCCCGACGCATCTCCTGTATCTGTTGTCTGATCCCTTCATCCTTCATCCAGAGTGGTAGGAGGGATCGGGCGATGGGAAGGCGGCAGCAGTGTCGAGCTCTGGAAAGACATCGGGGAAGGGGAGCAAACCCACCTAGATCTGAGCGGGTTCTTCCCTCTAGCTCGCTGCGGCGCTGGTTTTGCCTTTGCGGGCTGGCGATGATAATCCGCTGCTTTAGGCGGATCGGAAGAAGAGATCGCTAGCGGGGCAGGGACAACGGCCTCCTCATGAGGCTGAGAAGCAGGGATAGCAGTTCCAGGGATCGCCTGGAATCCTTGGATCAACTGGGTCAATGCTTGGACCTGCTGAACTAGAGTGGCGAACTGGTCCAACGTTACCACCGTTGCCGGTGGCAAAGGGGTTTCAGCCGGCGGTGGTGGTGGAGGTATCGTACCGCTAATCGGATCAGGCCTTTGAGAGGCGGCCTGGTCTTGAGCTTCAAATATAGCTCTCTTCCGATTGGCCATTAGAGGATGCTTTTTTCTGATTCTTGAGTCTTGTCTTCTGGATCACAAGTTTATGGGACTTGAGGCCCTTCCTCTAGCGCCAATCTATTGCCGTAAAAATCCGTTCTCCAACTCGGGTGCGCTTTTGGCTCCTGATCCGGACGCCGATCTCGTCGCCTCGGGGTGGAACCTGCAAGACAGTCCACACGCAGAGGGTGCTGTGGGGGTTGCCCTCTGCGGAGGACCCTCCGACGCTCAAGTCAGTGGAGATTCACAGCAAGCAGATGTGAGGAGAAAACTCTCACAGAAATGTTCCTCAGGGCTCTTGTGAAAGCTCTAATGGAGTATGAGATTCAGTGAGTGAATGAATGCGTAAGAGATTGCCTTAGAATTTGTGCGTACCTGATAGGTTGGAGTGCTGTGGTATTTATAGGCGATCACCTGATTTCTTGGACGTGCTCTAGATGGGGTCTGAAAACTGTTAGGATTCGAGATGGACTCGAATCAAGTTTGTTACGAGGCCGGTAGGGTCCACATCTTGTCAGTTAGAGGATCGATGGTTGGGTTACCAAGGAATGGCTCGGTTCAGATGGCCGAAGTATGAGGATAGCTTGGGTTTCCAAGGAATGGCTCGGCTCAGATGGCCGAAGTATGAGGATAACTCGGGTTACCGAGGAATGGCTCAGCTCAGATGGCTAAGGTATGAGGATAGCTCGAGTTGTCAGGGCGACCCGACTTTGTCAAAGGTGATTTGGCTTCGTCGCTTGGATGTTATGCCAGCTGGCTGGCTGGATGTTTGGATTGGACATGACCCAATTATCGATGTGGGCAATCAATATGCAATGATGATTTTACCCCTCATCACATGCCCCCCACTCCCTAGTCCGAAGTGTAAGTTCGGATATAGAGAGTAGAATTTGGAGCAATCTTATTTGGGGGATTCAAAAAGGCGGGCAATGATAATCTCGTAAATGACGGGCCGCTGTTTCGTCATCATTTTTCGTCGTAGCTCGAGGAGGAAACGCCTCGTTTCCAACAAGCCGCAATAGTGGAAGTTCCACGTGGTGGGACTCCTTTATTTCTGGCGCCCGTATCGGGGTTTTGGCATCTTGGGGTTTCTTTTTGGATTGTTATTTAAAGAGGGCTAGGGCGGCGCTCCTTCTGCAATGCCTCTTTGCCCTTGCCATAGAGATTTTTCCTTCTTTCCTGAGCCTCTGTTCGTTTGTTCATGTTCTATTCCTTATTCCATCAATATGAAGGGCCCAAACGATGTTGCCTCAGAGATCACCTTCGAGGATCTGGATAGAATCCGTCGACTTTATAGAGTTCCTTGGGACGTAGTCTTACGGGTGCCGAGGGCTGAGCATAGGGTTCCGACTGAGTTAAGTCATGGAGTTTTCTTCTACGAGGAAGCCTTAGGGCAGGTCTCCGATTTCCTCTTCACCCATTGGTACAAGAGGTGATGATGTTTTACAATATATGTCCAACAATGGTGGCGCCGAATAGCTGGCGCAATCTCATCGGGTTCATCTTGTTGTGCAGCCGCATTGGGGTGACTGCGACCCTCCCCATGTTCCGAGTCTGCCATAACCTGGTTTCTGGGAGGGGCTCCGAGTGGCCGTATATTGGTCCCCGAAAGTCGTTGACAACCATCTTCGATAAAGGAGTGGAAGCCCCGATTTTTTATTGCCGAAGGGAATATCGGTTCAGATTTTCCGAGGGTATGGACGAGTTATGTGAAGGATCCAGAGGCGCGCCCGTAGTTGAGCGAGCAGGAGAAGAGAGATCTAACGACCCTTCGCAATGGTCCGGAGGTGTCGGCTAGCACTCTGTTGGCGGAGGATGCCCTCTTCGCCGCCGGGCTTAGCTCTATCGACCTCAAGGTAAGTGTACCTTTCTTCTTTGGTTACGATGGCCGGTGTGCTTGGGTATTTTTGTTTGATTGAACCATTTAGTGTGTTTTCAGCCGAGAGGTCGGCGTTTGTGGGCCAGATGAAGAAGGAGCTGGGCAAGCATCATAGGGGCTCCAGCTCTGGGAAAAAACATAGATCCGAAAAGAGGTCTCACCCTTCCGGGCCTCGTCCGAAGGGACCAAAGAAGGATAGTACCAGTCACCACTCTCCTATCCCAATAAGGGAGGAAGCGGGAGCGCAGACCGTGGTTGATGAGCCCTCCCTGCCGGAGGGGGGCAAGTAGCAGAGGAAATCGCTGGGGGGAGTTCGGAGGGAGCTGTTAGGGTTTCCCTCTCCAAATAGTAGTCGTGTCAGACAATGCCGAGGAGATGTCGCCGGTCGGTCCGGCGATCTCCTGCTAGAGGTTTTTCAGTTACCAGCGGTGAGGAGTCCACCGCGCATGGAAGAGACCCCTGCTCAGGTGGAGGGGTCAGGAGAGGCAGTGGCAGTTGCGAAGCTCAAGTGGAGCTGCCTGTTGAAAGGCTGGTGGAGGTCGTGGTGCCTCCGCTGAGGATCTCTCTTCCGCGGTTCTCGGGGACATTGTGAAAGAGGTTGAAGTTCAGGTGGAGTTTGTCGGAGGTGAAGCATCAGTAGAAGAGGAAGAAGAAGAAGAATTGCTGAATGAAGGGGATGCTCGGGCCGAGGTTCCCTCAGTCGGGGCTGAAGCATTCGAGGCCTTGCAGGTTAAAGTTCTGACAGAGGAAGCCGAGCGGATGGTTCCTCGGACCAAAGTTCCTCAGGCCAGTTTTTCGGCTATGAGCTCTCTTGTCCACAGCCCGGAGGTGGATGATATGCTCACCGCCTTGATGAGGTCTGTTTTGCGCGCGGGGGGAGTTCCTCGACGGATGAGCCTGCAGTCGAGGATATCATTGAGGCGGCTTTCGGTCGGCTCGGGGCGCCGAAGGATGTTTTCCTTCTCCCTGAAATCAATAACGCTACTCTCATGACGATGGCTTCAAACTATATCTCCCGGGTAAGTTATTGTACCAAGGTTGTAATCCCTGATTGGTCGGTTGGGCCGTGGTTTCTTACTTGTGTTTTTCTCAGAATGCCTTGGTCACAAGGGCGCTGAATTGGCGCTTAATTTGGCCACTGGGGCTTGCGCTTAGGCCAGGAAGGAGGCGGCGACCTTCGGGCGATGGTGGATTCAACCAGCCG
Organism: Calamus simplicifolius; assembly: GCA_900491605.1. Classification (NCBI taxonomy): domain Eukaryota; kingdom Viridiplantae; phylum Streptophyta; class Magnoliopsida; order Arecales; family Arecaceae; genus Calamus; species Calamus simplicifolius. Next base: position 212,577 of record UESW01004305.1, read on the forward strand.
GCTTTCCAGGGCCTTGGCGTCCGCTAGGGCAGATTTCGAGAGGGTGAGCGAGTCTCACCGACTTGCAGCCGAAAGGGCCTCTCAGCTCGAAGCCCAAGTCAGAGAGCTCCAGGGTTTCCGCGAACAATCGGACAAGGCTTGCCTGGAGTTATCCCAAATTAAGGCAAAGCATGACAACGAAGTTAAGGCCATGCAGCAGTATTTCGACAAAAGGTGGAACCAGCTGAGGGCTAGTCATTCCGAGGATAAAAGTAGTTGGAGCAGGAGGCTCGAGGAGGAGCGCAAGTGCTGGCGGCAGCGGGATCAGCTTGCCGATCTGAATAAGGAATTCGCCGATATGAAGAATCGGCTGAAGTGGCAACATGAGCAGATTGCTAGGCTCACCAACGATCTTGATCAATCTCGGCGGGAAGTCGGGGACAAGCAGTCCCAATTAATGACCTCAAGGAGGTCTTCAACAAATAAACGGCCAAGCTGAAGGCCTTGGAAAAGGTTCAGGAGCTGAGCGATAAAATGGCTCGGTGGGAGGAAGAGGTATAGTGTCTTCCTATTTATTTACTTTCGGTGCTTTTCTTTTGTTCGTGGGCTCAAACATTCTGATGTTTGCAGATGGGCAAAATCGGGCTCGAGGCGCAGGAACAATTAAAGCTCTAAGGGGGAATTATCCGCGAGTCGCCAGATGAATCTTAAACTCGGGAACCAGTTAGCCGAAGCTAACAAGCGGATTACCTCGGCTGTGGAGGAGTACAAAGGCTCTATGCAATTTTTCGAGGAGCGGAGGGAGGCTTGTGCCGATGCATTCCGTTCGGAGGAGGAAACTCAGGCGAAAATCTCTCGGGTATATCCCGAGTTAGATTTATCTTTTCTGGAGGCCGAGCTATTTGATGCTTGCACCCGGGAGCCGAAGAAGCCGAGTATGAGGATATTTCAGACGTCGATCTTGACGCCATCTTGGGCCCTAGTGAGGCCGTGGCTCCTGAAGAACGCCCTCAGCTCGCTGCCGAGGAACCTGAGATTTCTCTCCCAACAACATTTGAAGTGGGTGAAGCAAGTCAAGTCCTCCCGGATGTTACCGAGGAGGCTCCTGGGACCGACCCGAACCCTGATTCTTAAGGGTTGCTTATGTATTTTTTGCCTCTCAGATTTGTAATCTGGCCGAAACTTTAATGAATAGATCTTTGTCTCCACTTGTTTGTCTTTTTCGGACGATCTTTTTATCACAAGTTTTTCCTGACGGGAACGAATCATAATCAATTCATGTTCTTAGGTCGGTTTATTTTTTCCGAATTGAATGTCCTGTTTATTCGAAGTTGAACCGATTTGCTTTGCTGACGTAAGCTAGCTCGGTTTGAACTTAAGGAAACGTCTCGATCGAGGCCGAGGTTAAGCAGATGGTTCGGTGCGCCGAAGCATAGGAATAGTTTGGCTAGAACTTTGGGAAATGTCCCGGTCGAGGCCGAGGCTAAGCAGATAGTTCAATATATCGAAATAAGAAATTGGCTCGTTTGGCCGAGGCATAAAATGGTTCGGCGCGATATGACCAAAAACTACGCGAATACCTCGACTGGGGCCAAGATTTGGTGGATAGTCCGATCGATAAGAAATTGTCTCATTTTCTGCCCAAGTGGATGAGACGGATTTGTAACTCGCCGAAGGACGCTTTGTTTTTTGCGTAAGGCATTTATCCCGTTGGCCTTTTCCAACGCGGGTCTCCTTAGTGCATGCGTTAAGCATTCAACCGCCATTGGGCGGTGTCATTTTCACAAGGTGATTTCCCAGGCCTGCCTGTATCTCAAGGACCTGCGGACGATTTCCTGCATTTAAGGCTCTTGATTCGAGGTCAGAGGAAAATCTTTTATCTTGCGTCATGGCCTGGGAAATGCGTTCGACGCTTTGGAAAGCGCCCTTTTATCCTGAACTGCCATGTGGCAGCGTGACCAGGGCATTTTGAATCCCGGGGCTTTCTGCTTTAATGGCTGCTCCCGGCCTGTTTGCCTATAAAGCGGGGGAGCTGACCGTGTTGGGCTATCTCCCAAGGCCTTCCCTTTCTGTGACTTGCAAGGGTTTTCATGGCGTTTGTTTCATCGAGGATGGGGAGATCGAGCTACCCTTTTGAGAGCTGGTTTGCCCATAACTGGGGTGATGGAGAAGCTGCTGAAGAGCAGGCAGTCCTCAAGGGAGGAATTCTCGGAGATCATATGGAGAGCGCACAGGAGGCCCACAGAGGTCATATGGGGAGCGCACATATGCGCTTCCTGTGTGTCCTTTGCCACTTGCCATGGGGATCGCAGGAAATGCAAAGCATACGTATCCCCCGTGGCTGACATGAATTTTGCCTCCTCCCTCAGTTTGAATTCCTTAGTTCATCCGCTTGAGGAATCTTTTTCCATGTGAAGAGGGAGGAGGGATGTGTTAGACTGCTGGTTCTCTGCCTTTTATTGTTGGGCAGTGGCTAGCAGTCCAGCATCCCACTTGGGGGGATGCTTCATTGGCATAAGCATCCACGGGTCCTTGACCTGGTTATGATCTCTCAACGTGTTCATCCGAGGGATCCGTGGATGGCCTACTTTGTTCTTTCGCATTAACCAGTGGCTCAACAGAGCTTGTTTGGTTTCTCTGATTTCTGGGGTCGGATGTAAAGACATCGTTATTGATCGAAGCTGCTTAGCCGAGCTTTTATCTTATTTGTATTCTCCGTGCTATGATGCACTTGTAATGCCTCTCAAGAGGTTGTAATTTTTTCATTAATAAAGAAAGTTTCTACTCTTTCTTCTTTTGACATCTGTTTCTTTTTTCGATGTGATGGTGTCGAGAGTTGCTACTCTCATTTTATGCTTTTCAGTCCGTAGCATAATCCATAAGTCCAGCAACGCTTTTGCTACTTTATTTTTGTTAACATGTCATTCAGTCCTCTATGGAGGAAGTGTTTATCTCTGTTTAGGTCAGAGAAAGGCCTGGGCGGCCCTGTGAGCTCATGCAGTAACATGGTCCTATTTAAGGGATGAAGTATATTTTTTTGAAAAGAAATAACTTGCATAATCTTGCTGGTAAGCGGAGAAAGGTTACTTACCTCTGCCGAAGCATAATAGGACGTCTTAGTCGCGTCAGAGTGTTTGAGAAATACTCGTTAGGCCGAGGCTTCTAGAAATATATTACTCGGATTGGCCGAGGCTTCCAGAAATATATTACCCGGTTTGTCCGAGGCTTTCAGAAATATATTACTCGGTTTGGCCGAGGCTTCAAGAATATATTTTACTTGGCGTTGCCAAGGTACGAAGACCGTCACTCAGCTTGGCCGAGGCTTCAGAAATATATCACTCGGCTTGGCCGAGGCTTCAAGAAATATATCACTCGGCTTGGCCGAGGCTTCAAAATATATTTTACTTGGCGCTGCCAAGGTACGGAGACCGTCACTCGGCTTGGCCGAGGCTTCAAATAATATTCGGAGATATCACTCGGTTTGGCCGAGGCTTCAAATAATATGGAGATATCACTTAGTTTGGTCGAGGCTTCAAGATTATTTTACTTGGCGCGGCCAAGGTACGGAGTCCTCCCAGCCCAGCTGGGATATATTTTACAAAGGTCCAGAGATCGCTCGGCCAGCGAGGATTTATAAAGATTATATTTTACTTGGCGCTGCCAAGGTAAGGAGTCCTCCTAGCCCAGCTGGGATATATTTTACTTGGCGCGGCCAAGGTCCGAATCGCTCGGCCCAGCCAGGATTTATAAAGATTATATTTTACTTGGCGCTGCCAAGGTACGGAGTCCTTCCAGCCCAGCTGGGATATATTTTACTTGGCGCGGCCAAGGTCCGGAGATCGCTCGGCCCAGCCGAGGATTTATAAAGATTATATTTTACTTGGCGCTGCCAAGGTACGGAGTCCTCCCAGCCCAGCTGGGATATATTTTACTTGGCGCGGCTAAGGTCCGGAGATCGCTCGGCTCAGCCGAGGATTTATAAAGATTATATTTTACTTGGTGCTGCTAAGGTACGGAGTCCTCCCAGCCCAGCTGGATATATTTTACTTGGCACGACCAAGGTACGGAGATTGCTCGGCCCGTCGAGGATTTTATGACCTGCTTCTCATTGCAGCTTTCAAGGAGAGTTATAAGAATTTTGCAAGCCTTCAAGAATTAAATTTAATTCAATGAACAAAAATGAGTTTAGTAAGGGCATACTTCCACTGATGGTATGCGCGGAGATTATCCGAGTTCCACGTCCGAGGAATAGATTTTCCATCCAAATCTTGGAGTTTGTAGGTGCCGGGTCTGATTACTTCGGTCACTTGGTAGGGGCCTTCCCAATTTGGGGACAATTTTCCTTGCTTCAGTGGCTTCGAGACGGATGCCTTCCGAAGTACCAGATCACCTGGGAAGAAAAACTTTCCTTTGACTCTGGTTGAATGGTAGCGGGCAACTCTTTGTTGGTAGGCCGCCATCCGGATTCGGGCTTTCTCCCTGACTTCTTCTATCAAGTCAAGATTGGTTCGGAGTTGTTTATCATTGGATTCTTCCGAGTAGCCTTCGGTGCGAGGGGAGGGGAGCTGACCTCCACGGGGATAATATCTTCTGTGCTGAAAGCCATCTTAAATGGAGTCTGACCCATGGGAGCCCTTTCAGTAGTTCGGTACGCCCACAGCACATGGTAGAGCTTCTCTGCCCATCTGCCTCGCACTTGGTTGAGCCGAGCTTTAATTCCCTGCAAGAGAGTTCGGTTCGTTACCTCGGCCTCTCTGTTAGCTTGAGGATGTCCGACCGATGTCAGGCGATGGAGAATGCCATGATCCTTGCAGAACTTTCGAAACTTCGGATTATCAAACGCTTCCCGTTGTCGGTGATGATGGTGTGGGAAGACCGAAGCGGCAGATGATGGACCTCAACACGAAGTCTTTAGCCTAGCTTCGGTTATTTGAGCGACTGCTTCGGCTTCAACCTACTTAGTGAAATAATCAATTGCAACAAACAAGAACTTCCTTCGCCCCGTTGCGAGGGGGAAAGGGCCAAGTATATCCATTCCCCATTTGGCGAAGGGCCAGAAGGATGAGATAGAAGTCAGGTGAGCAGAGGGAAGCCTCTGAATATTTGAGTATCATTGGCATGCATCACAGGCTCGGACAAGGTCATCAGCATCTTTCTGCATCGTTGGCCAATAATATCCTTGGCGTAGCACTTTGTGGCACAGGGCGCGGCTGCCGAGGTGATTGCCACAGATGCCTTCATGAACCTCCCAAAGAGCGTAATCGGCTTCTGATGGACGGAGGCATTTGAGCAATGGCATGGAGAAGGATCGCTTATATAGCCGATCGTCGATCAGAACATAATGAGATGATTGCAATTTCAACTTCTTTGCTTCCTTTCTATCAGTGGGCAGCAACCCTTCTTTGAGGTACTAGTGCAGGGGGTCCATCCAGGATGGTTCGGTGTCAACCTGCATCATCTGGTCAACATCGGCGACGCTGGGCTTCTCCAGGACCTCCAGGTGGAATTTTCGCTCGAGATCCATTGACTCCGTAGTTGCCAGGCGGGACAGTAGGTCGGCGCGCGTTTTTCAGTCCTTGGGATCTGGACAATTTTAAATTCATCGAAATAGGAGGATAGATCGCACCTTTTGGAGATACCGAATCATATTCGGCTCTCGAGCCTCGAATTCTCCCTGCACCTGGCCAGCCACCAATTGGGAGTCGGTGTAGGCAATCAGTTTCTTGACTTTAAGCTCACGGGTGATTCGAAGTCCGGAGAGCAGGGCTTCATACTCTGCTTCATTATTTGAAGCCGGAAAGGAGAAGCGAATGCCATATTCAAAGGTTGCTCCTTCCGGACTGGTGAGGACCAGGCCGCCAGAGCCGCCCACGCTGGAGGATCCATCGGCGTGAAGCAACCATGGGGCGTGGGCTTTGGTTGTCCGGGGGTATCCGAAACAGAGCCATCTTCGGGTATGGTGCATTCGAGGAGGAAGTCCGCCAGAACTTGGGCTTTAATGGCTGGACGAGGCTGATATTGAATGTCGTGCTCGCTCAGCTTGACAACCCATTTGGTCATTCTCCCCGATGCTTCTGGACGATGGATAATTGCCTTGAGGGGTTGGTTGGTCAGGACGATGACAGTATGCGCCTGGAAGTATGGCCGCAACTTTCAGACCGATGTTACTAGAGCTAGGACGATCTTCTCGACTCGAGTGTACCTCGTTTCAGCGTCTTTGAGTAGTTTGCTGACATAATAGATAGGTCTTTGGACTCTGTTCTCCTCTCTGATTAGCACCGAGCCAACAGCGTCTTCAGAGACCACCAGGTATAGATTCAGCACTTCCCCTGGCTTTGGGCTACTGAGGAGAGGTGGCGAGCCGAGGTATTTCTTGAGGTCTTCGAAGGACTTCTAGCAATCTGGGGTCCACTGAAAGTTTTTGGCCGATCAAAGCACTTTGAAGAAGGGAAGGCATTTCTCGGCCAACCGAGCAATGAAGCAGCTGAGGGCTGCTACCCTCCCGATGAGGCGCTGCACATCCTTGACTGACCATGGCGGAGCCATTTGTTGCAGGGCTTGAATTTTCTGAGGGTTTGCCTCGATGCCTCGCTATGAAACCATGAAGCCGAAATTTTCAGTTGACTCTGAAGGCGCATTTGGTGGGGTTGAGCTTCATCTGATATTTTTTAAGTGTAGCGAAGCTCTCCGCAAGGTCCTCGATGGGATGCCTCCTTGCTTTTTACCAGCATATCATCAACATACACCTCCATGTTCCGACCGATTTGCTCCTTGAAGACTTTGTTGACCAGCCTTTGGTAGATGGCACCTGCATTTTTCAAACCAAAGGGCATAACTCGATAGCAATAGATACCTCGGTCGGTGATGAAGCGGTTTTCTCCTCGTCTTCGGGCGCCATTCGGATCTGGTTGTAGCCCGAATAGGCATCCATAAAAGTTAGCATTTGATGACCCGAAGTTGAATCCATGAGCTGGTCAATCCGCGGAAGAGAGAAGCTATCTTTTGGGCAGGCCTTATTGAGGTCAGTGAAGTCGATGCATATCCTCCATTTGCCATTCGACTTCTTCACTATGACCACGTTCGCCAGTCAGTCGGGATAACTAACCTCCCGGATAAACTTGGCTTTGATGAGCTTATCCACCTATTCTTCGATGGCCTTTTGGTGCTCTGAGGTAAGCTCCTTTTCTTCTGCTTAATGGGCCTAAATGTTTCATCAACACTGAGGCGGTGGACCAGGACGTCTGGGCTGATTCCAGGCATATCCGATGCAGACCAGGCGAAGACGTCGGCATTCCTCCGAAGGAACTCAATTAATTCTTGCCGAAGCTTTCCTTCTAGCTGCGATCCGACCTTTATAGTTCGGTCGGGCCGAGCCTCGTCAAGTGGTACCCCCTCCAGCTCTTCAGCGTCTCTCCTCGTTGCTCAGCGAGATCTTCTCGAGCGTCCAGTCTGTCCACCTTGGGCTTTCTGATTGAAGGTCGGCAACAAAGCAATGCCGAGCTATGATCTGACTTTCTCGAACAACCCCCACTCCCCATTCAGTGGGGAATTTCATGGCGAGATGGGGAATGGAAATGATGGCTTTGAGAGAGATTTGCCCCGGTCTACCGAGGATGGCGTTGTAGGAAATCTGAGCTTGGTCACGAGGAAATCCATGAACACGGTAGCCACACGGGGCAGGTGCCGGCTCGGACTGACAGAGTGATGACTCCTTCAGGGATTATGGAGTCATCTGTAAAGCCCACTAGGGTGGACTCCACCGGTCGGAGGCTTTCTACCCGAAATTTTAACCTCACAAAGGCATCGAAATACAGAACGTTAACAGAGCTTCCACTATCAACCAAAATTCGGTGTACATCATAATTGTTCATATTTAAAGATACAACCAGAGCATCATCGTGGGGGTACTGTACCTCCCCAAGGTCTTCATCAGAGAAGGTGAGCTCATCGACCCGAGCTTTCTTTGGCGGGTTCTCCTCCTTGCCTGGCCAAGAAGATGGGGAGTCGACCGTAGCTATCATATTAACGTTGCCGATAACTGGAGGATTTGGTGGTGGGAGTAGGCGAGGTTCAGGCTGGCGATTCTCTTCATTATTCGGCCAGGGGGCCCTCTAAACCGGTCCAATCTGCCTCGCCGGATCAATTGCTCGATCTCGTTCTTGAGCTGCCAACAGTCCTCGGTATCATGCCCGTAGTCCCGATGAAAGCGGCAGTACTTGGCCGGATCCCTTCGAGCTCCGTTGCCTCGAAGAGGAGGGGGCCGAGGAAGCTGATGCTCGATCTCTATCAGGATCTATGCTCTTGGCGCGGTAAGGAGAGTATACGGTCGAACCTTCGGGCCAGACTCCGAGTTCGGTCTCGAGGCGGCGGCGGAGGAGCTTTGCGGTGGTGAGGTGGGCTAGTGCGACGGTGGGCCCGCTGCTTGTCCGAGCCCTTTGCCTCTTCTTCAGCTGCTCGGCCTGAGCTGACCTCCTCGATTCTTCCATCCTGGCGTACTTGTCCGCCAGGGACATCATGTCCGAAAGGCTCTTCGGGTAATTAACCTCCAGAGCTAGGTAGAAGTCTCTTTCCTTGGACACTCCTCCGGTAGGAGGACATGGCCACCTCGTGGTTGAGATGGTCAACTTCTAAGAGGGCGTGTTGAAGCGGCCGAGGTAATTCTTCAGCGATCCCCCTCTCTCTTTGACCTCGGAGAGGGAATCGATCTCCGTTGCTGGCGACAGCTGCTGACGAACTGGCTGATGAGCAGACAACTCAGCTCGTCAAAAGAATCAATGGAACCTGGCTTTAAGTTGTTGAACCAGGTTCGGGCAGATCCCCTTAAAGTGGAGGGGAAGGCTCTACACAGGATCGCATCTGATGCCCCATGGAACATCATGATGGATCTGAAGCTGCTGAGATGGTCGTCGAGATCGGTGGATCCATGATATGGCTCGATGGTAGGGAGCTTGACATAAGGGGGAATCACTTCCCTCATGATCCTCTCAGAGAAGGGGATGCCCTGCTCCGCCTTTGGCTGGGATGGAGGGGCTTGCCTGACGGCGTCTATCTCCTGACGCTACTCCGACGCATCTCCTGCATCTGTTGTCTGATCCCTTCATCCAGAGTGGTAGGAGGGATCAGGCGATGGGAAGGTGGCAGCGGTGTCGAGTTCTGGGAAGACACCGGGGAAGGGGAGCAAACCCGCCTAGATCTGAGCAGGCTCTTCCCTCCAGCTCACTGCGGCGCTGGTTTTGCCTTTGCGGGCTAGCGATGATAATCCGCTGCTTTAGGCGGATCGGAAGAAGAGATCGCTGGCGAGGGGCAGCGGCCTCCTCATGAGGCTGAGAAGCAGGGATAGCAATTCCAGGGATTGCCTGGAATCCATGGACCAACTGGGTCAATGCTTGGACCTGCTGAACCAGAGTGGCGAACTGGTCCAACAATACCATCGTTGCCGGTGGCGAAGGGGTTTCAGTCGGCGGTGGCGATGGAGGTTTCGTACCGCTAATGGATCAGGCCTTTGAGAGGCGGCCTGGTCTTGAGCTTTAGATGTAGCTCTCTTCCGATTGGCCATTAGAGGATGCTTTTCTCTGGTTCTTGAGTCTTGTCTCCTGGATCACAAGTTTATGGGACTTGAGGCCCTTCCTCTAGCGCCAATCTGTTGCCGCGGAAATCCGTTCTCCGACTCGGGTGCGCTTCTGGCTCCTGATCCGGACATCGATCTCGTCGCCTCGGGATGGAACCTGCAAGATAGTCTACACGCAGAGGGTGCTGTGGGGGTTGCCCTCTACGGAGGACCTTCGACGCCCAAGTCAGCGGAGATTCACAGCAAGCAGATGTGAGGAGAAGACTCTCACAGAAATGTTCCTCAGGACTCTTGTGAGAGCTCTAATGGAGTATAAGATTCAGTGAGTGAATGAATGCGTAAGAGATTGCCTTAGAATTTCTGCGTACCTGAGAGGTTGGAGTGCTGTGGTATTTATAGGCGATCACCTGATTCCTTGGACGTGCTCTATATGGGGTCTGAAAACTATTAGGATTTGAGACGGACTCGAATCAAGTTTATTACGAGGCCGGTAGGGTTCACATCTTGTCAGTTAGAGGATCGATGCTGGAAGAGCTGGTTGATGCCTTGAGATTCAGTGATCACATAGACCTAGGCCACTCTTGCGGGTCCTAGGCCACTTCTGGGCATGATTCGCCGTCTGGAATCTTATTCAGTTATAGTGAACTCGAACTCTCCTACGCCGGATTCCGCAGAGGTATTTTGAATGCCGTGGTTCAACCAGAATGAGGAATAACCTGGTTTTCGAAGTATAGAATGGATCGACTCGAATGGCCGAGGTACGGTCGGCTCGGATGGTCGAGGTATGAGGATAGCTCGGGTTACCGAGGAATGGCTCGGCTCAGATGGCCGAAGTATAAGGATAGCTCAAGTTATCGAGGAATGGCTCGGCTCAGATGGCCAAGGTATGAGGATAGTTCGGGTTGTCGGGGCGACCCGACTTTGTCAAAGGTGATTCGGCTTCGTCGCTTGGATGTTATGCCACTGGCTGGCAAGATGTTTGGATTGGACATGACCCAATTGTCGATGTGGGTAGTCAATAATGCAATGATGATTTTACCCCTCATCAGTACCTGTATGCTGAACAAAAGGTAACAATTATGGTTTTGGGTATCAAATCATACCAATCTATGTTCACAGGGAACTGATACTCCATATACCCACTGTACCAAGTGTTTGTACCAAAAACTGTCCTATACGTACAATGTACCAGTTGGGTATTAGATACTGGTACAGTTTCGGAAACTAGTACTTGAAACTTTGGTAACAACACTATAGTTTCTTAGGTACATTTCGGAATAAAGGTTCCACTAGGTTTGAATTTTGTTTCTAAGCCATCATTCTCCATTTTTTTACTGGTTGTGTTTTGGAATATCAATAGATTTGTTTTGCAGTGATTGTCTTCTATTTTTTTTCAAAGGAATTTGGAGGGAAGAGAACCTCCCCTCCCAAAATTTATTAAAACCAGCATAATTGCAAGCAAATGCCTACTAAGCAGGCTCTGAGAGAGTTAGATTACAGAGAGAAGCATATTCCATGTGTCCCTCACTGGTTTTAGAAGAACATAAAGATCCCAAGGTGATGAACAAGTTAACAACCTTAGCCAAGCTGATCCCCAACACCTTTCTTCTTTTTACACTAATCTACTTTCTTGTGCAATGAGCTAAGGGATGGTCTTCCTTTCACTGGTCTTCCTTTCACATTTAAACATGTTTATAATGTATTCCAAATAAATTTGGCAAGTGGGTAGCGCAAGAATAAGTGATTGATTGTTTCAGGCTGACCATCCAGAGCAAACAATCAGTGTTAACTGTGCAACCATTTTTTCCTACGATTTTCTTGGTATGGAGATGTTTTTCTAGGGCCAGCCATGGATGAATTTTGACTCTCTCTTTTTTTTTTTTGCAGAGGGGGGGATTAGTTGTTTACTTCCAAATTGGCTTGTGATTTACCCTCAATGGCTTTAGGTTAGAGAGTAAAAGTTGTAAACATTAAATATTGTTAAAAGTGCTAAGTGTACTTAAGCACAAATAACTCTTGGATTTTAGGTGCAAGACGCAAAGTGCAGGCATGCACCTGAGCGGAGTGAGGTGCACATTTTTTAAATAAATAATAAAATAATTTATATAAGCAAAATTTATAACATAATGAAAAAAGCTAAAATCATATAATAATAATATATTTAGCCTATTAGCTCAACGAAATCTCTCCTTTTTCTTAGCTGAAATTTATAGTCTTTTAATGCTTTTCCTCTTTTTTCTCAGATTATAACATAATTCTTGATGTTCATTTCTTTGACTCTAATTTTCAGCTTTTTTATAGAGTAAGATAAATAATTGTGTATGAAATGATGCATCATAAAATTAATACAGTCTAGTAAATATAATAAAATTTAAAAAATATAACAGATATAGCTTATTAAGAAAGGTGTGCTTATCTTGCCCTTCAAATCAAACTAAAAGTATGTTCCTTTTTCACCTCATGTGTATGTAGATGAAGGTATCTCGCCGTGAATATAAAAAGTGTCTAATCCTTAGTATCTTATGCTTTAGACACATCTTAGGGTATAAGAAGTGTTCAATCCTTTGTAGTTTGTGCCTTGCACCTTGCATGTTAAGTGTGCCTTAAACACGCCTTTGACAACACTGCAAACGTTTAATCTCATCCACTTCCTCTCGGCATAAGGTTTTTTGTACATTATTTTTCTACTCGGCACTTCTCCATCTCCATTGAGATTTGCCAAGCAATTGTGCTTTTGGGACTTTCACGTGGTTATCTTAAGAAAGAAAAGATTCAGAGCTATATTGTCCACCCAAGGGTCTTCTTGGAACTGATCAATCACTATTTCAAAGTTTGATTTCCAAATAATTCCAAAATGCTTTTCATCTTGCTACTCATGTCTTGATACTGAAAAGATTTTGAGGGAAGTATAGAATTTTCTCAAGTACGCACACATCTATGCCGACATACCTTGTGTGCATTCTACTAGAATAAATCTTCTCATCAGATTTGGGGATTGTGTTGGCTAATATAGTCTATTGAGTATATTCTCTTCTATCTTTCCTCTCCCTTTTACAACAATTTATCATTTTAGTTGGTGTACTTACTAATGTTTTAGGTTTTACTTCAACTAACTTGTTTCACTTATTACATTGTGCTACTTTCTTAAGGCAGATATGATCTAATGTTGTTTTATATTTGCATATCATTTTCGATTTGATGTTAAAATTGCTGCTGCAGTAGCTGAGGAAACCAATCTTCCTTTTGTCACAGCAGAGAACAAGTTTGAAGCATTAGTTAGTATTCATACTTTTTCTAAATATGTGTGTGTAAGAGGGAGGCTCCTTTATCATTGTGTCAGTGAACCTTGAGTGCCATCTATCTAGCATCTACTAAATAAACTAGATAACATGTTATCATGTTAATGCATGTGCCATTGATAGAATTTAAAATACAAGTAATTTGTTAGCTTATGAAATAATATTTAAAATTAAACAACTTATCGTGTTCTGAATAGTTATTTCTTTGCCATAGCTCCAAGAAATCTCTGACTGATTGCTGGGATAAACTGCCAATATATGGCAAAATAATTTTACACAGATTTATAGATCGGAGAAGAATCATTTTCACTATGGTTTGCAATGTTCTATCAATCAAGGAGAAAACTCATTCAATAAAACCATCAGATGGCATATTAAAGTTGCTGCATGTATTTAGAGTCTTCAAGTTTTTGGCTGTCCCTAGATTCTTTGTGTTCTTGTTATATTCACACCTCGTGTTATTTTAGTGGGCTTTCATTGTATTATTGATAAAACTAACTTGAAGCTTGTGACATCAAGCTCTATTTTGCAAATTATGAGGATGAGAAGAATGTTTTATCAACCCACATATGGAAACTTGTTTTTTCTCACTTTTTTGCCAACTACATTTTACATGGCACCTTTTCAGAATTCTTTATGCTTATCGTAAAAAGATGATTTATATGCTACCTCTTGTAATGCTACATATATTTCATTGGCAATTTTCTATTTCTACTATATTACTTGCATTTTATTTCCATCCTACCTAGCACTGACCTTATCGATGTCGATATCTGGACTGCAATATCAATGTTTACTGAACATTATGCTTGTTAGATATATCCTCTGCAACATAATAATGTTTAAGGTTGAGTGAACTAGAGCATGTTTTTTGGTACTAACTTACCTGTAAATGCAATTTACCTATGGTTGAAATTGTCTACCCCTCTACCACCACTTTACCTCCTTCCTTGCCTCCCCCTCCTTCCTCTCTCCTTCCTCGCCAATCTTGTTCTTGCCTTCATGTGGGCCATAGCCCAACCCTTTCGGTGGCGCCGGGTCCGCTGCCGAGAGTTCCCAGACCGCCTCATGGACACAGAATTGAAGGCCTTAATCTTTTTGCACTAGCTGCTAAAGCATTGGATGCTTGCGTTAAGATGTGCCTTGGCTTATGTTGTTTTTATAATGTTATTCAAAAACTATGAGTACAGAGACTTCAGAGTTAAATGAGGTTTTCTTTTCCATTGCTTTTATGTTTAGCATTTTAAAAATATGTAAATCAGTCTTTTTTACTTGTGTTTACTTTAGTAAAATTATACGATGAAATATATGTACCATGATACACATAAGTATTTTGATACACATATGTATCGCGATACTTAAATTATTTATAAATTATAATTTTTCTTGTAGATGGATGAGCATAGACGAAAATCGATGAGATGGACTTTTACCGGATGACTCATATTCATGCACTTTTGTCAGAGATGAGTCGAAGGACTTATATGTAATTATTTATTACAATTTATTTTATGCAACGATTTTAATATGATTTTGTTAGTCAATAAAATTTATCTAATTTTTTTAAATTAATACAGAAAAGAGCTACAACTCTTATTGCTGAACATGTCGATGACTTTACAGCATCTACGCATAGTAGTCGCATCGAGACCGAGGTATTTATGGAGCTGATAGGGCCGGAGCACTACGGTCGAGTGAGAAATTATGGAGTTAGAGTCATCTCTACTCAGTTATCTGCGGTGAGTAGATATACATGTGATGCTACAGATGGTGTTCAAGATGCACATGTTTGTAGACTTGAGCAGGAGATAGAGGAGATACGACAGAGCCGTGCCATCGATAGAGCAGCGATGAAGAAGATGCAATAGAGCCGTATCGTCGATAAAGTAGCAATGGATTCCATGAAAGAGCATTGAATGGCTTACATCTATCATACAGATGTTTGTCCCACATCAAATAAATACATATATTAAATATATATTCTTATATTAAATCAATTATTTATATAATATATTGTCATCGATAGTTTTGCAAATTAAATATTTTTAATTTTTCTTATAGGATCCTGAAGCATCAGATCCTCGCTGACAGGGTGACTACCTTCCTCCTGCAGATCATTGAACTTAGCTTTTTTATTTTATATCTTTAATTTCAAATTGTATTGTCTCTTAGTTGATTGTAATGAAATTTATATTGTAATGAATGTACACTAGAAAATGATGCTTGACCCACCCGAGGTATGGATAGATGTTAGTGTAGAAGGGTGGAAAAATTTTGCCTTTTCTTTATAGGTATACATACATATTAACATCCAAGAAATGATCGAGGAGTAGATGTTTAGCTGTTAGGATAGACTTGTTATCCTAGAAGTTCATTCTATGATTCCTGCTTATGGTAGATTATATTCTTTAAGCTATGGTTTAATAGTGAATTTTTCCCTTAACATTGATATTATAAGTAGATGAAAATTTGTTCTCTTATCTCCTTGATGTGTTGAACCATTACGTTTTCATAGGAATATATAGTCTTTAGGTATGTTTGGAATCTCTCTCTCTCTCTCTATATATATATATATTGACCAATCAAAATTATTTTCAGTCTGCTCATGTCCACAGTAGCCACTCTTACAGTTGTCATTTTTCAGCAATGCATGAATTTAGCTTTTGTGCGGCAAATAATGCTTTGATTTGGTGTATCAAACATTAAAATGAATAGAGGGAGGGCAGGCCAGATTCTGCATTAAAGATCTTTTGTGTGAGGTGATTCCTGTAAATTGGAGTATAGAAGGATGCACGTAAGGTCTGCCTATGGCTTTGGCCGGTACTAGGATTGCTGATAGAGATTTCTTTCTACTTCCATCCTAGATGGCAGTGATTAAATTGCAGTATAGCACATGCCAGATTCAAGAGGACTACATTCGTTGGAGGGTTGTGCGTGAGGAAATCTGACACTTGCCGATGCTTGGATTTTTCTCTCCTGCTTTTTGATGTTTTTTTGGAAGTCTTTTTAGCATCAAAAATTAACTTTTTTCAGTGTTGCCTATTTTAAGAATTATTGTAGTGTATCCGACCGGTAGGCTACCGGTCTATGTCTCCGATGATTGGAGGCTCGTATGTGACTCTTTCGTGTTCATGGAGGCCGCCGTGTTCCCAAGGTACTGGTTACCTTTCTGCAAAGAGAACAAGATTCAAGAGAGGTCCTGTGAGGCCTACTTTAGGTCTTGTACGGGTGGGAACTCTGATAAGATAAAGGTAAGCATCTCTTTTTCTTTAGTTTCTGCACTGCTTGTAATTTAAAATACGGAGCAAGTCCTCTTTCTCTCTCGGTAGATAAATAAATAAATATCGTTTGAATGCTTTGGTAATAACATCAAATTTTATAAGTTAATTAGAAGGCTAGTAGCTTTTCCTTTATATATATATATATATATATATATATATATATATATATATATATAAGCTCGTTAAGGCATCGGAGCATGAAGAATTACGAGACAAAGCTAAACGAAGGCTTTCGGGAACGAGTCTACAAATCTAACATTGGTTTGCGACAACAACTAACAAGAAGTTTACGATCACTAGATTATCATATTATCGAGATCGCTAGATTATTATATTATCAAGATATAAAGACTATAGTCAGCCCGAGTGTCAAATCAGATGCCTTGACTTTAATGCATGGTATCAGAAAGATGCATATTTGATTAATTTTTTTCATTTACTTTTTTTTTTTTTGTTAAAAAGTGAAGTTGAAAAAGAAGTTTCAAAGAAAGGGAATCCGTTCAACATCATTATTTTATCAGTTTATTTCTAACACTTCCGTATGTCAGTTCTTGTTACCAATAATTGTTTTACAGTTCATTGATGGGTCTATATTGTTACTTTTAGGCGATACTTCTTTGAATTTTATTATACACATCTCTGTCCATGACAAGGAGTCAATTAGTAGTATATTATTATTATTATTATTTTAATGTAAGGTGAGGAATAAGAATTCCCTCACCTATCTGATTATATGAAGTTATAAAGTGCAAACTTTTAGAGAGGACTGATTCTCTTTAAGGAAGCCAATTTGGACAAGTGCGGCGGCTTCTGGTCGTTTTTTCGGTTAAGTAGATTGATGGGATGTGAGAAGAATGGCTGGTCCATCTCCAAACTCCATTATTGCAGCAATTGCACCGTCGTCTCCTGTGAGTTGCAACAGCTGGATTAGATATAAATTTTTCTGCGCTTGATGCCAACACTAGAAATTTGTGGAGGATGACAATTGACAACTGAAGGTTTTTAGGAACAAGCCTACAAAATTCAACGTTGGTTGGTTACGTACATCAACTGACAAAATAATTTATGACCGCTAAATTGTCACATTTATGACCGCTAGACCACGTGCTTTGACTTCAACGCACGACAACCAAAAAATTAAAATAAAATATATCACTTTCAAGAAAGATGCATATTTGATTAATTTTTTCCATTTATTTTTTTTTAATTTAAAAGTGGAGTTGAAAAAGAAGATCCAAAGAAAAAAAAAAAAGATATTCAATATTATTATTTTATTAATTTATGTCAGATCTTGTAGCGAGTAACTCTCTAGCCTTGTTTTACACTTCATTATTACACACATCCGTGTTCATCACAAAGAGTCAGTCGAGATCCGAACGCTAAATACCATGGTTTTTTTCGTTTTATTTTTTTTTTAATGTAAGGTGAGGAATGAGAATTACTTCTAGAGCGAACTGAGTTTCCTTGAGGATGCCAATTTGAACATGTGCGGCGGCTTCTGGTCGTTTTCATTCGGTTAAGTAAAGTAGATTGATGGAATGGGGGAAGAATGGACATGTACCCATCGTTTAGCTCCCGTAATATATTATCTCCGTTCAAATATAATATAATATTAGGGATAGATATATATTTTTCTGGGCGTGATACCAAACAGCTGGAGTGGGTGAAGGATGACGACGGAAGGTCAAGGGTCAAACGAGACTCAGAAATATTGACGCTGTGACGGAAGGATAAACGAGACGGCAACATGGACGAGATATAATCTTTGATTTCGGCCGCGCATAACAGCAAAGATGTGACTAGCTGAAATTGTTGAATACTTCTATAAAGTAACGCGTACGAAGCCTCCAACTCAATATACGTATATGTCTTAAATTAGCGCGTTTAGAACCTACAATGCCTCTAGTAGTTAGTTGTTGCTTGTTAGTTTACGACTTATTTTTTAATTATTATTATATATTTCTATCTTTTAACTTATTTTTAATGTATTAAATTAGGTAATTGAATAATGGGTTCAATTGATAATGTGTATAATTCATGCATATAATTAAAATAAAATAGTGGGAATCTTCTGGGAAGAAAGAGTTGTTTTATTTATTTCTCTCTCTCTCTCTCTCTCTCTCTCATCCGAGTGCGATATTAAATGTGGATTTTTTTTCCCTCAGTTTGCTTTCCTGAACGCTCTTGTTAAAATAAAATAAAATATGCGTTTCTAAGCATCGATATGAAGTGCTCCTTTTGGAGGCATATTAGCCTCACCTACCTTAACCCAGAATTAATGTTGCCATTCCCTGGAAATAATATTATGTGATCCCGATGGCGCTGTTGGCCCGGATGAGTCTAATGATGGGCAAGCAAGCTCTTTGGTCTTCGTTTTCTCGGAGCAATACTCTCTTTCTTAGCTTCTGCACCGCTTGTAATTTAATAAAATACCTTGCTGCGGTCCCTCTCAGTACCCCACTCCACCTGCGCCACCCTTTTTTATCATGTGAGGTCATAAAGTTACAATCTTTCCTCCCCCAGCGCCACCCTTTTTGATCATGCAGTGAGGTCATATAAAGTTGCAATCTTTCAAGGGGGCTGCGGGCCCCTTATGGACGAAGCCAAGCCAATTTTTCGACAAGCAGGGCACCTTCGGGTCGCTTTCTTTTGGAAGTGGGTCGATGGAACAGGGAAAGAATGGCCCGTCCATAACCAATCTCCATGGCAGCAATTTCGTCAACGTCTCCTATCCCTGCACGTATCTAATGATCTCCACACACATCATCATCAAGATATAATGTTATGAATATATAGGCACACATTTCTATTGCCGCCAAACCACTTGCGGTGAGCACCGATGGACGGAGATCTTCACAGATCGTCGAAAGTAGTCGCTGAAAATGTAAAGGGAGCACCTTTTTCTTCGAAAACCTGCACAAAGTTTCAGACCGATGGTACCGGTGGGGACCCTCCGATGCTCAAGTTAGTAGCTTTTAGAATAAGAGTTTTATTTACAGTCAGAGAATAGAGATCCTCCCACTCGTTGCGAGAGTTCTTATGTACATATTCGGAGGATCAAATTTACCTCGTTCTGTTGTAACCGTCGAATCTGCTTTGTTAGGATGAGCTCCGTGAACAGCGGGCAGGTGAGTTGTTGCCGAATGGGTGCCGCGTATATCGGCAACTGTAGGGTGTGTTGGTAATTGCCCGTGATCTCGGTAAAACGGATGAGCAAGATATGCGACGGTTAGTGCCTCAGATCCCTGGGTCCGGTATTTGAGACCAGCTCCGTTATACTAGGAAAACGTGCAATGTTGAGGCCGAAGCCATAGGCCGAGGCCGAAGCCAAGGGCCGAAGCTAAAGGCCGGGGCCGAAGCCAGGGGCCGAGGCAAGGATGAGGCCGAAGCTAGAGGCCGAGGCCGAAGCCAAAGCCAGGGGTCAAAGCGAGGATGAAGCCGAAGCTAGAGGCCGAGGCCGAAGCCAGGGGCCGAAGCTAGAGGCCGAGGCCGAAGCCAGGGGCCGAAGCTAGGGTGAGACCGAAGCTAGAGGCCTAGGCCGAAGCCAGAGGCCAGAGCTAGAGGCCGAGGCCGAAGCCAGGGGCCGAAGCTAGGGTGAGGCCGAAGCTAGAGGCCGAGGCCGAAGCCAGAGGCCGGAGCTAGAGGCCGGGGCCGAAGCCAGGGTGAGGCCGAGGCCGAAACCAGGGGCCGAAGCTAGGGAGATGCTGGAGCTAGAGGTCGAGGCCGAAGCCAAGGGCCGAAGCTAGGGAGAGGCCGAAGCTAGAGGCCGAGGCGAGGATGTCATCGCCAGAAACGAGCTATCAACTCATCTGGCTTTGGGAATTGCGAAAGGTGTTATGCTGCCGTTTAGAGGGTGTGATCAGCCACATCAGATGCCCCCTACCCCTTAGATGGGTGGGCATATAGTTGCCAGCAAAAGGGGTGTTAATATCCACCAGGTGGCTGATCTGCATGCCCATCAATTCATCCGTTCAAGTTGTTGGGATTGGGCAAGATTTTCCTTGAGCGGGGGTTATAAAAAGTAGGCGTCATCATTATGGTGAGGTCACCGCTATCTCTTTATTGGCGGTGTTTTTCGTGTTTCTCGCGCCGAGTGGTTGCCAGAGCGGTTTCCAATAGAAAGCGAACACATGGCCAAATTGGACATCGGCGGGATGATTTGAAACGGGGGTATAAAAGGGGGAAATCGTCCCTATCCTATGCTTTTAACCTTTTCTTGCATTATAATCTATTACCTTGAGTCTGTAAGCGCCCGTTCATCTCCTATTTCTGTTTATCTCCTGAGCTTTCTTCTTCAATCTCGGTTTAAGTTCTTCACATTAGTCCTCATGGCTTCTTCACCTTCCTGTTCTCTTTCCGATCTTGGGGATCATTCCCCTATTCCTTCATAGCCTTTCCCTTCTCCGAAGCTTAGCTGGTCCTCTTCATCCTCCGACCACGCTCCATTGGAACGGCGGCGAGCGACCGAACGACCCGCGGCTGGGATTCGTCCGGCCATCGGATGGGCCCCACCCTGGCGCTGTCCGGCCATCGCCGGTCTGTCCACTGCTACCAAGGAGTCCCCTGAATGGGCTGCCTCCATCATGTCGGTCCAAGACATCTTGAACCTTAGAGCCAAGTATGGTTTCCCTCCTAACATTTGTCTGTCCTACCCTACTCCTGACGATAGGGTAACTTCTTCCTGTCCCGGGAGGATTGCCTTGTATGGAGTTTTCTTTAAGGCGGGGCTTCGGTTACCCATCCACCCTTTCATCCTCAACCTCTTAGATAGATACTCCTTAGCACCCGCACAGTTAGTCTCAAATTCTATCCGAACCATCATTGGCTTCATGGTACTTTGTCACTTTCATGGTATAGAGGCTAGCATCTCTTTGTTCCGTAGCTTCTACACTCTTCGCAAGCAAGCGGGGTGGTGGTCCTTTACTCCTAAACCCACTAGGATTCTTAGACTATATCTTTCCACATTCATCAAAGGTTGGAAAGATAGGTTCTTTTTTGCTGACATTAAGGGGGTGAGTGGAATCTGGGGAACACCCAACACCGACGCAAATAGAGACTCTTCTGTTCTCCCGAGGGATCGAATGGCATTCAGACAGCTTCTGACTGCCGAAATCCCTCAGTGCAACCAGCTCTTAATCGAAGAGAACCTTCATCTTGCCGGCCTTATTCCGTCCAGTGGTGAGTGGCTGATTACTCACCTTGCTTTTTCTGTCCTCCTCCCTTCCCTTTTCTTCTCTCTTCTCTTTTCTTCTTTTTTTTTTAACACTCTTCTTTCCTGTTCCTTGATACAGAAATGGCACCATCACTTTGCGAGATAAGACAGACTACCATAAGAAAAAGGAAAGTCAAAACAGATGGGGCCCTTGCCACAAGGAGGGCCATCACCAAGACTACCAAGAGGGCCGAGGCCAGAGAGGCTTTTGGAAGGGGCGAGACTGAGGGAAAGGAAAAGGTCAAAGAGGCCTCTAATGGGAGCAAGGCGGAAAGGGCCGAAGTCGGCAGAGCCCTAGGAAGCGAGGTGGTAAGGGCCGAGGCTGGAGAGGTATCAGGACAAAACGAGGCGGAGGAAAGAGATATACCTCATTCGCCCTTTCCAGTGCCGCATTCATCTCCTGTTGATGTAATCGATACGTCTCCGAAGAAGAGGACTAAAGAGCCATCACCACGGCATATGGCTACCGAAGCGGAACTGGCCAATTCAGCTACAAGGCCGACTCCGAAAGCCACCTTATCTCCCGAAGGGGCAGCGGCCGAGGCGTCTCCACCAGTAAAGGCGCCAGAGGAGGCAGAGTCGGGGGCTGAGTCCTCGCCCGTAGCCATGAGGCCAGCAGAGGGGGATGGCATCGATCCCTCATTTCAATCAATTCTGACGCACCATAGCCGTTGGGCCGAGCGGACATTGGCCTAGGCTTCGGTGCCCGAGCTGCAAGGGTTCCTTCGACACCAAGGGAGATCTACCTTCTTTCGGAAGGCATCCGTGGCACATCTTTGGGTAAGTATTGTTCCATTGTTAAAACTTTTGTGACTATTTCTTTATCTAACCTAAGCTATCCGATCAGGCATTGAATTCTATGATGCCATGAGGGGCCTTTGGTCCCAGGCCGAGGCCGCTCTTGATCAATCTGTGGAGGAAATTCGAGAGATTTGGGCTAGAGCGGAGAGGGCCGAGGCAGTCCTGGAGGAGGCCCGTGCAGAGACGGCCCATGCGCAAAAAGCTGAAGCCAAAGCCGAGGCTGCCCGACTTCGTATCTTGGCCCGGGCTGAGAAGGCGGAGGAGGTGCTCGAAGTGGCTCAGCGCCAGGTGGCCAATGAGCTTGACAATGCTCAGGTGGCAGAGGAAAAGCAAAGGGAGGCCGAAGAGAAGTAGAAAGCCGCTGAAGCGGAAATTTACTTGCTACAGCACCGGCTGCACTCGCCACCATTGAGATCAGAGTGGCCGAGGAGAGGGCCGAGAACGCCGAGGAAATCGCTCGCCAATGAGATGCTGAGGCTGCACATTTGAAGGCGGCGGTGACTGAGGCCGAGAGGAAGGCTGACGAGGCCGAGAAGAAGGCCACCAAGGCTGAGGAGAAGGCCGCCGAGGCCGGAAAGAAAGTCATCGAGGCCATAGAGGATTTTAGGAAGTCCAAAGCCTTCAGTAGAGAGCTGGCAGGACAACTGCATTTGCATACAATGGCGGCTTCCAAGACTGCAAGGAGAAAATACGCAGACTCTACGGCCTCGAAGGAATTGAAGAGCTGGAGCCGGACGAAGTTCCCGAAGATGACGACTTAGCTCCGGCTAAACCTTAGTTTCTTTTGTTTTCTTCATATTGTATCAAGTCTGTTTTGATCGGCAGTTTTGTAACTTTTATTAACAATAAAAATTTCTTGCTCAATTCTCATTTTGATTTGCATCGTAACCAATCATCAATGATTGGATATGAATAAGCCGCAGTGGCCGCTATCAAGGCCGTAGGCAGTCATGGCTAATAACCGCACTTGTGTGACCTGGTGGTCTTGCCAAATGACCTCACGCCGCAGGCTATCGACACCAAAGGGTAGCACCGATGCGAAGTTGATTAAGGGGCTATCGGTACGAGGTCGGATTTGATCGCCGATGCGGAGTCGAGCTAAGGTACCGATGTGGAGTTGGTCTTAAGAAGCCATCACGAAGTCAAGCCAAGGCACCGACGCAGAGTAGGTCTTAAGAAGTCGACTCAAGGTTAAGCCAAGGCACTGATGCGGAGTCGAGCTAAGGGGCCGACGTGGAGTCGAGCTAAGGCGCCGACGCGGAGTCGAGCTAAGGTGCCGACGTGGAGTTGGTCTTAAGAAGCCGACGCAAAGTCAAGCCAAGGTTCCGACGCGGAGCCGGGCTTGAGTGCTGAGGAGAGATTCGGGCTTGAATGCCGAGGGGAGACTCGGGCTTAGAGTGCCGACGCGGAGTCGGGCTTGAGCGCCGAGGGGAGACTTGGGCTTAGAGTGCCAACGCAGAGCCGGGCTTGAATGCTGAGGGGAGACTCGGGCTTAGAGTGCCGATGCAGAGCCGGGCTTGAGTGTCGAGGGGAGACTCGGGCTTAGAGTACCAACGCAGAGCTGGGCTTGAATGCCGAGGGGAGACTCGGGTTTAGAGTGCCGACGCGGAGCCGAGCTTGAGTGCCGATGCGGAGCCAGGCTTAGAGTGCCGACACGGAGCCGAGCTTGAGTGCCGATGCAGAGCCGGGCTTAGAGTGCCGACGCGGAGCCTCGGGCTTAAAAGGAGTAGCAGGATCACTCAAAAATGTCAATGAGAATATTCTAAATAGTACTCCGGCAGGAAGGTTCAAGCTAAGGAAATTAACAAACTATTGATAATACCGACGTAGGTTGTCCACGTTCCACATGCGGGGGAGAGGCTTCCCGTCTAGCTCCTCAACTTTGTACACTCCGTGATGAAGCACCTCCGCGACTCGATAGGATCCTTCCCATCTTGGCGTTAGCTTGCCTCCTTCCATCAGCT
The DNA here is from genome assembly GCA_900491605.1 of Calamus simplicifolius. Classification (NCBI taxonomy): domain Eukaryota; kingdom Viridiplantae; phylum Streptophyta; class Magnoliopsida; order Arecales; family Arecaceae; genus Calamus; species Calamus simplicifolius. The sequence continues at coordinate 236,681 of UESW01004305.1, forward strand.
TTGATATTTCAGCTCGTCGAAGGACTAGGTCTCCGAGGTGGAACGTCTTGGTTCGTACTCGGGCATTGTAGTATCTGGCTGCCCGCTAACGGAAGGCCACCATCCGGAACCGTGCTCGGTCCCGTAGTTCTTCTACTAGGTCGAGGTCGGCCCACAGCTGATTTGGATTGTCCCCCTCACTGTACAACTCCGTACAGGGGCTCGAGACACCTATCTCCATGGGAATGATAGCTTTGGACCCAAAGACTAGGCTGAAAGGAGTCTCTCCGGTGGGGGTTCACGGCGTTGTATGGTAGGCCCATAGCACACTGGAGAGTTCTTCAACCCATCGTCCTTTGCAGTCATCTAGCCTGGCCCTAAGTCCTTGAAGGATAATGCTGTTGGTCACCTCAGCCGCACCGTTGGTCTGAGGATGCCCCACAGAGGTGAACCGCTGATGAATGCCTAGCTCGTTACAGTACTCCCGGAAGGCCGTGTTGTCAAACTGCCGACCGTTGTCAGTGACGAGAGTATGCGGCAGCCTGAACCGACATATTATAGATTTTCAAAAGAAGGATCTCACCTTGCCCTTGGTAATCTTGGCGAGTGTCTCGGCCTCAATCCACTTGGTGAAATGGTCAACGGCTACCGGTAGGAATTTACGCTGACTGAAAGCTAGAGTGAATGGTCCCAGGATGTCTATACCCCACTGGGCGAAGGGCTAAGGTGCAGCCAGGGAGGTCAGCTAAGACGTCGGTTGGCATTGGACGTTGGCAAGGCGTTGGCAACTGTCACATCTCTTGACGAGCTCGGACGCATCCTCCCTCATTGTTAGCCAGTAGTATCCCTGTCGCAAGGCTTTGTACGCCATAGCCCTGCCCCCTAGATGACTTCCACATATGCCTTCATGTATTTCCCGCAGGATGCAGTCTGCTTCTGTGGGGCCGGCGCATTTGAGGATCGGGTACAAAAATGATCTTCGGTAGAGCTTTCCGTCCATCATCAAAAACTTCGGGGCTCGCCTCTTGAGCAGCCTAGCCTTAGTCGATTCCTCGGGAAGGGCACCGTCAGTTAGGCACCGGATATAAGCGTCCATCCATGAAGGCTCTTGCTTGACCGGTAGGATCTCCTCCGTGGCTTCGATGCTTGGGACTTCCAGATGCTCCACATAGGTTCTTCCCAACGTCCCATCGACTGAGGTAGCAAGTCGGGACAGGGCATTAGCTCTAGCGTTCTCCCCCTGAGGAATCTAGCTGACGCTGAAGTAGGCTAAGAGAGAGGCTTGTGACTGCACCATACTCAAGTAACGGGACATAGTAGGATCTCATGCCTCATATTATTCAGTGATTTGCCAGTGACTAGCTAAGAGTCAGTGAATGCTCTAAGGCACTTCACCCCGAGCTCCCGGGCCAATCTTATTCCTGACAGTAGGGCCTCATACTCCGCCTGGTTGTTGGTGGCTGAAAAGAGAAAACGGAGAGCGCACTCGGTTACAACTCCGTCCGAGTTGGCCAGGATGAGGCCCGCTCCACTTCTTTGGGAATTTGACGCTCCGTCCACATGAAGGATCCACTCATCCTCTCCAGTCCCAGGAGTTGAGGGGTTTGCATGGGAGTCTTCTGGTTTCTCCTCGCTCCAGGTGCATTCGACCAAGAAATCTACCAGGACCTGAGATTTCATAGCCGACCGGGAACGAAAAGATAGGTCAAATTCTCCCAGCTTAAGCGCCCACTTTGCCAGTTGGCTCGAAGTGTCTGGACGAGCGAGAATCGCCTTGAGTGGTTGGTCCGTGACTACCACGATCGGATGAGCTTGAAAATAGGGCCGAAGGTGCTGGGCGGATACGATCAATGCGAAGATAATCTTCTCAATTCTCGAATACCTGGTCTTCACGTCGTGAAGCACCTTACTAGTATAATACACTGGCTTTTGTGTTCCGCTGGTGACCATGCAAACCAGCACGAAACTGACAGCTTCAGAAGAAGCCGCGAGGTACAGAAGAAGTTCTTCTCCACCCTTTGGCTTGGACAGCAGTGACAGGATGGATAAAAATTCTTTTAGTGCCTCGAAGGCCTTATGGCATTCCCTCGTCCATTCGAATCCATTGACTCAGTGGAGTGCCTTGAAGAAAGGCAAGCATCTCTCAGCGGACCTAGACAGAAAGCGGCTCAAGGCTGCCACATTTCCGTCAGGCGTTGCACTTCCTTTTTGTTGGTGGGAGGTCTCATGTCCAGGATGGCTCAAACCTTATCAGGGTTCGCCTCGATTCCTCGTTGGGTCACCATGAAACCCAAGAATTTGCCGACCGTCACCCCAAAGGCACATTTGTGTGGGTTCAGCCTCATCTGGTATTGGCGGAGGTTACCGAAGGTCTCCGTTAGGTCGGCGATATGGCTGGTGGTGCGGACACTTTTTGTCAACATGTCGTCCACGTATACCTCCATGTTACACCCGATCTGGTCCTCAAAGACTTTGTTCATTAGCCTTTGGTAAGTGGCCCCCGCATTCTTCAGTCCGAACGGCATCATCTTGTAGCAGTATAGCCCCTTCTCGGTTATGAAAGAGGTAGCTTCCTCGTCTTCCGGGTTCATCCTGATTTGGTTGTACCCAGAGAAAGCATCCATGAAACTAAGGGTCTCATGACTGGACGTAGCATCCACCAGTTGATCGATCCGAGGCAATGGGAAGCTGTCCTTGGGGCATGCTTTGTTGAAGTCGGTAAAGTCTACGCACATCCTCTAGCTTTCGTTGGCCTTGTGGACCATCACGACGTTAGCCAACCAGTCAGGGTAGTGAACTTCCCGGATATGGCCCGCAGCTCCCAGCTTACGGATTTCATCATCGATGGCTTTCTGCCTATCCGAAGCAAAGCTCCTCTTCTTTTGTCGGATAGACTAACATTCTGGCTTGAGGTTGAGTCAATGAGTGATTATCTCCTCAGGGATGCTCGGCATATCTGATGACGACCATGCGAAGATGTCGGAGTTGGCACGCAGGAAAGCAAGGGAGCCGATCGCGTGCCTCTTTCGGAAGCAGTGCTCGATCTGGATGGTCCTCGTTGGGTCCTCCCCCAAGGAAAAGGTTAGGAGGTGCTCGGCTAGCTCCCCTCTCCTCTCCAAGTCTCGGGGGTCGAGTGGTTCAAGCGCCGTTGCCGACACCGTCTCCTGCAGGCTGGGGGCTAAGTGGCAGTAGAGTGGTGGTGGGCTTTGTTCTCCCTTCATTTTCTGACACCTTCGTCGGTGGGGAATCTCACTAGTAATCTCTTGGTGGAGATAACGACATCCAGCAAATTCAAGCCAGACCTTTCCAAGATAGCGTTGTAAGCCAACGGGACCTGGACCATCAAGAAATTTATAACTACCGTACTTTGACGCGGTGGAGTCCCAGTTGTGATAGGGAGGGCGATCTCCCTCTCGACACTCATAGAATCTCCAGTAAAGCCCATCAGAGGTGTGGTGACGGGTCGAAGAGAAGAGTTAGCTAGGTTTATCCGAAAAAAGGCTTCGTAGCTCAAAACATCCACAAAACTTCTACTATCTATTAAAATTCTCTTTAGAGGATGTTTAGCTATTGTCATAGACACGACGACGCTGTCATCATGCTTGTTAACTACCCCGTCTAAGTCCTTCCCAAAGAAAGGAATTACAGAGTCTAACCCCTCATGTCGTCTTTTGAGTGGCTGCCTGCCTCCCAGGAAATCATGGCTATCATCTTTTCCGTCGGGGTGTTGTCCATGCCAATCTGAGGTGCAGGAGGTGCCAACGGGCCCGGAGCAGGGGGGTTTCCTCTTTGAACGAACTTGCCCAAGTGACCCTGCTGGACAAGCTCTTCAATAGCCTTTTTCAAAAGGCGAAAGTCTTCAGTGTCGTGGCCATAGTCTCTGTGATATCGGTAATAGAGCTCCTTGCTGTGGGGGATCCCAGACTTCATGGGGGGCGGATGTTGGAAGTAGGGCTCCTCCTTAATCTTCAACAGGATGTGAGATATTGGAGCAAGGAGGGGAGTGAACTGCTCCTTGGGAACAAGCGTCTAAGGCCAGTTGTCTGAGCGACGAGGAGGCTCAAACCTCTTGGGTCGTCCTCCAGCAGGCTCCGTGGGCGTCAGTGTCTTGCTAGAACCTTTGTCGGCCTCCCTTCTGGAAGAGTCCACATCGTCGGCGCGAATGTACTTTTGTGCCCAGCTTAGCAGCTCGGCGTAGGAGCCGTGAGGCTTTTTATCCAGGGAATATGCGAATCTGGAAGGACAAAGTCCTTGCTTCAGGGCTAAGGTGGCTACAGAATCCTCCAAGTTATACACCTCGAGCGCGGCCTCCTTGAACCGAACAACGAAGTCCTTCAGAGTCTCGCCGCTCCTTTGCTGGACAACGAACAAGCTATCAGCTACTCGAGGGATCTTCCGGCATGCATCAAAGTGGGCCAGGAAGGATCGCTCGAGCTGTCTGAAGGAATTGATGCTGCGTGGTGGCAGGCGAGAGTACCACGCACGTGCCGCCTTACGAAGTGTGGCTAGAAAGGCAATGCACAGGAGAGAATCCGTCGCTCCCTAGACTTGCATGAGAACCTTATAGCTCTCCAAGTGGTCTAGGGGGTCCGTCGTGCCGTCGTAAGGGTCCAACTGGGGAAGACGAAACCGAGGTGGGACCGGCTCCTCCATGATGCGGCGAGAAAGTGGGGGATGGTGGTCGTAGTCCATCCCGTGAGGGTTGGCGATCTGGCAACTAAGCTCCTCCAATTGCTGATGATACTCATTGAGCCGCCGTTCGATCCGACGAGCGCCTTCTTGTCGGTGTCTTCCTTAGAGGAGTCAGAAGATGAGGATGGGGAAGACCACCAGTGCAGGAAGTGCACACGTCTTGGCTCCTTCTCGCCATGCCGTCGGTGGGAACAATCGGAATGGCGAGAGAGAGACCGCCGTCACTTTGAAGTCTCCTGACGGTGAGGTTCACGGAGCGAGTGGTCAGAGGTCGCAGGTGGAGTCTTGCCACGATGAGATTGACTAGCTCCATGACCCTCCTTATGAGGCAGAATGTTCCTGTAGTCCCTGCACTACCGTCGTCAAGTCCTGTACTTGATGAGCCAGGACGTCAAGCCGATCAGACTGACTCACCTATGGTGGTGCAGGATGCGGGACATGGAGGTTGGCCTTCGATTGTTCAGCCCACGGAAAGCGTTCTGCGGCATGGCTGGTGGAGGCTTCCTGAGCTCACGTCATCACCATCATCTTCCTTGCAGAAGTTGAGGGGTCGCAGATGCGTGAGGGTGAACGTTTGTCTGCTGCGTCCCCCTTCTGGCATGCCAATCTGTTGCTGCCAAACCACTTGCGGTGAGCACCAATGGGCGGAGATCTCCACAGATCGTCAGAAGTAGTCGCTGGAAATGTAAAGGGAGCGCCTTCTTCTCCGGGAACCTGCACAAAGTCCCAGACCGGTGGTGCCGATGGGGACCCTCCGATGCTCAAGTTAGTGGCTTGTAGAATAGGAGTTTTATTTATAGTCAGAGAATAAAGATCCCCCCACTCGTTGCGAGTTAGGAGTTCTTATGTACCTGCTCGAGGGGTCAAATTTACCTCGTTCTGTTGTAACCGTCGAATCTGCTTCGTTAGGATGAGCTTCGTTAACAGCGGGCAGGTGAGTCGTTGCCGAATGGGTGCCACGTATATCGGCAACTGCATGGTGTATTGGTAATTGCCCGTGATCTCGGTAAAACAGATGAGCAAGATATGTGGCGGTTAGTGCCTCAGATCCCTGGGTCCGATATTCAAGACTAGCTCCATTATACTAGGAAAACGTGCAATGTTGAGGCCGAAGACATAGGCCAAGGCCGAAGCCAAGGGCCGAAGCTAGAGGCCGGGGCCGAAGCCAGGGGCCGAGGTGAGGATGAGGCTGAAGCTAGAGGCCGAGGCCAAAGCCAAGGGCCAAAGCGAGGATGAAGCCGAAGCTAGAGGCCGAGGCCGAAGCCAGGGGCCGAAGCGAGGATGAGGCCGAAGCTAGAGGCTGAGGCCGAAGCCAGGGACCGGAGCTAGAGGCCGAGGCCGAAGCCAGGGGCCGAAGCCAGGGTGAGGCCAAAGCTAGAGGCCGAGGCCGAAGCCAGAGGCCGGAGCTAGAGGCTGAGGCCGAACCAGGGGCCGAAGCTAGGGTGAGGCCGAAGCTAGAGGCCGAGGTCGAAGCCAAAGGCCGAAGCTAGAGGCCGGAGCCGAAGCCAGGGGCCAAAGCTAAAGGTCAAGGTCAAAGCCAGGGGCCGAAGCTAGGGAGATGCCAGAGCTAGAGGCCGAGGCCAAGTCAGGGGCTGAAGCTAAGAGAGGCCGAAGCTAGAGGCCGAGGCGAGGATGCCGTCGCCAGAAATGAGCTATCAACTCATCCGGCTCCAAAAATTGCGCAAGGTGTTATGCTGCCGCCTAGAGGGTGTGATCAGCCACACAATTTCTATTTTTTCTTTGCGCGATGTCAAACACAAACACAAACACAACTAGCCTTTTTCTTTTTAAAGGAAAAGACAAGGAGTGTAGGATCCTTCCGCACGACATTTATGGAAACTAATGGATAGTAAATAAATTTAACTTATAAACACATAGTATATTTTTTTATTCAAAATTTAATTTAATATATTATAATCTTTTTTGTTATAATGCGGCATTTTTATCATACACCATTAGCTAATCAAAATTTATCTCGAATCGGATTCTTGATGCTGTAAGGATGATTTATACTATGGTTAAACTACTTTAATTAAAAAATTAATCTTTCATTGATTGAAGTGATCATTTTATTTTCGAATACAAGTATCACTTGTTTTCTGAATAATAGATAACTGCATATATTGACATTATATTTATCAACTAAATATTTTTATTTTTTTCTTCTCTTAGATGATGTATCAAGCAATGAAAGAGAAGGTGAAGAGTGTATTGGAGAAAGGTTATGTTAGCGATGATTTAATCATTTCCTCTTAAGAACGAAAGGTTTTCAAGTCTTAGAAAAAATTTATTTATCAATATCACCCTTGAATAATTCAGGTTTTTTTCCCTTTATTTTGCAATTGCTATATGCAAGACCTATTAACTACATATTATTCCGTACAAATAAAGATCAAACCATAATTTATGAACTTATTGCTAGCTAGATAGAACTACTTTTATCAAATTACACACCATCAACTTAATGATAATTAAACTACTTACACAGGCATACATTCATATTATTTTTTTTCCTATTTTCTTTTTATCCAGCAGAGAAATCGCCTTTTCATTGGGCACTAGATTAGTTGCAATTTGCAAACTTGTACGTTTCACACCAAAACAAATAATTAACAAACCATCTTATTATAAAAAATAATAATAATAAACTAAATCTCAACATTTAATTAATTTTTGGGTAAATGGATGATACAATACAAATCGTGAATTTTCTGCAAAGGTTGTTTGCCAATGTGATGCATCATATTAATAAATTAGAGAGGATGGTTGGAAGTCGGAAGTCCGTCTCTTATTTTATATGGATTGATGGGGCCAGTTGACCTCATGAAAAATAAAATTTTTTGGATGGCCCCAAAGGCCGACAGACTCCAGCGCCGGCCCCAGCGCCAGCCTCCAGCGTCGGCCTCCAGCGCCGGCCCTCGGCGTCAGCCTCCAGCGTTGGCTCCAGCGCCGGCTCCAGCGCCAGCCACCAGCGTCGGCCTCCAGCACCGGCCTCCAGCGTCGGCCTCCAACGCTGGCCTTTGGCTCTGGCCTCCAGCGTTGGCCTTCGGCGATGGCCTTGGCTCCGGCCTTTGGCTACAACCTCCAAGGCCGGCACCTCGAAGATAGCCGGCCCCAAAGGCCGACACCTACCAAGACCGGCACCTCCAAGGCCGGCACCTCAAAGACAGTCGGCCCCAAAGGCCGACACCTACCAAGACCGGCGCCTCCAAGGCTGGCACCTCCAAGGCCGGCACCTCGAAGACAGCCGGCCCCAAAGGCCGACACCTACCAAGACCGGCACCTCCAAGGCCAGCACCTCAAAGATAGTCGGCCCCAAAGGCCGACACCTACCAAGATCGGCGCCTCCAAGGCCGGCACCTCCAAGACTGGTGCCTCCAAGGCCGGCACCTCGAAGATAGTCGGCCCCAAAGGCCGACGGCTCCAAGACCGGCGTCTCCAAGGCCGGCACCTCCAAGACAGTCGGCCCCAAAGGCCGACACCTACCAAGACCGGCACCTCCAAGGCCGGTACCTCCAAACAATCGGCCCCAAAGCCGACACCTCCCAGACCGGCACCTCCAATGCAGGCACTTCCCAGCCGGCCCCGGCGTGTCCAAATTAGGCGGCCCTGGCACATTCCTAGCCGGCCCCGGCCTCTCCAAGCCAGGCAGCCCCGGCACATTCCTAGCCGGCCCTGGCCTCTCCAAGCCAGGCGGTCCCGGCACGTTCCTAGCCGGCCCCGGCCTCTCCAAGCCAGGCGGCCCCGGCCTCTCCAAGCCAGGCGGTCCCGGCACATTCCTAGCTGGCCCCAGCCTCTCCAAGCCAGCCGGCCCCGGCGTGTCCAAATTAGGCGGCCCTGGCATGTTCCTAGCCGGCCCCGGCGTCTCCAGTCCCGCCGAGTTGGCCCGGCGTCTCCAGTCCCGCCGAGTCGGCCAAGGCCATCCCCGGCCGGCCCGACTCGGCCTCGGCGTCTCCAGTCCCGCTGAGTCGGCCAAGGCCATCCCCGGCCGGCCCGACTCGGCCCCGGCATCTCCAGTCCCGCCGGGTCGGCCAAGGCCATCCCCGGCCGGCCTACTCGGCCCTGACGTCCCAGTCCCACCGAGTTGGCCAAGGCCATCCCTGGCCAGCCTGACTCGGCCCCGTCATCTCCAAGACCGCCGATTCGGCCCTGCCCTGGCACTGCCTTGTCAGCGGGACGGGCCCCAGCCATGTCGGGTCGACCCAGCTCGGCCCTGACAAGGCGGGACTCCCCGGTTCCCGCCAGATCAGCCCCAGCGGCTCAAGAAACCACCTCTCTGATGCGCGCCGCCTGACAACGCCAGACGTGCGCCGCCCAACAGCCCCGCTGCTGATGGGACGTAACCCACCAACCAGCCCTAATTCACGCAAGGGCTCTGCAGATCTTCTGACTCATGCCACCCCACGTGGTCATGCCAGGGTCAACCCCTATAAAAAGGTGAATCCACTCACCAAACAGGTATGCACGATAACCCCCAAAATCGCCATCTAAACTCTCAAAAGGGATTCCTCCTCTCGGAGACCCCTCTTTTCCACACAAAACAAGGCTCACTCGAGCCCTTCTTCAGCTGTGACCTCAGTCACTAACTTGGCCGTCGGAGGGTCCCGCCGGAGCCCCCTCCGGCCCTGAGACTTCCTTGCAGGCAACCCGGTGAGGCAAGGATTCGAGGAGCGCCTCCGTTCCCGACGTCCAGGAGAGGTGATCGAGCGTCATCAGATTGGCGCGCCAGGTAGGGGGCATAAGAAAAAGTAGCGAACGTTTTCCCCGAGCTACATCTTTCGTCTCCTCTCTTCTTCAAAAAGCCATGGTGGTGACTCGAGCCCAGGACGCCTCCATCAGCTGCCCAGTGGGATTTCCCTCGCCGGCTAGGTAGCAGGAGGCGATCCCCCTGCTACTAACCCTCCGGTTGCCGGCCCGCCGTCGGACGCCGCTGTCCAAATAGCAGAGCAGCTAGCAACCCTCTCCCAGCAAGTCCAGAATCTCACCACCATGATCCACGGGCTCCAGCAGCAGCAGTCCGTGGCCACCCAGCATCAAACTGCTCCCCTCGCCAGTCAGCAGTCGGCGAGGGGAGGCTCCCCCCGACGGGAGCCGATCGGTGAGGGACCGGCCGATGTCAAGCTTCCCCCAGGATGCCTCGGCGCGAGCCCTCCAAGCGGCCGCGGTCCCCTAACCATGGCCCCAACGAGTTTCCTCCCAAGCCACATCATCACGAGGAACCCAGGCGGAAGTCCCGACTTCCATCTCCATCTCCTTCTGCCTCCTCTTCTTCTTCTTCCTCCGAGCCATCTCGGAGGGCCCCGACGACCAACCGCCAGGCGGAGGAACGCCTGGAGGAGTACAACCGGCGCCTCGATGAGCTCGCCAAGAAGATCAACCATCAGCCGGAGGAAGAGTTCGACACTCGTCCTCCCTACACTCGCCGCATACTGGAGGAACCGGTTCCCTCGAGGTTCTGCTTCCCCCAGGTGGACCCGTACGATGGTACGACCGACCCCCTTGACCACCTCGAGAGTTACAAAGTTATGATGCAAATCCAGGGCGCCCCAGATGCCCTCCTCTGGAAGGCCTTCCCCACAACCCTGCGGAAGGCCGCCTGTGCATGGCACTCACGCCTGCCCCCTCATAGCATTGACTCCTTTCAAGAGCTGAAGAGGGCATTTTTGGCCCACTTCGACGCCTACCGTCGGATCCCAAGGGTGGCAGACAGCCTCTTCTCCGTCTACCAGAAGGAAGGAGAGTCATTGCGGGACTTCGTGTCCTGATTCAAAACCGCCGCCCTTGAGGTCTACCATCTCGACGATGCGGTGGCCTCCCTAGCACTAAAGCGGGGACTCCTTCCGTCCCGCTTCACCTTCTCCCTGGATAAGAAGCCCCCAAACTCTTATTCCGACCTCCTCCTCCGGACCCAGAAGTACATCCGCGCCAGCGAGGCTGACTCATCCAGAAGGGAAGCCGGTAGGAGTTCCAATAAGAAGCCAACACCCACGGAACCAGCTGAGGGACGATCCAGGCAGCCCGAGCCACCCCGTCGCTTTGACCACCGGCTCCAGACGCTGGATCCTAAGGGGCGGTTTACTCCTCTCACGGCTCCGATCTCCCACATCCTGCTAAAGATTGAGGAGGAACCTTACTTTCAATGCACATGTCCCCTAAAGTCAGTAAACCCCCACAACAAAGAGCTTTACTGCCGGTATCACCAAGACTATGGGCATGACACCGAAGATTGCCGCCAGTTGAAGAAGGCCATTGAAAAGTTTGTCCAGCAGGGCCACTTGGGCAGGTTCGTTCAAGGAAACCTCGCGGCCCCAGGTGCGTCGGCACCCCCAGCGCCTCAGATTTGCCTCAACAATGCCCCAACGGAAGGAACAATAGCATGACCTCTTGAGGGGCGAGCAGCAGCTCGGGGAGCCGACGGAAGGAGGCAAGCTGGCATCAAAAGGGGAAGCTTCTCCCCCGCATTCGGAACGCGGATGGTATTATCAGTAGCTTGCTGATTCTTTAATAAAGTATTATTCAGAATATCCTTGTCTTATCATGCTCTTAGGATGAGTATATTTCTTAGACAGAGACTGGCTCCGCATCGGCAACAAAGACCGACTCCGCGTCGGCAACAAAGACCGACTCCGCGTCGGCACCAAAGACCAACTCCGCGTCGGCACCAAAGTCCGACTCCGCGTCGGCACCAAAGACCGACTCCGCATCGGCAACAAAGACCGACTCCACGTCGGCACCAAAGACCGACTCCGCATCGCCAACAATGACCGACTCCGCGTCGGCAACAAAGGCCGACTCCGCGTCGGCAACAAAGGCTGACTCCGCGTCGGCAACAAAGACCAACTCCGGGTCGGCACCAAAGACCGACTCCGCGTCGGCACCGAAGACCGGCTCCGTGTCGGCTCCGAAGACCAGCTCCGTATCGGCAACAAAGACCGGCTCCGCGTCGGCAACAAAGACCGACTCCGCGTTGGCAATAAAGACCCGCGAAGGCAAACAGCTGCAAAAGAGCTAAGTATACTACACTGAGAAAAAAGTTTGTTTTCATTAGTATCTGAATGCGTTACAGGAAAACCACCAATGACCAACTCCGCGTCGGCACCAAAGACCGGCTCCGCGTCGGCACCCAAGACCGGCTCCGTGTCGGCACCCTCACGCTCAGGACCTGCGGATTCCAATCAACAGTTTCCTGGGGGGCAACCAACCCTGCAGAAGGAGACCAATTACTTTAAAGAAAAGGAACCTGATGACTCTCAGCTCTCAGGTCACCCTCCGGGATTCAAAAGGTTCTCGACGGCCTCAACTTTGCCTCCAAAAAATTTTCTTGGAGTTCTACACTCCTTTCGCTTAGCCGATGCGGGGCACGCAAGCTCAAGGAGTATGGGGGGCATTTGATGGGGCCAGTTGACCCCATGAAAAATAAAATTTTTTGGACGGCCCCAAAGGCCGACAGACTCCAGCGCCGGCCCCAGCGCCAGCCTCCAGCGTCGGCCTCCAGCGCCGGCTCCAGCGCTAGCCGCCAGCGTCGGCCTCCAGCGCCGGCCTCCAGCGTCGGCCTCTAGCGCTGGCCTTTGGCTCTGGCCTCCAGCGACGGCCTTTGGCTCGGCCTTTGGCTACAACCTCCAAGGCCGGCACCTCGAAGACAGCCGGCCCCAAAGGCCGACACCTACCAAGACCGGCACCTCCAAGGCCGGCACCTCAAAGACAGTCGGCCCTAAAGGCCGACACCTACCAAGACTGGCGCCTCCAAGGCCGGCACCTCCAAGACCGGCACCTCCAAGGCCGGCACCTCGAAGACAGCCGGCCCCAAAGGCCGACACCTACCAAGACCGGCACCTCCAAGGCCGGCACCTCAAAGAAAGTCGGCCCCAAAGGCCGACACCTATAAAGACCGGCACCTCCAAGGCCGGCACCTCCAAGACCGGTGCCTCCAAGGCCGGAACCTCGAAGACAGTCGGCCCCAAAGGCCGACGGCTCCAAGACCGGCGCCTCCAAGGCCGGCACCTCCAAGACAGTCGGCCCCAAAGGCCGACACCTACCAAGACCGGCGCCTCCAAGGTCGGCACCTCCAAACAGTCGGCCCCAAAGCCAACACCTCCCAGACCGGTACCTCCAATGACGGCACTTCCCAGCCGGCCCCGGCATGTCCAAATTAGGCAGCCCCGGCACATTCCTAGCCGGCCCCAGCCTCTCCAAGCCAGGCGGCCCTGGCACATTCCTAGCCGGCCCCGACCTCTCCAAGCCAGCCGGCCCCGGTGTGTCCAAATTAGGTGGCCCCGACACATTCCTAGCCGGCCCCGGCCTCTCCAAGCTGACTCGGCCCCGGCATCTCCAGTCCCGCCGAGTTGGCCAAGGCCATCCCTGGCCGGCCCGACTCGGCCCCGGCGTCTCCAGTCCCGCCGAGTCAGCCAAGGCCATCCCCGGCCGGCCCGACTCGGCCCCGGCGTCTCCAGACCCGCCGGGTTGGCCAAGGCCATCCCCGGCCGGCCCGACTCGGCCCCGGCGTCCCCAGTCCCGCCGAGTCGGCCAAGGCCATCCCTGGCCAGCCCGACTCGGCCCCGTCGTCTCCAAGTCTACCGATTCGGCCCCACCCCGGCACTGCCTTGCCAGCGGGATGGGCCCTAGCCATCTCGGGTCAACCCAGCTCGGCCCTGACAAGACGGGACTCCCCGGTTCCCGCTAGATCAGCCCCAGCGGCTCAAGAAACCACCTCTCTGACGCGCGCCGCCCGACAACGCCAGACGCGCGCCACCCAACAGCCCCGCTGCTGATGGGACATAACCCACCAACCATCCCTGATTCACGTAAGGGCTCTGCAGATCTTCTGACTCACGCCACCCCATGTGGTCATGCCAGGGTCAACCCCTATAAAAAGGTGAACCCACTCACCAAACAGGTATGCGCGATAACCCCCAAAATCGCCATCTAAACTCTCAAAAGGGATTCCTCCTCTCGGAGACCCCTCTTTTCCACACAAAACAGGGCTCACTCGAGCCCTTCTTTAGCTGTGACCTCAGTCACTAACTTGACCGTCGGAGGGTCCCGTCGGAGCCCCCTCCGGCTCTAGGACTTCCTTGCAGGCAACTCGGCGAGACGAGAATTCGAGGAGTGCCTCCGTTCCCGACATCCAGGAAAGGTGATCGAGATATCATGGGCAATGCATTACCGAATCTCATCTACGTATCAAGAGAGAAAAGCGTAGCTTCCCCCACCGCTTCAAGGCCGGTGCTCTCAATGTCCTGGTACGACTCTCCAAAACTTACCCTTCTCTTTTCCACAAAACATATGAGTTTCTAATTAAAATCGCTTCATTTCCCTAATTTCCATTGATCTTATTGTTTTCATTCCATTAAAAGCTCCGAGTGTCCAAAATCATGACCAATGGTCCAGTTGTCCTTACTTTGGACTGCGACATGTCATGTGCTCCGATGACCCCAATCTCCCCTCCGAGCTCTGTGCTACTTTTTGGATTTTATTTATTTATCTTTATAAACTTTAAAATAGTTATTTATTTGGATAGAATTAAAAATATTAAATAAAAATTTAAGTATAAGTTTCTCTTTTTAATTTTATTTAAATTTTTAATGGATTTAATTTTAATTATTAATTATTAGATTTTTAATTATAAAATAATAATTAGATGCTTCATTCAAATGTAAGCATGAGAGTATTGTATGATCGATGTATCTCATTAAAATTAAAAAAAAATTATAAAATTAATATTAGGCTAGCTATACTACATAGAACAGAGCGTTAGGTAATATTAAAATAACATGTGAATAAATTAAGTATAACAGAAATACCTATATTAAGATGGATATGTAGTAAAATTTAAAAGATAAAATTAGAAATAAACATATAAGAGAAATGATAGGAGCAACCCTAATTGAAAATAAAATGAGAGAAAATCTTTAAAGACCCAACATATCTTCTATCATCGGTTATATTAAAAAATAATCGATTAATATTATCTTTAATATAAGATAATATTTCTGTTGATAAATAGATAAAATTTTGAAATCAACATAATAGTCATTGTAATGGCTTCTACTTCAAAGCCCTCTTTCTATCTCCCCTTTCATGAATCTATAAAAATTATCGAAACTGTACCACCTCCCCCGACCTTGCAAATTAAGCTTATCTGGTCGTTGCAAGGCCAAGATGCTGACCCTCCCCACCAAAGCCAAAGCCAAAGCCAAAGCCCCCCTCCTCTACTTCCTTAGCATCCGTGTCTGCTGTGATAAGACTCTATCATAGTACCATGGGTAGTTATTTTTTTATGTTCATTAACTTTCATACATTTGGATTGACTTTGATACCATTTGTAACATTCTAAGCCTACTTGCTGGTTCAATCAACTTTGTTAGTGGAATAAAACTATGTGGCTTAAAAACTCGAGTAAAAGTTAATGGGTAACAAGTGAATTTAAGTTATAAACATATAACATATTTCTTTTCATTCAATATAAAACTAAATTTAGAGTATCACACCATCATTTTTTATGATGGATGCTCCGATTAGCGTTCATGATCCGATTAACATATTTCAAAGCCCTCTTTCTATCTCCCCTTTCATGAATCTATAAAAATCATCGAAACCTTACCACCTCCCCCAACCTTGCAAAGCTTATCTCGCCGTTGCAAGGCCAAGCTGCTCACCCTCCCCACTAATGCCAAAGCCAAAGCCCTCCTCCTGTACTCCCTTAGCATCCTTGTCTGCTGTGACGAGACTCTATCATAGTACCATGGGTAGGCTTTTTTTTTAATGTTCAGTAACTTTTATGTATTTGGATTGGCTTTGATACCATTTGTAACACTCTAAGCCTACTTGCTGGTTCAATCAACTTTATTAGTGGAATAAAACTATGTGGCTCAAAAATTCGAGTAAAAATTAATGGGTAGTAAATGAATTTAAGTTATAAGCATATAACATATTTTTTTTAATCA
Source organism: Calamus simplicifolius (assembly GCA_900491605.1). Taxonomy (NCBI): domain Eukaryota; kingdom Viridiplantae; phylum Streptophyta; class Magnoliopsida; order Arecales; family Arecaceae; genus Calamus; species Calamus simplicifolius. Next base: position 252,295 of record UESW01004305.1, read on the forward strand.
ATATAAAACTAAATTTAAAGTATTATACCATCATTTTTGATGATGGATGCTCCGATTAGCATTCTTGGAGGCAGCTATGTTAGTAAGGTACTGGTACGTTTTCTGCAAGGAGAACGGGCTTCAAGAGAGGTCTGAAGGCCTACTTCAGCTTGCATGGATGAAAACCGTTGTTTCCGCACTGCTATTAATTTAAATTATCTACCAGGTATTCTCTCTTGACACATAAAAAAAGAAGATCAGCAAATAAAGCCCGAAGATAAGTTCCTCGCATGAGTAGTTAAGTTCATGTTGGATACTCATTTTATCTTTAAATTTATATAGATCTTATATTTTAAAAATAAAAAATAAAAAAGTAATTTTAAGATTCATATAAATGTAAAAATAAAATAGATATGGAGCTTCATGTAGCTTTATACGATAGACAAAGTTAAAAGTAGTTGTTGCCTTGCATCCATGGAAAGAAAAGATAAAAAAAAAAAAATGGGAGTAATACATTTATTCATTTATTTGTTTAAAATTGACGTCTAAACGAAAGTTCAAGAGGAGAGAAGCTATTCAACACCATTATTTTGTCAGTTTACTTTTACATGACATGAATGGGTATCCATTTGAGTTTTATTTTTATTAAACACATCTCCGTCGATCATAGCGAGCTAGCTAGGTGAGACATCTCTGTCCATCACAGCGAGTTAGGCTATGTTTGGATTTTTGGAGGAAAAGGAAGAGGAGAGTACAAAGGAAAAAAATGAATGGAAAAAAAAGAAAAGGTTGTTCTTTTTTTTTTATTTGGAAATGACAGAAGGAAAAAGAAAGATAATATCAATTATCTTTCTTTGATAGAGACGAAAAAAAAGAAGGGAAAGAGTTATGTAACAATTATACCCCTTCAGAATAGGAAATGAATCGTAAGAATGAAAGAACAAAAGATAAAAAATAAAGGGATATTTTGATCTTCCAAAAAAATATAACTTAAATATTTTTTCTTTCTGAACTTACCCCCGATTTGGAGGTTAATAAATTTATCATTGCTGAGGGAGAAACAAAAAAAAAAGGTTACTCCCATTCCCTTCCTCTATCTCTTTCATCTTCCTTCCAAACAAAGAAACTTATGATCTTTTTTCTTTATTTTTTTCCTCTTCTTCATTCACCCTAATCCAAACAGTCCCTTAGGTGAGATTCGAAAGCTAAATATGGTGATTTTTTTTCACATGTAGGTTTTTTTTTTGATGCGCACAAAGCTAGGCAAGATACAAAATTGTGGTTTTATTTGTTTAATGTGAAGCGAGGAACCTCGGTCCACTAGGCGCGCACTCTTGGCTTTATTTGTTTAATGTAAATTGAGGGTCCATCTCATCATATTTTGAATTGCCAATCTTTTTTTTTTATATTATTTTTTTTGGTACAAGCCAGTAATCACACCAATCTAGGATGAGTCAAGCCCGAAATATCAGAATACAAAATTTGGGTAAGGACAAGGGGGCAGGGGTCGCCTTCCTTTCAATACCATAAGCCTGAGTGGTCGGCCACTCTGGCGGCAATCCAATCAGCCGCTGAGTTGGCTTCATGATAAATGTGTCAAATCTGGGTACTGTGAGCTCCCTGAAGTATAGCTCGAATGTTGCACATCAAGGGGATGGTAGGCAAATGGTTACTGGAATCCTAATAGAGCCCGCAGATAATCGTAATAGAATCCCCCTCAATAATGAGACTGCGGGCACCCATGCTATGAATGACACAAAAAATATCAGCCCAAGCAATATACAGCTTAGATAAAGGAATCGAGGAGTTGAAAAGGTCAAATCCTCCAGCTGCTAACATCGATCCATCAAACCTATGGATCATAAAAGCAGATCCAGCACATCTACCACGAACACTCCCATCAAAGTTGATATTGACAAACCCTGAAGGTGAAGACTTCCAAAAAATGAAGACCGTATGTCGGTGCACTGTCGAAGCAGCAGGAGAGTCCTAGAGGCTAGGGCTAGCAAAATCAAGAGCTCTCTGATGGAAGGAAAACTCAACGGCTAAGGAAAAAGCTATCCTGACTACCTTGTGAGAAGGAGCAGTCTCATCAGTGAACAAGATCCGGTTCTAGAATAATCAGACCTGATAAGCTATATAAGCCCTCGTGGAACCCCGCTGATGGGTGCCTCTCCCCATATCCTAACTAATGAGGCTCAAGAAAGAGATATGCTGGGAATTAATGCCTAGAGCCCAAGGGCAGTCACTAGAGAGCCTCCATATCTGTCTCGCTTTAGTACATGTGAAGATAGCATGATCAGCATCTCCTCCTCCAGACCACATAATGGACACGCCGGCTGGATACTCAAACTTCTCTTAGAGAGCAGGGAACAGGTAGGAAGAATGTTCCATGCTAGCTTCCAAATAAATAGCTGCACCCTAGGGTAAATAGAAAGATGCTAGATCCATGCCAAGTCTATCGATAGGTGAGGCTGAGGCCTGTAGATCTTTAGGAGGTCCCTAATAGAAGTACAAGACAGAGAAGATTTCCTCCAAACCCTGATGTTAGAAGTGGGACCCAAAACAAGAGGAATAGATAGGATGCGCCGATAGAGCTCGTCTCCAAAAAAACTGGATACCAAAGAGGAAGACCAGGCAGTATGATCTTGAGAAATTAACTCAGTGACTTGCATTCCAGAAGGAATGTCAGTGCAGATAAAGGTCAGCCATCGAGACAGGGGAAGGTTTGCAATCCATGTATCCCGAACAACATTCACAGAGGCTCCATCACCAATCATCCATGAGATGCTATTCAGAATAGTCAGAGCATGCCGATGGATCTCTTTCCAGAAAAAGGAGTGCCCACAAGAAGACTGAGGAGTGGAAGAATCGTAGCCACCATATTTAGCATGCATGAAGGAGCTCTATAAACAATGCGGATCAAGCAAGAATCACATGGCATATCTAGCAATCAAAGTCTCCCTCCTAACAGTTAGGGCCTGAATCCCAAGCCCTCAATAATTGACAGATAGACAGTATCCCAAACCAGAAGGTGAATACCATGACCATCCTGCATCGAGGCCCAGAGGAAGTCCCGAAAATACCTCTCAATCTTCCTCAAAAAAGTCAATGGGATAGCAGCATTCGATAAGAGATAGAGAAGAAGAGTAAAAATCACCAAACGTAAGAGAGTAATCTTTGCCATCATAGATAGTCCAGTAACCTTCCATCCATCCAGATGATCACGGACCCACCTCTCAAGGTCGTTGAAGTTATAACTCCGTGGTCATCTCTTGGTAATAGGTATCCCAAGATAGGATAGCTGATTAGCCTGAATAGAAATATCCATGATTTGCAAGATAGACTCCTTTAATGAAGGAGTTGTCTTCGGACTAAAGAAAATCAAGGATTTACTCTGATTGACTCTCTAACCAAAAGCTCTACAATAAGACTACAAAATGGATGCAAAAGTGGTAGCATTACGGATAGAAGCCCTGCCCAGTAGAATGTAGTCATCAGCAAACATAAGGTGAGAAAGCAAGGGCCCAAGGAGACCCACGGTGTAGGAGAGTAGAGAAGAGCATCGATGAGCTTGAGATAGAGCCCAAGACAAAGCATCAGTAGAGAGGATGAACATGGTGCGGACACCAAAGTTTGAAAGAGGCTTCAATCTAATTCAGTATGGCTTTAATTATTTCATGTGTCCTATAAATAGAGTAATAATTTTACTTCTTTGAATTTGAGTCATATAATTAAAGTTGGTTTATTTCAATTTGGGTTCTTGAGTCCAAGTAGGGTCAAATTGGTTTGTATTTAGTGAGTTTAGTAGTTGGAACTAAGAGAGGTATGGAATTGGGTTCAAGGTAAGCCAGTGAGCTTGAAGATTGGATGCATTCAATCACTCCAATAAATCAATCCAAGGTGGACACCACTTCAGCAAGCATTGTTGGGTGCCATGTCAACCTCTTGGTGTACACATCATCAAGCCACATCATCACATGCCACATCACCAAGGAGAATTCAAATTCAAAGGAGCTGCCTACTTTTCTCTTCTTTTTTTAAGCTTAGTTATAAGTTGTTTCAACCTCCCACCCTTATAGCTAGCTTAGGTTACAACTTTTCATGAAAAGCTCTCTTGTAAAGACAATTTATGATGAATGAAAGTTGAGTTTATTTTCTTCCATTTGTGTTGGCAAATGTTCTCCGAGAGGGAGTGGGTGAGAGGCCTTTAGCTACTTCAAGAAAGTCATCTCCACGCCAAGATCCATTAGTCATTCTTCATTCCATTCTACCGTCCCATCCCATCTTTCAAGGTGCAAGAAGACTCCACAAAGAAGGCTGGCCAAGCTACCTCAAATCCGTCAAGCTTCATCTTAATTTCAACCTTTCCTTCCTCTTCCTTTATTTCATTAATACTCCACCAAATTTTTATGTTTTTAACTCTAATTTGGTTTGTGTAGGATCCCCGGGAATTTCAGGTTCCAAAGAAGAAGGTCTTTCATGACAAGAAATAGATACAAGAAGTCCTACAACTAGAGGAATCTCCTTGTCATCCAATCACTTCATCCTTGAGTGTAAACCTTCCAATCTATGATATATTAATGGCCGGATACCCATCTTTCAATATTTTTTGATATGAAATATTAGAGTAACTAAGCCCTAGCTTGTGTGGTTTCTTAGCCACAAAGATCCTTTCTCTTTACTATTTTGAAGGATTCTTCTCCAAGTCTAGTTTAACATGCAAATCCCTTCATAAAAATGTTTGCTCTTTTACATGAAAATGTAGCCTAGCTTCAATTTATTATTTATTTATTTATTACTATCTCCTCCTATATTGCATTATTCCAGAGCATAGTTGGTTAGGGCATATTTTCCTATTTTCTATATTTTTTGTTATTTTTTGCAATTTCTGCATATAGACATAGGGCTGAAATTTCATTCATTTAAGGATGGATTCATGGAGTTCTTTTCTCTTTTGTGAATCTTAGCTCATATTAGACTCCAAATTAAGTCGTGCCAATTCAAACAAGATCTGAAAACTTTTCCAATGGGTTTCAGATCTAAGATTTCTTTAAACATTTGCATGAAATTTTTTTTTAGCACATTAGACACCTAAATTTTGGCCACATTTTAAATTTAAAGTTTTTCTCTAAAAAAAATAGAATTTAAATTTTAAAATTTAAATTTTGAATTTTGAATTTTGAAATATGAAATTTAAATTTAAAATTTGAATTCTTGTTTAGTTAAATTAGTTATAACTTGTTTGAAGTTACATTCTTAATTAGTATAGTGATATTGCTTTGTTGCATGCCATCATTTGTATAAGCTATCTTAAGGGCACTCCCATCACAAGATAAGAAAAGGATTTCATCACCTTTCTTTAGCCTAAAAACCATAATCCTTCATGTGCGAACCCAAGCCTCTAACTAAAAGAAAGTAGTAATCTAATTTGCTCTAGTAAGCTAGGAACACCCACAAGGTCGGGTTCAAACCAGTGTCAAGTCAGTGTAGACATCTTTTCTGTGTGTGCTTGTGCATTTGGTGTCTAGAACAAGTGGTTCAAGGACAAAAGCCCAAAGGAAGGTGGGCTGGTCTGCTTACCTGGCCTATTTTAATTGTTGTCTTAGGCAAGCAACGAGGGACCTCCACCAACCGTATACTTATCTGGCCAGGTACAAAGTTACTACAGTCTAAATTGTTACCTTGACTAAACATATGGTTTGGGCTTCTAGGTCTAGCACACTCTAGAATGAGTTCATTTGCATTATATGACAACTAGATCAGGAACCCCATACTAGCACAATCCAAGTCAACCCAGTGTAGCCATGGACCCAAATCTAGAAGTTTTGATGAGGACTATGACTGAGCAGTATAATTAATTGAACACTAGGTTTGACCAGATGCAAGAAAGGATTGATTCCTTAGAAGAATCTCATATGACTCCTGCTGAGCCTTAATCACCCAGAATTATACCTCTGAATCCTAGAGTCCAATATCCTAAACCTATTATTTAACCCCACCAAAGAAGACCTCATCATGACTACATTGATCAAGATGAAAAAGCCCTTAGGAGTATTCGACTTGATGCACCCACTTTTGATGGGGACCTAGACCCTAAGGTGTACATAGATTGGGAGGGAGATATGGACCAATATTTCGAATGGTATGAAATGTCAGAGGATAGAAAGTTTAAATTTGCCAAGCTTAGGCTAATCCGACAAGCTAGGTTGTACTAAAAAAATATTGAGCGATTGTGTAGGCAAAGAGGAGACATGCCAATAGGTACTTAGAGAGCCATAAAAATTAAGCTTAGGGAGAAGCACCTACCTATTTCCTATAAGCAAAGGTTACTGGAACAATGGCAACGCTAAGTCAAGGGAATAGGCCTGTGTCAGAATACATTGCTAAGTTTGATGAATATGTTATGCGATGTAGTATTGTTGAATTAGAAGATGTAACCCTATCCAGATTTAGAGCCAGTTTAAGGGAAGAGATTCAAAGAGAACTGTTCCTTAGAGAAGTCCATGACTTAGAACAACCATACCAGGTAGCTAGGGACTTTGAAAGATTCCAAAGAGTACCATTTGTCTGTCGGTCTGAACCCAAGAAGATGAGTGCCCCAAATCAAAAGCCTAATCCAAGCCAGATTCACTTTAGCCGACCCATACCCAATACTCCTTTAGTCCGAAAGATTGATAAAGGAAAGAGTCCAAAAATCCAAAGAAGTAATACTCAAAACATATACTATTTCAAATGTCATAAGGTAGGTCATTATGCGAGTCAATGTCCTACTAGCGCCTTGCATATAGGAGAAGTAGAGGAGGAAGTTGGTAAATCAATTGAGAATTTGAAGGAAGAGATTTATGAAACAGAAATGAAACTAGCTGATAAGTATGATGGAGATGAAGAAGTTTTAGACTTGTTTGAGTTTTTAGGAGTTGTTAGATGTATCTTAACCTAGACCAAAGAGCAGGAAGACTGGTGTAGGACTAATATCCTACAAACTTTTATCAAAATAGGGGAGAAAGCGTGCAAAATCATTATAGATAGTGGGAGTTGTGTCAATGCAATTTTAACTGATACTGTTAAGAGTTTAGGATTACCCATTGCTTCCCATCTCAACCCTTATAAGGTTTCCTGGATAGATTCTACTTCGATATCGATCAAGTTTAGATGTCAAGTTCAGGTGCAATTCTAGTTGTACCTAAAGAAAGTTTGGTGTGACATACTTCCAATGAGAGTTAGTAGCATTATTCTTGACAGACCTTGGTTATATGATCGTGATGCTACTTTATTTGGTCGATATAATTCTTGTTCCTTTAGTTTTAATAGAAAGAAGATAGTTATAAACCCTTTTCCACCCAAAGATAATATTAAGAGAGGGTCTAGTAACTTGAAGGAAAAGAAACAGGGGTTGCATTTGATGAATGATAAAGACTTAAAAAAGAAATTAATGAAGGTTCACCAATTTGGATCCTATCAACCTAGGAAATCTAGAACCAACCCCAGAAGGAACAAACCCAGAAAGTAAAAAAAAAAAAAAAATTAAGAGAGTTTCAAGATATCTTCCCTGAAGATCTACCTGATCACCTTCCACCACTTAAGGATATCCAACATGCCATAGATTTAGTCCCTAGCGCTACATTATCAAATCTATCATATTATAGGATGAACCCTAGTAAGCATGCTGAGTTACAAAAATAAGTTGAAGAATTCCTCCAAAAGGGATTCATTAGGGAATGTTTGAGTCCATGTGTCGTACCCGCATTATTGACCCCTAAGAAAGATGGCACTTGGAGGATGTGTGTAGACAGTCGTGCCATTAATAAGATCATAACTAAGTATAGGTTTCCTATACTCTATTTAGACGACATGTTAGATATGATGGTTAGTGCAACATTATTTTCAAAGATTGACCTTAAGAGTGGCTATCATCAGGTTAGGATTAGACCTAGGGATGAGTGGAAGGCTGGGTTTAAGACCAAGAAGGGTCTTTATGAATGGGTAGTGATATCTTTCGGACTGTCCAATGCTCCTAGCACCTTTATGAGAATCATGAACCAAGTCTTACGGTTATTTATAGGAAAGTTTGTCGTAGTTTACTTCGATGACATTCTTATATATAGCAAGACCTACGATGATCATTTAGACCATTTGAAGCAAGTCTATTTAGCTCTTAGGGAGAATAGTCTCTATGCAAACTTGAAAAAGTATGATTTTCTCACCAATAGAGTTATCTTTCTAGGTTTTGTTGTCACACCAGATGGAGTTTCTGCTGACCCCGAGAAGATTAAGTCAATTGTAGAGTGGCCTGCGCCAAATAATGTTCATGAAGAATGAAGTTTTTATGGCCTAGCTACTTTCTGTAGAAGATTCATTCGAAGGTTTAGCACCATAGTTGCACCAATCACGGATTGCATTAGGAAGGGCCATTTTGAATGGACCAAAGTTGCTGATAGGGCCTTCCTAGACATTAAAAAGAGGATGACACAAGCACCTCTCTTAAGACTGCCTGATTTTTCTAAGGTTTTTGAGGTGGCTTGTGATGCCTCTGGAGTAGGTATTGGTGGAGTTTTGAGCCAAGAGAATCATCCTTCAGCCTTTTTTAGTGAAAAGCTGAATGTAGCTAAATTAAAATACTCCATCTATGATAAGGAACTTTATGCGGTAGTCCAAGCTTTAAAGTATTTGAGGCATTACCTTTTATCATAGGAGTTTGTCCTTTACTCTGATCATGAAGCACTCTGGTTCCTCAATTCTCAGAAGCAACTGAACACTAGGCATGGTAAGTGGGTAGAGTATATTCAGGCGTATACCTTTATGTTGAAACACCATGCCAGGACTAAAAACTATGTAGCCGATGCCCTAAGTCGTCGATCCTTGTGTTTGACATCAGTTAGCACTGAAGTCATAGGATTCGATAGGTTGAAGGAAAATACCCCAATTGTCCTGACTTTAGTAAAGTTCATCAAACTCTACAACATAGACCATGTAGCTTATTTAGCGATTATACTTTACATGATGATTTTCCTTTTAAGGACAATAAGCTATGTATCCCACGAACATCGATTAGAGATTTCTTAGTGTGAAAAATTCATGCTAAAGGATTGGCTGGCCACTTTGGAAGAAATAAGACCATATTAACCGTCGAGGAGCAATTTTACTGGCCAAGCCTTAGAGACATGTAGTCAATATTGTTACCCGATGTAGGATGTGTACTATTGTCAAATATCAAAGGTAGAACACCGGGTTATACACTCCATTACCTATGCCTGAGTGTCCATGGCAGGATCTTAGCATGGACTTTGTTTTAGGATTGCCCAAGACCCTTAGGAAACACGATTCAATCTTTGTAGTGGTCGATAAATTTTTAAAAATGGCCCATTTTATACCATGTTCCCAAACTTTTGATGCCTCTAGGGTAGCCAAGCTTTTTCTCAATCAAGTAGTCAAATTGCATGGGTTACCTAAGACCATTGTTTCTGATAGGGATGTTTGTTTCATGAGTTACTTTTGAAAAATCCTTTGGCACCTACTAGGAACAAAACTGAACTTCTCAACTGCTTACCACCTCCAGACTAATGGACAGATCAAAGTAGTAAATGGAAGTCTAGGAAACTTATTGAGGTGTCTTGTAGGAGAAAGTCTAGGGAACTGGGTTCTATTATTACCTCATGCTGAATTTGCTTACAACAGCTCAGTCAATAGGACTACTGGTAAAAGTTCCTTTGAGATTTTCCATGGTTATAAACCTAGGAAACCTATCGACCTCATTCCATTATCCACTCATGCATGAATGTCTGAGTTTGCCGAGTCATATGCACAGCATATTAAGGAATTGCATAAGAAGATTAGTAAAAAAATTCAAATGAGCAATGAAGTCTATAAGCATATGGCCAATTCACGCAAATGAATGAAAGAATTCAATATAGGGGACTTTGTCATGGTTAAACTTAGACCTGAAAGATTCTCGCCGAGAACTATGAAGAAACTGCATGCTCGGAGAGTTGGACCTTTCAAAGTATTAAAGAGAGTTGGACCTAATGCATGTGTTAGAGTTACCACCAGATTATGACATTAGTTCAACATTTAATATTTCTGATCTAAAAGAATACAAAGAGCCGGTATTAATTCCTAGTGAGCCTTTTGAACCTTACCCAGCCTTTGAGAGTGAAACCCTACCAAAAGTGTCCACCAACAATTCAGTCAGAGTGAAAAGATAGGATTGAACGTATCTTGGATGACCAGACAATTACCACCAGAAATAAGGGCTATCAACGTTATCTAGTTTGATGGAAGGAAGGCTAGAATCCCAGGATTCCTGGATCACCCGAGAGGATCTGTAGCAAATTGATCTAGACCTGCTAGAAAGGCATCAAAGTTAGACTAGTCCTTACTCAACAGGGTCGAGTTCATCCCACCGTAGGAGAATTGGTGCGGACACCAAAGTTCGAAAGAGGCTTTGACCTAATTCAGTATGGCTTTAATTCTTTCATGTGTCCTGTAAATAGAGTAATAATTTTACTTCTTTGAATTTGAGTCATGTAATTAAAGTTGGTTTATTTTAATTTGGGTTCTTGAGTCCAAGTAGGATCAAATTGGTTTGTATTTAGTGAGTTTAGTAGTTGGGTCCAAGAGAGGTATGGAATTGGGTTCAAGGTAAGCAAGTGAGCTTGAAGATTGGATGCATTCAATCACTCCAACAAATCAATCCAAGGTGGATGTCACTTTAGCAAACATTGTTGGATGCCATGTCAACCTCTTGGTGTACACATCATCAAGCCACATCACCACATGCCACATCACCAAGAAGAATTCAAATTTAAAGGAGCCGTCCACTTTTCTCTTCTCTTTTTAAGCTTAGTTATAAGTTGTTTCAACCTCCCACCCTTATAGCTAGCTTAGGTTGTAACTTCTTATGAAAAGCTCCATGTAATTCGAATTTTTAAAAGTCCCTTGAATGCTTATAAATACTACTCCAAGCTCTCTTGCAAGACAATTTATGATGAATAAAAATTAAGTTTATTTTCTTCCATTTGTGTTGGCAAATGTCCTTCGAGAAGGAGTGGGTGAGAGGCCCTTAGCTACTTCAAGAAAGTCATCTTCAAGCTAAGATCCATTAGCCATTCTCCATTCCATTCTACCATCCCATCCCATCTTTCAAGGTGCAAGAAGACTCCACAAAGAAGGCCGGCCAAGCTACTTCAAATCCGTCAAGCTTCATCTTAATTTCAACATTCCCTTCCTCTTCCTTCATTTCATTAATACTCCACCAAATTTTTATGTTATTAACTCTAATTTGGTTTATGTAGGATCCTCTGAAATTCTAGGTTCCAAAGAAGAAGGTCTTCCATGATAAGAAACATATACAAGAAGTCCTGCAACTAAAGGAATCTCCTTATCATCCAAGAACTTCATCCTTGAGTGTAAACTTTCCAATCTATGATATATTAATTGCTGGATACCCTCTTTCAACATTTTTCGATCTGAAATATTAGAGTAACTAAGCCCTAGCCTGTATAGTTTCTTAGCCATAAAGATCCTTTTTCTTTACTATTTTGAAGGATTCTTCTCCAAGTCTAGTTTAACATACAAATCCCTTCATGAAAATTTATGCTCTTTTACATGAAAATGTAGCCTAGCTTCACTTCATTTTTTATTTTGTTATTTTTATCTCCTCCTAAATTGCATCATTCTACTTCATCCCTCATCAAAATAGGAACAGAGAAAGAGAACATCCCTTCCGCAGACCGACCTTAGAGTAAAAATAATTAGTCTGACTGTCATTAATAAAGAGAGAAAAGGATGGCCGGTAAACACAGGCCATAACCCAGTCAACAAAAAGCTCCTCAAATCCAAACTCCTGAAGAGTACGGCGTAGAAAAGCCCAACTCAATCTATCATAAGCTCTCTCCATATCAAGCTTGACAGCCATGAGACACTGGTGGCTAGAGGCTCTCTGAAGGTCATGCAAGAACTCCTGAGCTAGCAGGGCATTATTAGTGATGCTATGCCCTTTGAGAAAAGCCCCCTGCTCTGGAGATATGAGGCGTGGGATTACCGATTACATTCGAAAGATCAAGAGACGTGCATATACCTTATATAAGGTAGTGCAGAGACTAATAGACTGTTAGTGCTGAGGAGAGGAGGCATTAGTGCGTTTAGGAACAAGAGTGATAAGGGTCCGATTCCAATTAGAGGGCATAGCTTTAGTCTAAAAAATAGATTGGATAGCTTGCACAATATTCTGGCCCAAAATACCTCAATAGTGGCGAAAGAAAAAAGGTGGGTACCCATCGGGCCTAGGGGTCTTATCAACACCAAGATCCCATAAAGCCATTCAAATATCATCTGCCGAGCTCAACCTGGTAAGGATAGAATTCTCCTCATCAGAGACTCTATTGGAGGATAAGACTGGGGAAGCAGGGAGCCCCTCATTAGAATTCTTGATCCATCTAGACTGAAAGAAATGAAAAAGCTGATCCCTGATAACATAGATATACTCCTGAAAGTGGCCATCCTTATTAGCTAAGCGCCTAATTTGGTTAGCCGCTCGGCGTTTTAAAATGGCTTGATGAAAGAATCTAGTATTGCAATTTCCTTTCTTAATCCACTGAATCCGAGACCGTTGCCTTCAATAAATCTCCCACTGCATCAAAGAGAGTGGTGAATAGTCAAGCTGGATCTAAGGGTCGATAGGTCAGAATCAGTAAGGAATCCATCCTGATCCTTTTTGGTCTACAATGAAGAAATAATAGACTCAGCCTGCTCAACTTGTCTCACAATATCTCCCACCTTCCTTTTATTTCATCTAGAGAGTCTACGTCTAGCGAGAAGGAGTCATCTAGATAATCTGTAGGTTGACAGGTAATCGCCACATCTAAGAAATGATGGTCCTAGTAGAAGAATAAAATGTTCATAATTTCTCAAATCTGAACTACCTATACTGCTGTACATACCTATCAATAGAAATAAGAATAGGATAGTGTTTATTGATGAAGTGACCAACCGAACCCCAATCAATTGGTGACCAAACGTACCTTCATTGGACGAGTGCGGCGCCTTCTGTTCGTTTTCTTTTGGAAATTGGATCGACGGAATAATGAAGGAATAGCCCGTCCATCTCCAGCAATTTCGCCAACGTCTCCCATCAGTTGCAACAACTGGACGCCATCATTCAGCTGCTGTAACAAATCATCTCCAAACACATCATTGTCCAAATTTTATGTGCTTCAACTATTTATTAGTGAGTAGTTTAATTATTAGTAGAGTTCACTTTGGTATATGAAAAAACCAAAGGTACTTTAGGTTCTAAACAAGATAGGTTCTAAACAAAAAAATATTGAGCTAGATGCTTTGCCCACGTTGCCTTTTGGAACGATTCAACAATTTGAACAACTCTGACGGTATCTCATCACGAGACTATACAAATTAAATACATTGTTGTTGCAATTGATAATTAAAGTTTGGCAATTAAACCTTGAAGGCACCACGGAAAAGGATCCAAACATGTGACCTCATATGACAACGATTATTTTTAGGCTGGATTTCTTTCTTAAAGCTATGATTAAGCGACTTTGACTAAAATATTAATCTTCATTGATTGCAATAATTATTCTATTTTTTAATATTGGCATCACTTATTTTCCTGATGGTAGGTAACTGCGTATATGAGACCATGCCTACCATTTTTTTTCCTTATAGATAATGTTAGCGATGATTTAATCCCTTTAAAGATCAAAAGATTTTTAAAAATTGAAAGAGATTTACTCGTCATGTTTATTCTTCAATAATTTAGATATTCTTTCTTTTATTTCGCACCCACTATGTATAGAACTATTAATTATTAACTACTTTCTTCAAATTACGCACCATCACTTTGCTAATACTTAACTTATATTAGCAAAAATTTATGTTGTTTTTTGTATTTTTCTTTTTTCCCAATATAAAAACTATATTTTTATTAGACTCTAGGTTAGTAGTATTTTGCATCTTTGTACTTTCATGTGGAACGATATAATATGATGAATTTTAGAGAGAAACAAGTTACATAAAATTGATAAAGATATGTATAATACAGCAATCACTATTTGTTGAAGATTACTACATGAGTTATTACCTATATTGTGAAGGTTGGAGGTCTATATTTTGTTATTCAGAGAGGCCGGTGCTCTTGGGTGATGCACCAAAAAAACTCGAGTGATGTCCTATGCCAATGCAAGAGATGGTGCATATGGCTATATGAAGTAGTCTTTTCAAAGTACTATCCTCTCACCTTTGGAATCTGGAAGGCTTTCTTGTGCATTGCACGCAATGAAGGATGCACTCACCGCGCACGCATGCATCAAAAGTATTCTTATTTTTTTTGTATCGCATGCTTGGCCATGCGTGCAGCCATCACCGTGCATGGTGCATGCATTCACTATAGTAATTCAGCAGTGTGGCGACGCTTTTAATTTAATATCCCGATGCTTTTTTAGCATCGAAAAAGTTTTCCAACGCTTATAAAAGTGTTGGGACACTTAGAGTGGATATGAAATTTTTCGAAGCTTTGATAAAGCGTCAGTAAAATAAATGCCAACGCTTTATAAAGCGTCGGAAAAATAGGATGCAAAAAAAATATATCAATGCTTTATAAAGCGTCGGAAAAATTCTATGCCGATGCTTTTTAATGCGTCGGTAAAATAATATACCGACGCTTTATAAAGCGTCAAAAAACTATGCCGATGCTTTATAAAGAGTCGGCAAATAATATACTTCCTCCCTACCCAGGTATCCAACAACCAAAACTGTGCATGATATAAAACTGATTAAAATGCATTGTAAAACTAATAAAATAAAAAGGCCATTCTTGAAAGTTCCTTCTTCTTGTCATATTCCATATACATATCTAAATTAACATATCCACGTAAACCTTCATTGGTATCCCAATTGGATCATACCAGTCCCACTTCCCTGCTTTTCAAATGGATGCCAGCAGCACTTATTAAACCATATCTCAAGGTTTGGCCATTAATCCTTTTACCTGGATTAGCTGCGTGGAGACCATAATAATGACAACTTTAAAATAAAATAAAATAATACAAATCATGATAAATTTAGCATGCCTAAAAGCAATTTATATGCATGCATCCAAAAGATTATCTATCGATCTTATATTCATATATCCATGTTTATGAACAAAATACAAGCTTTGCGTTCAGCAAACATGCTAGTTTAGAAGAAAGAAGGCCCAATCTAAATTTATTTGTGATATATCAAAGTCTATAGCAATCTTCAGTTATTGAAATTTACTGTAGCCCAAATGACTGTAAATCTTAACAAATATTTTTTAAAAGAACCTAAAGTGCAAATATTGTAATCTCTCAAATTAACTTTTAAGAATCTGGATGTGCTAGCTAGTAACTTATGACCAAAAGTGTGTCAAATAATTAGATCAGGCCGCATATATATATATCCTAACTTACATATGCACTGGTAACTATATATATAGATTGGCCTTAAGTTCAAAATCTTTTTTTCAGAATTCAAGCCTAAATTCGACTGAAGTGTAGGCCAAACTCGGCTCCGGACCTAATGGAGCCAACTTACACCAACCTATTTTTAAATGCTTGTGCAGAAACAAGCAACATCACTCAAAAAATTTGTTATGTCATAAGAGACCTATTTCATACAGTTGAAAGAAATTTCATGTAAACTTTACTAACAGCTAATTCAAATGAAATCTAATAATTAGTCAAGATGATCAGGCTTTATAGAATGGGACTGTGGACAGGCGGCAGCTATTCTCTCAAGCCAAGGCCAGGGCAGCTGCTATGGAAAAGTCTTCCTGCACCGGGGATGGTGCAGGAAGCATGCATCGGCGTGCGGTATTGGCCGCATGCCCGTGCGAACGTGTATGTCACGGTCTATTGGACCATGGCGCGCTTCACATGCGTATCTGCATAGGTGCATGATCAATGCCGCGCGTCGATGCGCGACTTAGTCCACCGTAAATTAAGTCGTTTCCCAGCTGCTATATAGAATGGGACTGTGGGACACCCAGCCCACTTCCCTCTGAGAGGGTCGCGCAAAAAAAAAAAAACTCCCAGTTTTGATGGCTTGAGGCACAACACGTGGCTGATGGTATTTAGGTCACGTGGAATGGTAGAGGCAGGCCATTGCGGTGGGAAATATGCAATGCAAGGTCGTCACGGGACAGAGATGACATGGAATCTTAAAAAATATTTGTTAAGATTTAAAGTACAAAGAAAAGGGAGAGAATTCTTTTCTCGAGTCAAAGCTTACTAAGCAAAATTAAATTAATAATAAGCTTCAAGAAGATTCGAACGGACGAAAACTTTTTCTATACAAATTTTTATATCTTTGAATGAGTAAATGATCTACTTGCTTCTGATTTACCTTATGGAGCTCACATGACACTCTTTTCTCAATAGAATATGACTTATATAATTTATTTAGAAGAGCTATTAAAAGAAAATTTTACTTTCCCAAAGATAATACTCTTTAAACTAAATCATAAAAGAAGTGTTGACAATGAATATATTGGAGTTAATGCTATAACCATCGAACCTATTAAGCTTTCAAATCAGCAAAACTATTGGTATAGAAGGCCAAATAGATGATAAATTTTTAGAGCTACTAAAATTACATAAATTCAATAGATAAAAATAGAACCATATAATTTAATTTTTTACTGTTATATACTACTGTTTCGAAATACAGCAACTAAAAAAGTTATTTCTAAGCAGCTGAATCAGAAAAATTTCTAAAAAATAACCAAAAGAATAAAAATTATTTTTTTCAAAATTTCATAAACCTGCAGCAGACGACTTCGTATATCACTTCACAAAAGATTAAAAGTTCATACTTCCCCGTGGTTCTTGATTCACTGCACAGATGAACTTTCAAGACACAGATATCATAACATCTAAGCAAGATTATCTTGCACAAGCTATCATAATTTCATGACTTCAAATACAATTGGCTGATTTTCACCTGTATCAATGCAGTATGAATAACATGTCATGTGACTGCTATTTTCTTCCATTTCAATACTCAAAATGAGAAAGATAAAATTTAAAGGACTGGTCACAAGTTTTATAACATAAAACACACCAAATTGGCCAGAAAAGAGATTGAACAATAACTCCAACATTCAGAATAATTAGATTAGCAAAACAAATTGTATTGGTTTTGAAACAGAATGATCGGTAAACAGCAAACTCAGCTGGCAGAAGGAAATCATAGTAACGAAGTGACAAACATGATAGACTTAATTTTAAATCACACATAGGACGAGAAGATACCAAACCGTAACTACGGATGATTTCATATTTAAAATGACCCAGATAATCCTCTTACTAAGAAAAATTTCGTTATACAATCAACTAAAAGAGTTACAATTTAAAGTTTAATAAAATTTAAAAATACATAAAATGAAAGATCTAAAATAAAAGTAGCCGAGGTCAATGATCTGCAGAAGGAAGATCGTCACCCTGTCCGCTCCGATCTGATGCTCCAGAAGCCTTTAAGAATAATTAAAAAAAGTTTAATTTGCTTAACTATCAATTACAATATATTAGATAAATAATTAATATATTAATATAAAAATATATATTTAATAATATATGTATTTACTTGATGTGAAACAAACATCTGTACGATAGATGTAAGCTGCTCAATGTGCTCTTTCATAGAATCCATTGCTGCTCTATCGACGGCACTCCTCCGTTGCATCTCCTCCATCGCTGCTCTATCGGCGGCACTCCTCCATTGCATCTCCTCCATCGCTGCTCTATCGGCGACACTCCTCTGTCGCATCTCCTCAATCTCATGCTCAAGTCTGCAAATACCATCAGCAGCATCTGCATGTCTAGTCATCTCAGATAACTAGTGGGGGTGACTCCAACTCCATAACCCCTCACTCGACCGTAGCGCTCTGGCCCCATCAGCTCCGTAAACACCTGGGCCTCAATACGACTACTCTGCGTAGATGCTATAGAGTCATCGACACGCTCAGCAATAAGAGCCGTAGCTCTTTCCTGTATTAATTTAAAAAAATTAGTTAGATCTTACTGAATAATAAAATCAAATTAAAATCGTTGCATAAAATAAATTGTATTAAATAATTACATATAAGTCCCTTGATTCATCTCTGACAAAAGTGCCATCATTGTGAATATGAGTCATTCGGTAAAACTCCATCTTACGGGGTTCTCGTCCATGCTCATCCATCTACAAAAAAAAATTATAATTTGTAAATAATTTAAATATTCTGATACATATGCCTAAATAAGATGTTTACTACCTTTCAAGTTAAAAGTTTTTGAACATATACCCTTGGGTACTCAAGATCAAGGACAAGATTCCATAAAGCAGGGAAAAATTTTAGGTTGCTTAGAGTACTACTTGTCATAAGGAACAGGAATGAATGCAACGAGAGGATTGTGGCTAGTTACATTTGCTTTTCAGTATAAATCATTTGTAGCCTTTAAATGTAGGTAGTTAACCAAATTAAATATGTTGATTCTCTAAGAAGTTAACCTGGATATAAATCACGACTTAGAAGCAGTCACCATTGTAGAAAAGAAAAGCGATAAAAACTAAAAAGACCTTGATGCACGGGATAGAATTCTCACTGAACTTCTGGATATCACAGCAATTTATAATGGTAGTATGTTTCCACCCCTATCTCTTTTAATTATATTTTCATATCAGTGAAATTATGATGATGCCATTTGCTAAAACATCCATTTAGAAGCTTTTGAAATGCTCAAAACCAGATCGAGTTCAGCAAGTTGTAATGACCTTGCAATCTTCTATGATCGCATAATGTTGACTCAGCCCGTGCTGGCCATATAAATTTTATATTTCCTGGCTGGCATATCCTTGAATCACTTTCTTTCTGATTCATGAATTTGAGCGATACTAATTCTTGTTATCTTTCTAAAAACTCTTGCTTGTTTTCTTGTCAAAATCATCACTCAACATCAACCAAGCCATGTCAGAATCACCAAAACTTTAGTCATGAGTTATTAATTTGTAGATACTACATATAACCGATGAACCAAGTGTTATAGCTCTTCATCACAATATAATCCTAATATCCAAGATAAGTTTCATGGAATCCCTCATACGGTACTCTCAGAAACTTTTTATCAATTTTAGGCTCAGTATAATCTCTAAGCCTGAGTTTAGCTTCCCCCTCTTTGGGGGAAAAAAAACACAAACAAATTACATAATTTGGGGGGAAAAAAACACAAACCAATTACATAATGTTGTATCCCTTATCACCGCAGTCGATAGGGGAAACAAATCCAACAGACCCAAGTGAGAGAAGAGAATAAAGGTTATATTAAGCCAGAATGGCATAAAAATATCTCACTTCATTAAGCTAACAGAAATAGGAGTTGAAATAACCAAAAATTAGTAGATGAGTAAGTTTGTGGGCTTTCACCCGTTTTCCTGGTGACCTCATGGGAGGTATGATGCTAGGAGTGGGTTGTAAGTTAATAGGATGGTGCTATGTCTGCTTAGGGCATGCACTTGATTTGATATAAAAATATATCAAATCTGCATTACATTCAGGTTTCATTATAATAAGTAAATGATTTGATATAAAAATATAAATTTATAGTTTAAGGAACATACGAACTCTTGTCTAACTCGTGCATAACTCTTGGATCCCGATGTATAGGAAACAGACAGTGATGCTCGTGCAGCTTTACTAATATTAGAATATGTCTACAAAATCAAATAAATATACTTGTTATATTTTGAAAAGATTAAATATTTTAATAAAAATCTTAAAAGATTAAATAACAAGATACATGTCCCCTCTCAGAGAACCAGTAATGAACCAACTCCATCCATTGATGAGGAGGTATATCAGGAGGACAAGTACCAACTACCTGCTCCTCAGTCATACCCGGCAACTTGTACTTCATCTTCAAATATGCCTTATATTCTTTTCATTTCCGGTTGAGAGACTTCAGTACAAAATCATGAGCGGATGAAGGTAGTACAAACTTGGACTGCAAAAGAAATTAATTGTTAAGTCTAATAATTGACTTAATTAAAATAAAACAAGCTGTTTGTAACTTGAAAAAATATAAAACATAGCATAATATAACAAGTATACAAAATAAGAATTGTTTAGATTCAAATTTTTATTGCACAACTCGTATAATCTCAACTTTATACATCAGAAGCATGTCATTCCATTTTGCATAACTCAGTGGACAAAGCTGATACTCTGTGCAACTGATCCTAAAAAGGAACTCAATAAGCTAGCGGCTTTTTTAATTGGCTGCCCCAGCTGATTAAACTCAATCACTATCTGGGAACCCTCGTGCATTTGCCATACATCTCGAACTAATATGGACCCGCGTCTGCGTGTAACCGTCCTAGATTCGTCTGCATAAAAATAGATATAAATAAACCATAGTAAAAAGTGTAAATTTTTTATCAAACTAAATAAAAAAATAAATTACCCTGAATATGTAGCTCATCATCTTCTACATCGACAGTAGGATCATGATGCCCGGAGGATGATGGACATGCTGTAAACTGTTGTGCCGAAGGATTGAACGCAACGTCCGGTACTGAAGAAGAACCAGCATGAACCTGCTATGATGAAGCAGAAGTGCGAGCCTCTATCCGTGAACGCAGCATAATGTCACCTATCATTTACATCAGAGTAAGAGTTAGTGAAAATAAATATTAAATTAACATAATAATTACTAGACATGCTTACTTGTTAGCCTAACTTGCTAGATTTCAGTTCCTTTCAAGCAATCAAAAGTAAAATCAAGTCTAGCAGTGAGTCAACGCAGCAGAAGTTGTTCATCTACAATATGACTGTTATTTATCTGGCAGTTCAATTCATTTCGTTAAATATCCTTACCTTGTAAGTTGCATGCATCTACTCTTTGAATCATTCCATATGATCATTAGTTGGTGAATTGGACTTGCAATTGATTTGATGGTTGAACTGTAGACATCTTTCTGGGTTTGGGCTCTCTGGTGTATTTACAGACTTCAGTGTATTGGATGCCTTGGAAATTATGTGAGTACAGTGATCGAAATTGCAAAAAAAAAAAAAAAAAAAAAAGGAAAAAGGACTTCCAGTTTATTTAATTTTTCTAAGCTTACTCTTTTGGTGCATGACAGAGACTTGCACAACAACAGCTTCAGTGGAGAAATTCCATGTTTCTTAGGCAACTTTCCCAACCTACAGGAGTTGTAAGTTAGAAAGAACCCCTGCTTCTTAGTACCATTAACTTCCCCTGGTGCTTTCTCTCATGACAACTGACTAGAATTGTATTGTTATTGTGCTGAAGTAACCTGGTAGACAACAGTTTCAGCGGATCCATCCCATCCTCGCAGACCCAAAACACCAAGCTTAAGTTGGAGTAAGTGATCCAAAACCTCTTCAGAGTGAATGAAGTTGTCACACCCCAGACCCTATATTGGATCTAGAGGTGGCAACCCGCCGCATGCCGGGCATGCAAGGCGTCCCGAAATATAACCTTTAATACAAGAAGGGGTAATAATTATATTTCGTCCAATTTAAATGGTTCTTAATACAACCATAAACATATGTTTTAGGCTACATGCCAAAATACATAACTCAATGGGGTTACAACAAAGTACTGGATCTAAGCCACTCTGATAGCTGCTTCAACTACCCCATATCCCCATCTTCAGTTCTGTGGCTCTGAAAAACATTGTGAGATTTAAATGAGCTCACACTCAATAAGTAAGCCAACTATAATGTAATATAATCACTTTATGCTTTTATAAACTAAATTTTTTCACAATAAACATCTGCCAAGCTCCCATATTTCAGATACATTTACCATGTTATCAAAACATGCATTATATGCTCAAAATAAATTTTGGAAGCAATTGCCATATATAGTATATCAAGAATATACAATTTCAGGATAAAACCACTGTAAAAAGCATGTAAAAAAAATGTATTTTTATATCAATGTCCCACGGCCACACACTATGTACACAGAACACCCTCCTCGGGTGTAACACCCCCCTCGGGTGTATCCTCCCTAAATATCCCCTAGGAGTCAGGGTCCTGAAACCAGTATCATGCACTCACATCCTGCCATATCCGGCTACAACACACCCCAAGGGTATGTTCTCCATATACCCTCCTATGGAGATGGGTCCCGGTGCCATGTGGCATAATATTGCCATATCCTGTCACAGCACACCTCCTGGGTGTGTGTGCTCCATATACCCCCCTATGGAGTTGGATCCCGGTGCCAAGTGAGTCATGCAACATATCACATCATACCATATCATAGCGGACCATAGTGGGACATATCATCATATACACAAAGTATCATTTGCTCAATAGCATGTATCGTTACAAAAATGCAATCCATATACTTTTCATAAAAACATGTCACATACACATGTATATTTATAAAACCTTTAACAATTTCAAAGTCATGCCAATTGATCAGTTGTCCACATAGATACCCAATAAATAATAAACTAATCATAGCAAAGGCTCATTTACAAATAATAATACCAATCCATTTTCTTATTTTTCAAATAATGCAATATATAATAATAACATTTAAATACATAATTTTTATATTTTAATAATTTATGAAAATTATGATAAATGACTTACTTACCTCCTGGCGCTAATCCAAGGATGTAATTCGGCTATTTAAGCACCTGGGTACCTACAACATCAATTTCCCAATTTTTAGTCCCCAAAAGTAGCATATCAAAATAGCTTTTAGCTCTACCCAGTTTTAATCTCGGGGCCAACTTGGGGCTTGAATATCTCCCAATACATAAGCCCAAATGGAAAATAAAAATACCCTCAGAACTAGAATCAGTACTGATCCAAAGCATATTTTATTTTTCCATTTTTGGCTCAATACGGGGTCCAAATCGTGGCCCAAATTTGCTCGCGAGCGGCCCAACAGGGCCCAAAAGGGGGAAACGGCCCAAACGGCCCGCTCCCCCTTTCACCCCGCTTCCCCTGTTTCGATCGAAACAGGGGAAGGATTGTGCCGGCGGCCAGGGCCGCCGCCGGCCACTCCCCGGGGAGGCCCGGTCGCCGACGATCGGCCCGGAGCTGGCCGTCGCCGCGGCCGCCACCCATTCCCTCTCTTTATCCCTCTATTTCTCTCTCTTTCTCCCGTTGCCTGTCACGGCTGCCACCCGTGCCGGTGGCTCGGCCTGCCATCATGGCCGGTCGGACCTCCACCGGACGCTGCCCCAGCGCCGGTGGAGGCCGCCGACAGCAGCCCGGGCCCGGTGAGCCGGCGGGCACTCCGCCGGGCCCGAACCAAGCCGCGGAGCGGCTTGGTTCCAAAAGAAGGGAGGGCCGCCCGGCGGCCCTCCAACGTCCTTCTCCGGCCGCCTCGAGCGGCCGGACACCACCCTCCCCGCTCCTCCGGCCGCCTCGAGCGGCCGGGCACGGTAACGGAAGGAATTCCTCCCGTTCACCCTCTCCCTGCCTCACTGTCACCAAGAAATCGTGGAAGAAATGGGGGGGGGGGAATACCTTAAGACCGATGGTGACAGATGGAGGAAGAGGCTCCCCTCTTCCTCCCCATTTATAGAGGCAAGGGGAGGGCCAGCCCTCCCCTGCTGCTCGTGTGAAGAGGGGTGCCAATGCGCCCCTCTTCCTTGACCGACGGGCGCCGCCCACGTAATGCACGCGGGTGGCACCGCAGAAGACACAGGGGTTCACATTCTCTCCTCCTTATAAAATTTTGGCCTCGAAATTGATGTACTTCTTATAACATTTAGAATCCAAAGCTTTGATCATAAGAATTATTATCTTTTTATTTACATATACTAAGATACAAATAGGTATGGATATTTCTTTTTCACTTCCTCCTCCAGCTCCCAAGTAGCTTCCCTCTCAGAATGGTTACTCCACTGAACCTTGACATAGGGAATGCTACGCCGTCTTAAGACTTGGTCCTTGCGGTCCACAATACGCACAGGATGCTCTTCATATGTCAGATCATTCCTTAACTGCATGGGCTCAAACTGTATCACATGGCTGGGGTCAGAAATATACTTTCTCAACATAGATACATGAAATACATTGTGTACCCCAGAGAGCACCGGAGGTAATGCCAGGCTATAAGCCACCTCCCCTACTTTACTCAGAATCTCAAATGGCCCAATGTATCGTGGACTTAATTTACCTTTAATCCCAAATCTCATCACATTTTTGGTTGGTGATATCTTCAAAAAGACATGGTCTCCAACCTGAAATTCTAGCTCCCTTCTTCTCACATCTCATAGCTCTTCTGTCGGCTCTGAGCTGTGCGGAGTCATTCCTTAATCAACTGCACCTTCTCTACTGTCTGCCGAATCAGTTCAGGGCCCAACAATCTTCTCTCTCCCACATCATCCCAACATAAGGGGGATCTGCATTTTCTACCATACAAGGCCTCAAATGGAGCCATCTGGATACTGGCTTGGTAACTATTATTGTAAGCAAATTCCACTAAAGATAAGTGGTTGTCCCAAGCACCGCCCAAGTCCATCACACAGGCTCGCAACATGTCCTCCAGGGTCTGTATGGTCCTCTCAGACTGCCCATCTGTCTGAGGATGAAAGGCTGTACTGAAGTTCAATTTGGTCCCCAGAGCCCTATGAAGACTCTTCCAAAATTGGGACACAAACCGAGTATCCCGGTCTGATACAATAGATACGGAGACACCATGAAGCCTCACAATTTGTTCAATATACATGTGGGCTAATCTCTCACTGGAAATTCCAACTCTGAATGACAGGAAATGGGCTGACTTCGTCAATCTGTCTACAATGACCCACACCGCATCATTGCTCCTAGGGGTCTTAGGCAGACCAGTCACGAAGTCCATAGTGATCTTCTCCCATTTCACTGTGGAATCATCAGAGATTGAAGAGGTCCCGCAGGCCTTTGATGTTCAGCCTTCACTTGCTGACATATTAAACATTTGCCACATACTGAGCAATCTCCCTTTTCATTCCCTTCCACCAAAACTTTTCTTTTAGGTCTCTGTATATCTTGGTGCCTCCTGGGTGCACTGTATAGGGAGAGTAGTGGGCCTCCCTCAGAATTTCTGCTCTTAGTTCCACCGCATTTGGCACACAGAGCCTGCCATCAAATCTCAGGGATCCATCCTCCATTATAGTAAATTCATTTTGAACCCCTGACTTCACAACTTCTTTAATCTTTTGCAGGTCCAAGTCTTCTTTCTGGGAGGACTTGATCCTGTCTATTAGAGTGGGTTGGAGTACAAGTGCTGCCACAAGTCCATCGGACCGCTGTACTCGCAATCCAACCTCCAACTTCTTAAGGTCCCTCCAGATGTGAGGCTGAGAAGTGATCATAGAAGCTAACTCCGAGGAGGACTTCCTACTCAAGGCATCAGCTACCACATTGGCCTTCCCTGGATGATAGTGCAGGTTCAGGTCATAATCTTTTAGTAGCTCCATCCACCTCCTCTGTATCAAATTTAACTCCTTCTGAGTGAAGATGTATTTCAGACTTTTGTGGTCTGTATACACATCACATGACTCTCCATACAGATAATGCCGCCAAATCTTCAAGGCAAAAATCACGGCGGCCAACTCCAGGTCATGGGTAGGATAGTTTTGCTCGTATGGCTTTAACTGCCGGGAGGCATAGGCTATCACCTTCTCATTTTGCATCAGAACACATCCCAATCCCTTTCGAGAAGCATCCGTGAATAGGGTGAATCCTCCAGATCCTGACGGAAGGGTAAGGACGGGGGCTGATACTAAGCATTGCTTCAGCTCCTGAAAACTTCTCTCACACTCCTCAGTCCAATCAAACTTCGCTTGTTTTTGGGTCAAGCGAGTCAGGGGTAGAGCAATGCGAGAGAAGCCTTCCATAAATCTGCGATAATATCCAGCCAGCCCCACGAAACTTCTTATTTCAGACACATTGGAAGGCCTACACCAGTTAACAACTGCCTCAATCTTCTTTGGATCCACAGATATGCCATCTTTAGATATTATATGACCCAAGAATGATACTTGGCTCAACCAGAAGTCACACTTTTGCAACTTGGCATAAAGCTTTTTCTCCCGAAGAGTTTGCAGAACAATCTTCAGGTGGTCCATATGCTCCTCCTGGCTTTTAGAATACACCAAGATGTCATCAATGAACACCACCACAAACTGGTCCAAGTATGGCTTAAAGATTCTGTTCATCAAGTCCATGAATGCTGCCGAGGCATTAGTCAACCCAAATGGCATCACCAAGAACTCGTAGTGGCCATACCTAGTCCTGAATGCTGTCTTAAGCACATCCCCAGCCTTGACCTTGAGTTGATGGTATCCTGACCGAAGATCAATCTTCGAGAATACCCGAGCTCCTTGGAGTTGATCAAATAGATCATCAATCCTTGGCAGAGGATACTTGTTCCGCACTGTTACCCTATTGATTTCTCAGTAATCAATGCAGAGCCGAAGACTTCCATCTTTCTTTTTGACAAATAATACTGGAGCACCCCAAGAAGATACACTAGGTCTGATGAATCCCCGGTCAAGGAGCTCCTGCAATTGGCTCTTCAACTCTTTTAGCTCAGCTGGGGCCATACGGTCCGGGGCTTTGGATATAGGTCCAGTGCTAGGGGCCAAATCAATAGAGAACTCAACCTCCCGATCTGGGGGTAATTCGGTCAAATCACCTGGGAATACATCAGGAAATTCCCGAGCCACTGGAATATCCTCCAGCTTGACCTCATCCTGCTGAAGATCTTTGACTACAGCAAGAAACCCTTGGCTACCCCTCTTCAAATACTCGCGGCCTGTAGTGCTGACACGAACACCGAGGCCAGATGCTCCTGACTTCCAGTAAAACTAAATTCAAGTTGATTAGGAATTTTGAAGATCACCATCTTCCTGAAACAGTCTACTGAAGCATGATAGGAGGCCAACCAGTCCATCCCAAGGATAACATCGAATGATTTTAGTGGGAGGACGATTAGATCGGCCTTCAATCTCCTATCCCCCATGTTAATCAGGCAAGATCTGCATACTGAGTCTACCCTCATAACATCACCATTTGGGAGAGCAATGCACAACTCCTGCTCTAGGGAAATGGGTGTCAAAGATTCATCCTTAGCGAGATATGTGCCAGATACAAATGAATGCGTGCACCCGGATCTACTAAGAATTGAGCATAAGCATTGCCTACTTTAATTATACCTGGTCACAAAATTTAGTTTATCTTAGATGTCATGAGGTTTAACAATACTTTTATCATTCATGATCAATGCATCCCATTGCATATGAATGAAGTAATCTTAAACGAGTACTTAAGTAACAGGCGTACCTGTCACAACGGAGTTGGAAGCGGCAGCATCCTGTTGTGTGAGAGTAAAGACCCTTCCCTGGGTCCTAGGCTGCTGCTGCTGGCCTCTGCCCTGATCCGCAGGAGGCCACGGATCCCTCCGAAGGGGACAAGTGGCCATCTTGTGACCCACCTGCCCACATATGAAGCAGGCACTAGCCGTCCCGCGGCACCACTTGCCTGGATGGGAGTTTTCGCATTGAGGGCAACGAGTTTCCGTACTCTTCGGTCTTGAGGGGGCCTGATAAGAACCTTTCTTCTTGGCCTGTCCTGAAGACTGGCCAGAAGGAGGCCCCTTCTTCTTCCTCTGCTGCTGCTCCCACTGCTTATGGACCACACCCATATCTCTCTCAATCACCAGGGCCTTGTTCACCACAGCACTGAATGTGGAGAGTTCAAAGGCATTGACTGCTTGCATCAGTCTAAGCCTCAGTCCCTCGGTGAACTTGATGATCTTGGCTCTCTCAGTGGCGGCTATGTCTGGAGCAAACCGAGCCAACCGGGTAAACTCGGCTTCATACTGCGCCACAGAGAGATTTCCTTGCTCCAGTTTGACAAACTCCGACTGCATCTGCCTCTGCACACTATTGGGAAAGTATTTGTCATAGAAGACATCCTTAAACTCTCCCCAGGAAACAGTTCGTCCATCCATTCGCTGCTCCACAAGTAGCCACCAATCATATGCCTCCCCCTGAAGGAGGTAGGTAGCAAATCTGATTCGCTCCTCCTCTTGGCTACCATGAGCTGCAAAGGCTTTCTCCATCTCCCTCATCCATTTTTCAGCATCGGTAGGGTTAGTAGATCCACAAAAGGGAGCAGGGGCCAAGCTCTTGAACTCAGCAAAGCTCTGGCCCCCTCCCCGCCAGGGCTGGGATGGAGCCGACTGAACAGGCTGCGGAGCGGGAGAGGCAGGATGAGCCGGCTGGATTTGCTGAATCTGTTGCTGCATGTCTTGCATAGCCTGCGACATTCCCGCCAGAGTCTGAAGCAACTGGGCTTGAAATTGCGGTTGATCATTGTCAGCTAAATTAACGGAACTAGAGCCTCCGAAAGCTTGCTGGCCTCCCTGCTGGCCCGAGTCACCAGCTTGGGAGTTCCCAATAGGCCGCAGACTCCTAGTGCGACGTGGCATCCTTAACTCCTGCCAGAGTTAGGTCCCAGTCAATAACCTTGTAAACCACAAAATTCAAGCCTCCAAAATATATTACTTGAAATTTTTTAATAAAGTTATCACCCTCCCAATGTAATCCTAATGTTCTGCCTAGTGTCATCTGGTGTTTGTCCCTAAGGTTAAACCTAGGCTCTGATACCACATAAGCTGTCACGCCCCAGACCCTATATTGGATCTAGAGGTGGCAACCCGCCGCATGCCGGGCATGCAAGGCGTCCTGAAATATAACCTTTAATACAAGAAGGGATAATAATTATATTTCGTCCAATTTAAATGGTTCTTAATACAACCATAAACATATGTTTTAGGCTACATGCCAAAAATACATAACTCAATGGGGTTACAACAAAGTACTGGATCTAAGCCACTCTGATAGCTGCTTCAACTACCCCATATCCCCATCTTCAGTTCTGTGGCTCTGAAAAACATTGTGAGATTTAAATGAGCTCACACTTAATAAGTAAGCCAACTATAATGTAATATAATCACTTTATGCTTTTATAAACTAAATTTTTCCATAATAAACATCTGTCAAGCTCCCATATTTCAGATACATTTACCATGTTATCAAAACATGCATTATATGCTCAAAATAAATTTTGAAAGCAATTGCCATATATAGTATATCAAGAATATACAATTTCAGGATAAAACCACTGTAAATAGCATGTAAAAAAAATATATTTTTATACCAATGTCCCACGGCCACACACTATGTACACAGAACACCCCCTCGGGTGTAACACCCCCCTCGGGTGTATCCTCCCTAAATATCCCCTAGGAGTCAGGGTCCTGGAACCAGTATCATGCACTCACATCCTGCCATATCCGGCTACAACACACCCCAAGGGTGTGTTCTCCATATACCCCCTATGGAGATGGGTCCCGGTGCCATGTGGCATAATATTGCCATATCCTGTCACAGCACACCTCCTGGGTGTGTGTGCTCCATATACCCCCCTATGGAGTTGGGTCCCGGTGCCAAGTGAGTCATGCAACATATCACATCATACCATATCATAGCGGACCATAGTGGGATATATCATCATATACACAAAGTATCATTTGCTCAATAGCATGTATCGTTGCAAAAATGTAATCCATATACTTTTCATAAAAACATGTCACATACACATGTATATTTATAAAACCTTTAACAATTTCAAAGTCATGCCAATTGATCAGTTATCCACATAGATACCCAATAAATAATAAACTAATCATAGCAAAAGCTCATTTACAAATAATAATACCAATCCATTTTCTTATTTTTCAAATAATGCAATATATATAATATAACATTTAAATACATAATTTTTATATTTTAATAATTTATGAAAATTATGATAAATGACTTACTTACCTCCTGGCGCTAATCCAAGGATGTAATTCGGCTATTTAAGCACCTAGATACCTACAGCATCAATTTCCCAATTTTTAGTCCCCAAAAGTAGCATATCAAAATAGCTTTTAGCTCTACCCAGTTTTAATCCCGGGGCCAACTTGGGGCTTGAATATCTTCCAATACATAAGCCCAAATGGAAAAATAAAAATACCCTCAGGAACTAGAATCAGCACTGATCCGAAGCATATTTTTATTTTTCCATTTTTGGCTCAATACGGGGTCCAAATCGTGGCCCCAAATTTGCTCGCGAGCCGGCCCAACAGGGCCCAAAAGGGGGAAACGGCCCAAACGGCCCGCTCCCCCTTTCACCCCGCTTCCCCTGTTTCGATCGAAACAGGGGAAGGATTGTGCCGGTGGCTAGGGCCACCGCCGGCCACTCCCCGGGGAGGCCCGGTCGCCGACGATCGGCCCGGAGCTGGCCGTCGCCGCGGCCACCACCCATTCCCTCTCTTTCTCCCTCTATTTCTCTCTCTTTCTCCCGTTGCCCGTCACGGCTGCCACCCGTGTCGGTGGCTCGGCCGGCCATCATGGCCGGCCGGACCTCCACCGGACGCTGCCCCAGCGCCGGTGGAGGCCACCGACAGCAGCCCAGGCCCAGCGAGCCGGCGAGCACTCCGCCGGGCCCGAACCAAGCCACGGAGCGGCTTGGTTCCAAAAGAAGGGAGGGCCGCCCGGCGGCCCTCCAACATCCTTCTCCGGCCGCCTCGAGCGGCCGGACACCACCCCTCCCCGCTCCTCCGGCCGCCTCGAGCGGCTGGGCACAGTAACAGGAGGAATTCCTCCCGTTCACCCTCTCCCTGTCTCACTGTCACCAAGAAATCATGGAAGAAATGGGGGGGGGGGGGGGGGAATACCTTAAGACCGATGGTGACAGATGGAGGAAGAGGCTCCCCTCTTCCTCCCCATTTATAGAGGCAAGGGGAGGGCCAGCCCTCCCCTGCTGCTCCTGTGAAGAGGGGTGCCAATGCGCCCCTCTTCCTTGACCGATGGGCGCCGCCTACGTAATGCACGCGGGTGGCGCCGTAGAAGACACAGGGGTTCATAGAAGTGAATCTAAGTATCTTGATACTTATTTCAAACACAGGACTCATTTTGACACCTAAAAACTACTCTAATCCTCCCCAAAGAAAAGGAACAGAAAAAGAACAAGAAAAAGCTGGCTCTGTGAAAGAATGAGCCTCTGTAAGCCCTTAAAAATAAAAAACAAGCAGAACTTCCAGAAGATGCAATCCTTGTACAACCAAATCTTTCTTCTAAAAAAAATAGAACTTTCTTAGCACATTAGAAAGATCCTCAATAAGTTGACTAATACTACAAGAGTTAGAAAGGAGGAAAAATATATGTAGTTACATGGAAACCCTTGCCAACCAATGAAGAGAACAGAACAGAAACTACGGCTGAGGTGCATCACAAAATTTCTTAGAAAATCCACTATAGTGCAAAATTTAATACCAACAATAAGAATCAAGCATTATCATTTCCTTCAAATTCTGTCCTAACCAAGGATACCATGGCATGTACATCATCAGCCAGTACAAAATTGAATGGCATTGAATGCGTATAAGTGTCATCATCTTCATCATCTTGCAACTGCTTTCCCATATCATATAAGTCCTCGGTTTTGTTTTAATAACAGTAGCCCAATCTTTATCTTTTGCATCTTGTACAAAAAATACTTGACGAGCTTGAGAAGAAAAATGAATGGATCATCCTTCAATAAGGCACCAGTATGTATCAACCTTGTAAAATTTACAAGTGTAAATCTATTTGCATCCTTTTTCAAACCCCTTGATGAGTTTATATCTACCCAATCATATCTAAATAATAGGACTTTAAAGATTCCGTAGTAATCTAACTCATAAATATCTTTTAGTGCACCATAATAAGTTTTTTCTTCTGCTTCCACCATAACACCGCTATTCTGTGTTCTTCTAAATTTTTTACGATCTTTAGTATGGAATTTAAAACCATTGATTATGAAACCATTATATCTATTGACGACTTTGTTACGTCCTCGAGCTAGGGCTATTAATTCAGCTAAAAAATTTCTCTTCATCATCATTGATACCTAGAAAATAAAAAGGAATGTTAACATGTTATTTGATGCTAAATCTATCTATATATTCTCTAAGTATATGTCAAACCTATTTTAAAAGCCATGTAGGAAATAACTCGACTAACCATCGCTGTTCAATCCTTGGATTAGGTCGAGTGCCATGATTAGCTTGTCGTTGAGACATTAAAAATTTGCTGCATAAAATTTACTTTGTTCATTTAGAACAAAAAATAAGATATGATATTTAAATATGAAATGCAATAAATCATACTAACCTACGATAGTCAGATATTATTTCACTATGGAGTAACACATAACGATGTGCTTGTGCCATTGATTTATGATCCAATACAATAGTTTCAGTTTTTCCCAAGACCCTACCTGCAGTTGAAAACTTATACAATTATGCGTTATGTACGAAATCACTATACCGTTGAGGTCTATTAAATGTTGTCTCTACACCTTGAAGATATCTTGCACAAAATGTCAAACACTCTTCAGCAATATATCCTTCTGCAATCGAACCCTCTGGATAGGCTCTGTTTCGTACATAATCTTTCAATCGCATAAGGTACCTACAACATAAATTAATTTTTAAACATAGCATAATTATGATGCTACTTTTATTAAAAATTATAGTGTATCGATTTATAGGATACATCAGCCTCTATAGCGTACCTCTCAATATGATACATCCATCTATAATGTACCAGTCCACCAAGCTTGACTTCCGAAGCTAAGTGAATGAGTAAATGTATCATAATAGTAAAAAATCCAGGAGGAAAAATCTTTTCCATCTGACAAAGTATAATAGTAACATCAGACTCTCTCCAGGATCAATAACTTTTGAACATAATGCCTTAAAGAATGATGATAACCGAACTATAACTGCAATAACTTGTTTAGGCATTGATGATCTTGAAGCTATTGGCAAAATATCTTGCATCAATATGTGACCATCATGACTTTTGAGATTAGAAATTTTCATATCTTTAAGATGCACACACCTTGAAATGTTTGATGCATATCTATCAGGTACTTTAATATTTTTCAATACTATAAGAAAATAATTTTTTCTTGAGGAGACGGTGTATAAGATGCAAGAGGCAAATAAGTTCTATCATTAGCAAGCATAATGGGATGAAGCTCCGGTCGGATACCCAATTCTTTTAAATCCAATCGTGCCTTCATGTTATCTTTGGTCTTTCCATCAAGATTCAACAATGTTCCAAGCATATTATCACAAACATTCTTCTCTATGTGCATGACATCAAGATTATGCCGAATAAGATTATGTTCCTAATAAGGTAAGTCAAAGAAGATACTTCTTTTCTTCCATAAATGCTTGCTAGGCTGATTTGTACATGCTATTTGTACATCTTCCTCATTTTCTTTTTCAAAAAAATTATCTGAATCTTCAAATACCTGTTCATCCATATTACTAATAGTCACTTCTTTTGACAATCCTTCTTGATCATTCCTTCCTCTTTTTTAGAGGACTTTGAGAATTTACAATATATGTAATTGATTGAATCCATTTGTATACGAACATTAGTTCCAGAAGGTGGAATTGGTGCACATGCCAATTCTATGGTACCATCAAATAAATCTTTCTGAAAACAAAACGGATGATTTGGTTCTAACCATCGACGATGACCCATATAATAAAATTTTTCTCCATGTTTTAACCAAATTGAATGTGTCGAATCTACACAACAAGGACATGCAACCCTTCCCTTTGTACTCCAGCCAGATAAATTGGCATATGCTGGAAAATCATTAATAGTCCACAACAAAGCTGCCCATAGTTTAAATGTTTCACCATTTGAAGCATCAATTGCATCGACACCTTCCCATAACTGTTTCAATTCCTCTATTAAAGGTTGTAGAAAAATATCAATATCATTTCATGGACCCTTATCACCTGGAATAACCATTGACAAGATAAGTGAGGATTGTTTCATGCACAACCATGGTAGTAAATTGTATGGTATTAGAACAACTGGCCAAGTGCTATATGTAGAATTTAGAGTCCAAAAAGGATTGAAGCCATCTGAAGCTAAACCCAACCGAACATTACGAATATCATCGATAAAATCAGAATGCCTAGTATCAAATGCTTTCCATGCTAGACTATCTGCTGGATGTCTCAACATTCCATCCTTCGTACGGCCTTCATCATGCCATCTCATTAATGAAGCTGTTTTCGATGATGAATATAGCCTTTTCAATCGAGGAATAAGAGGAAAGTAACGCAATACCTTTGCCGATTTTTTGTTTTGTTCGTTACATCATCCTCATCCTCTTCATGAGTTGTCCATCGTGAAGATCCACAAACATTACATGACTCTCGATCAGCATTTCCACCATGATATAACATACAGTCTTTCGGACAACTATGGATCTTTTGATATCCAAGATCCAATTTGTTAACAACTTTCTTTGCTTCATAATAAGAGGATGGTAAACCAGAGCCTTCTGGAAATGTATCCTTTAGTAATTTGAGGAGCATGGTGAAACTCTTTTCGGACCATCCATTCATATATTTTATATGGATTAAATGTATAAGAAAAGAGATCTTAGAAAATTTCAAACAACCCTGATATAATTGTTTATCTGCATCTTTAATTAAATTATAATACCGAGCTGACTCGGTAGCTGATGATTGCATCTGTTCCTCAACAAATGTTTGTTCCATAAATGTAGAACCATCACATATTCCATCCGTTTCATGTATATTAGTTGAACCTCCAAAGTTTTGAACACCATGTCGAAAAGCATCTGTGATCAAACCTGTTATATCATCTCCTACAAGGTTATCTTGCATATTACCAGATCCAAGATCAGATGAGGAGGGTTGATTACTTGATAATGGCAACATACATTCTTCATGAAAAACCCATCGAGTATAACCTCTTGCAAAACTATTCCATACCAAATGTTCTTCAACGGTCTGTGGATCTAGCCAAGAACTGTTAACACATCGCCGACACGGACATGAAATCTTTCCATTCAAACTACTTTTATCCATACCAAATTTAATAAAATCACGAACTCCATCTAAATATTCTTTGGTATTTCTTGGTTTATTTATCCAACTTTTATCCATTTTATGATAAATGATCGATAAACAACCAACTTTTATCCAATATCCTGCACGTATTTCATCATAAATCGAAAATCACAAGAGAGAAAGTGATAAATAAAGACTTAGAATTTTTGCATCTTGCAAAAAATGACTCAGAATATAGTTGAATGGAGAAAAATGATTCATATACTTGATCCCAACTAATTTGAGATTAAGGTTTTATTGTTGTTGTTGTTGTTATATAATAGTCAAAACATTGGATGTAGAATAGAAAAATATGAGAGAGAGAGAACAGTTGACAGTCTTGTCTAAGTTCATTGCTACATTATAAAGGGAATGACATCAACCTTATTAATTTTGCTGATGTTTTACCGATTCAGCTTATTAACAAGGATGTTCCGCTTCTTCTAATATGGAATTGTGTTAACATAATGGCCAACCTTGTTAAATAAGTTAAGCTTGTGCATAATAAGGGAGATTGCGCATATATGTGCTATAGTTTTAATTATACTAAATGTCCTATTGCACTATCTTTTACACTTTTCCTCAAACTTAACGTCAAGACTACACCAAGATGTAGGGCAGAAGATTAACATTCACTAAAAAATGGAGGTTAGGCTCACCATATTTGTAACAAAAGATGAAGATCCAAATTTAATAAGCCATGTCTAAATGAATTTGAACTGTGAAGGGTCTAATAATCTTTTAAACAATGAAAGCACAGGTTCTGAAATGGATATTATAACAATGAAAGGACAGCTATTGGCAAGATATCCTTTTCTAAGACATACATTATAAAGGGAACATGCTGGTAAAAAATTGATGACTTTTTCATTAGTACGTAAATGCAATCCAATTAATATAACTAAAAACCTTGCATCGGAAAACTCTCAATAAAATTCAATTCTGTTAAAGAGAAGAAGTACTATATCATTTTCAGTGGTTACGTCAAAACTCATCGTTAATTTAGTTGATGTAAACCCAAGTCAACTTCATTGTCAACTTATGAAGCTAAAGTCACTGAATGATAAAAATACAACATTTGATATGTTGACCGCTTCATATGTTTCAGAATTTCATAGAATTAGCTATACTTTTAGAAACAATAAGACAAATGCATCTTTTCTTTCTGATATCACAAATAGATGACTTCAAATTTTGTGGTTCAAACTATTTCTAAAGTTTCAGCTGACTGTGGCATTCTTGTTATGCATTCAATTTTAGTACGGAATATTCAGCCTCACTTTGGGATTGTGCCCAAAGGTGTAACATCAACTGACCAATCAGCCGCCAGAGATGATATTCAATTATCTGAATCCTCGCTAACTTTCTTTAGTGGTTAGTAATATAAGTTGACTTTCCTAATCCCCCTTACTACTTAAGTATTAAGATTGTCAGCTTTTAATTGCTGTCTGTAACAGTGTAAGACCACAGACAAAAAAAGAAGGGAAGGAAAGGCAGTTAACATTGGATTCTTAACAGAGAACTCTTCTATTTTACCATGTCAAATATATGTGTATAAATTTCATCAAATCTCCATCATAAATAGTACAGAGTCACCACATTAGAAATAGTCCTAGATAAAATAGACCTGGCTGTAAAATAGACTTGACATCACCTTGCTCATAAAAGGTTTATAGAGGCAATTTACATCATAGATTAAAGTAGAACAACAATGAACTTCAAACTATGATGGCCAAAACCTAAAACTATGTTGTTTCTGTTGGGAAGCGCAGAATACCCCCAAGATCATGGCTATAGCGTATATGAGTAATACAAAAAAAAACTTTTACCATTCTAATCTAAGAGTAGAAGATCATACCTTCAGATTTGAACTTTATCACTTTGATTCGATTGCTCGACCTCAACCTTTAGCCTTCCACCGTATTCCCGAAAATACCTTCTTTCTCTCACAAGATGGTGGGATCTCTCGGCCAACCTAGGGTTTCTTGTTTTCCTTTTTCCTCAAAAACGTTAACCCTAGCAACCAACTGAGAGGGTATTTATAGGGCTACAATAGGGACCAATAGAAAAATATGAAAAGGACTTCCTACGTAATTAAATCTCCCAAACCTACCCCGGGTTAGGATTCAATTACGTAAATTACAATTCATTCCACTAAAGAATTATAATTGTACTCCTAATCATATTCGAATTTATTTTCGAGCCTTAATATTAAATACTTATTATCTCCCCACGTTAAGATTATAGATATCCACCAATTAAATTTAATTACTGACAATATAATTTAATTGGCTTTTATTATCCTTGAGACTTATCCACTCAACTTATTTGATGTATCGGATTCAAAATCCACTTGCAAGATTTGATACAATCAAAACTTATAAGCTTTCTCAAGGGGATATCATCAATCCAATTTAACAGGACGTGATTTCCTTCAACTATTAATATTCACCATATATATAATGTTATTGCCCAACCCACTGAGTTTATTGACTCATATAGAATCTCACTCTATGTGTAATCAAAGCAATAATCACTACATACACGTGTCTAGAAATAGAATTCGGATTAAGAGCATAAGTAATCATAATATTCATGAGTTTTAAATTATTTTATAAAGTCAGTATAAAATAATTAACTCAACTGGGTCCTGTTCAATACACACAAAGTGTACTAGCACAAATAGTTAGAATAAACCATTCTCCGTAGTCAAGACAGACCTACTAAAAATTTGTGCTATAGTTCTACTGATGGTGTGTCCAATTCCATCTAAAACTATAAACAATAAACTTGTATTCCAAAAGAACCGATGATCTAGTCTTCTGTGTGTAAGCCGTACTCTACATACTAGATCAAATACTCTTTGTAAATACTAGACACATGCACATATATAGTAAATGACATACATTGCTCAAAATGAATTCTCATTAAAATGTAAAGACATAACATAAAGCATATCTTTTAGTCTATATCTCTATCAG
The DNA here is from genome assembly GCA_900491605.1 of Calamus simplicifolius. Taxonomy (NCBI): domain Eukaryota; kingdom Viridiplantae; phylum Streptophyta; class Magnoliopsida; order Arecales; family Arecaceae; genus Calamus; species Calamus simplicifolius. The sequence goes on from UESW01004305.1 coordinate 290,294, forward strand.
TTTCATCACAGAAAATTAGCAACTCAAACCAATCATCTTATTATATGCATTCCTACAAAAGTCAAAATGTTCCAGGCACATATAAGGTCTCCATGCCAAGAAATAAAAAGGTAAGAAATAAGAGAAGATTTGAAAATACAGATAGGCATGCTACCTAAAGGTAATGTTAGTCCAGCCTCTATGACAGCTTCAGGGATGGATGTTGGGTCTCCAGTCACAACTAGTTGCCTAGGAACTCCAACTTTACCTGCAACAAGACAACCATTATGGAAAAATTAAAAGTAAAAAGCTGCACAAATGAAACTATGCAGATATGCATAAAACAGATAATCATTTAGATTTCTTTACAACATCTTCACACATAAATGGATCTTATGCAGATGCTTGCTCTCACAGGACACCTGTCTAATAGCAGATTTACCACATAATTCTGAGGCCCCAAGGTTGTAAAATGCATCATCCGGTTAATTTCAACTGTGGTAGCTCAGCAATCGCATGGTGGCTTACCTGGTTCTTTCATACACTTTGCATGGGGCATATGGATAATGATAACACAGGAATATGAGGCAAGTAGTCTAGACCACAGCTCATTAATATTAAAATAGAAAGCAAAATGATAAAACAGAAGGATTAAATAAGTTTGCTGCCCCAATGCATCGCATAGGTTTTATGAATTGCACTTAGAAATTAGTGTAATACTTTAAAGATGCTGAATCTTGTCCAGCAACTCTCATCCATAATCTGCTTCTCATTACATTTGCCATGGTTGTAGTCTAAACATGTATGCATGCGCACAAACACACAGGTAAACTGAAAGCACATGAATAGCAGGAGTAAAATCATGAACAGGGAATTGACAAATTGTATTAGACTGAGTGTAACCATGGCATGATCTGCCTTCGTTACAAGCACTAATATATCATAAGATAGCTCAAAGACACCCGGATGCCATTATGATTGATGATGTCATGACCAAGTTGCACGTTACCAGGACTTTCTTTTGATCTCCTGCAACATTTACTGGAATATACTATAGTAAAAATCTTGAAGGGTTTCATATTTAATCTATTGATTTTATTTTTTTTTATTTTTGTTGCCCCGAATCCATCTATCTAAGCATTGCTACATATGCCCACTAAATTATTGAAACTAACATCCACACGGCAACAGTAAAACAAGTTAGAAGATATGTCAGTCTAACAGTTAAATTTATGAAGGATAGAAATTCTCAAAGGCAGGACAACGCTTTGTTGGGGAACGCGGAATACCCTCAATCATGGCTATAGCGTATATGAGTAATACAAAAAACTTTTACCATTCTAATCTATGAGTACAAGATCATACCTTCAGATTTGAACTTTGGAACACTTTGATTCGATTGCTCGACCTCAACCTTTTAGCCTTCCGCCGTATTCCCGAAAATACCTTCTTTCTCTCACAAGATGGTGGGATCTCTTGGCCATCCTAGGGTTTCTTATTTTTTTTCTCCAAAAATGTTCTCCCTAGCAACCAAAAGAGAGGGTATTTATAGGGCTACAACAGGAATTAATAGGCAAATATGAAAAGGACTTCCCACATAATTAAATCTTCCAATCCTACCCCGGGTTAGGATTCAATTACGTAAATTACAATTCATTCAACTAAAGAATTATAATTGTACTCCTAATCATATTCGAATTTATATTTTCGAGCCTTAATATTAAATACTTATTATCTCCCCACGTTAAGATTACAGATATCCATCAATTAAATTTAATTACTGACAATATAATTTAATTGGCTTTTATTATCCTGGAGACCTATCCACTTAACTTATTTGATGTATCGGATTCAAAATCTACTTGCAAGATTTGATATAATCAAAACTTATAAGCTTCCTCAAGGGGATATCATCAATCCAATTTATCAGGACGTGGTTTTATTTAACTATTAATATTCACCATATATATAATGTTATTGCCCAGCCCACTGAGTTTATTGACTCATATAGAATCTCACTCTATGTGTAATCAAAGCAATAATCACTACATACACGTGTCTAGAAATAGAATTCGGATTAAGAGCATAAGTAATCATAATATTCATGAGTTTTAAATTATTTTATAAAGTCAGTATAAAATAATTAACTCAACTGGGTCATGTTCAATACACAAAGTGTACTAGCACAAATAGTTAGAATAAATCATTCCCCGTAGTCAAGACAGACCTACTAAAAATTTGTGCTACAGTTCTACTGATGGTGTGTCCAATTCCATCTAAAACTGTGAACAATAAACTTGTATTCCAAAAGAACCGATGATCTAGTCTTCTGTGTGTAAGCCGTACTCTACACACTAGATCAAATACTCTTTGTAAATACTAGACACATGCACATATATAGTAAATGGCATACATTGCTCAAAATGAATTCTTATTAAAATATAAAGATAAAATATAAAGCATATCTTTTAGTCTATATCTCTATCACGCTTCACAGTTACATATATTGTTAAGCTTAGATTAATTCACAGCAGCCTTATTTTATTGGAACTCATCTTTTCCATGAAGCCAAACAGATCACAGTCTTAAAGAACACTCACATGGCAAACTCTTCCCATATTCTAATACTAGGTAACAAAGAAAAAAAAAGAAGTTATAAGTTACAATAGTGATTCATTAGTGTGATTCATTCATGACTGCGTGGCACCTTGCAAAAGCATTCCTCCTAGAAGCAAGGCATACAGCCTTTTCACCGTTGATTGCATTCATACATGATGCAGGTATTTCCAAGTAAATTATCATCATAATCAGAAACTAACAGGAGATCCCTAAAGATGCCTTAAAACATGACCAACGTGCGATGAAACGAACAATGAGACACCAAAGCATCGTGGACGACAGAATTCGACAAATTTTGTAACGAAGCAGAGATCAAGCTGAAAGAAAGCAAGAAAAAGAAAAAAACATGCTCGAATGAATTTGAGAAAGAGCCATTAAAATGCTAATGCCATTGATTTTCCAACATAAATCGAAAGCAACCTATATTTATCCATCAAACACTGCGACTGCTATGCCTTCTGCTCAGTTGCTAGAATTCTGTCAAAACACCAAGTTAATCGAATTCGAAGTACAACAGAGGTTCAAAATTAACTACAACAACATTTAGCAAATGAAAATCCGTGGAAGGGGTAACGAAGAAGATCACGTCATGCTCAAGATAAGCAGCTCCATAGAATCAGATCTAACACCATATGCTCAGAAATTACACCTAAGGTTCCACAAAACCCCAAAATCATGTGTTTCGAACAGGTCAATACCTAGAGTTCGGATCCTCTAATCTCTATGGTAATTTCTTCTCTAGATCCAGTCAGCAAAGACCGAACTTAGTCGATCCTCCTCAAATCTACAACATAAAGGGAAAAAGCAAGAAGAGCACATAGAGTCCAGAATAGAAAGGAGACTCACCGCGAAGGGATTAGCTCGGGGGTTAGCTTGGGGGCTGCCAGGAGGGAGTCCAGAATAGAAAGGAGACTCACCGCGAAGGGATTAGCTTGGGGGTTAGCTCAGGGGTTGGCGAGGCACTACAAGAAAATACTGAAATAGCGACGCAAATTTAGTGACGCATTCTTGCATTGCTAAATTGCGACCAAATTGAGACAGCTCCGCGATAATAAAAAATTGTGATTCAATTAGCGACGCATTAACGACTCAATAAACCAGATAATTAAAAAAATTAATTTTTTAATTTAGCAACGTAAATAATGCATCATAATATTTTTAAAATTAAATTTTATAAAATATAATTATGAAATAAAAATATTACGACGCAACCAAATGCGTCGCAATGTTTTTAAAAAAATTAATTATGTTAAATAGCAACGCAATAACGACGCAATAAACCAAATATTAAAAAAATTATTTTTAATTTAGCGACGCAAATATTGCATCGCAATTATTTTAAATTAAATTAATTTTTATAAATATAATTATGAAATAAAAATATTGCGACGCAATTCAGTGAGTCTCAATGTTTTTAAAAATTGATTATGTTAAATAGCGACGCAATAGCAACGCAATAAAACAGAAAATTAATAAAATAATTTTTTATTTAGCGACGCAAGTATTGCATCATAATATTTTTAAAAAATAAATTTTATAAAAAAAATTAAAAGTAATTATGAAATAAAAATATTGCGACGCATTTGATTGCGTCATAATATTTTAAAAAAAATTAATTATGTTAAGTAGCGACGCATTAGCGACGCAATAAATCAAAAAATTAAAAAATTAATTTCTAATTTAGCGACGCAAATAATGCGTTGCAATATTTTTTTTTAAAAAAATAAATTTTATAAAATATAATTAAAAGATAAAAAAATTAAAAATAAAATATTGCGACGCAATGAAATGCGTCGCAATTGTTTTAAAAAATTAATTTTGGTACATGCGTCGGATCGGTTGTCGCCGATCGAGATCACGGCTTGGATCGATCATAACCGTCGGATCATCGCCGATCGAATCGATCGCGACAGTCCGAGATCGATCGTCGCCGATCGGGATCACGGCTTGGATCGATCGCAACTGTAGGATCATTGCCGATCGGACCAATCACAACGGTCCGAGATCGATCGTCGCTGATCGGGATCATGGCTTGGATCGATCGCAACCGTCGGATCATAGCCGATCGGATCGATCGCAATGGTCCGAGATCGATCATCGCCGATCGAGATCACGACTTGGATCGATCGCAACCGTCGGATCGTTGCCGATCGGAGCGATCGCAACGGCCCAAGATCGTCGTCGATCGAGATTAGGGCTTGGATAGATCGCAACCGTCGGATCATCGCCGATTGAACCGATCGCAACGGTCCGAGATCGATCGTCGCCGATCGGGATCATGGCTTCGATCTATCGCAACCGTCAGATCGTTGCCGATCGGATCGATCGCGACGGTCCGAGATCGATCGTCGCTGATCGGGATCACGGCTTGGATCGATCGCAACCATCGGATCGTCGCCGATTGGATCGATTGCAACGGTCCGAGATCAATCGTCGCCGATCGGGATCACGGCTTGGATCGATCGCAACCGTCGGATCGTCGCCGATCGGATCGATCGCAACCGTCGGATCATCGCCGATCGGACCGATCGCAACGGTCCATGATCGGTCGTCGCCGATCGGGATCAGGGCTTGGATCGATCGCAACCGTCGGATCGTCGTCGATCAGATCGATCGTGATGGTCCGAGATCGATCGTCACCGATCGGGATCACGGCTTGGATCGATCGCAATCGTCGAATCGTCGCCGATCGGATCGATCGCAACGATCGGAGATCGGTCGCCGCCAATCGGGATCAGGGCTTGGATCGATCGCAACTGTCAGATCGTTGCCGATCGGACCTATTGCAACAGTCCGAGATCGGTCATCGCCGATCGGGATCATGGCTTGGATCGATTGCAACCGTCGGATCATCGCTGATCGAATCGATCGCGACGGTCCGAGATCGATCATCACCGATCGGCATCAAGGCTTGGATCGAACGCAACCATCGGATCGTCGCCGATCGGATCGATCGCGATGGTCGGAGATCGGTCATCGTCGATCGGGATTAGGGCTTGAATCGATCGCAACCGTCAGATCGTCGCCGATCGGGATTAGGGCTTGGATCAATCGCAACAGTCGGATCGTCACCGATCGGACCGATCGCAACGGTCTGAGATCGGTCGTCGCTGACCGGGATCATGGCTTGGATCGATCGCAACCATCAGATCCTAGCTGATCGGATCGATCGCAACGGTCCGAGATCGATCCTCGCCGATCGGGATCATGGCTTGGATCGATCGCAACCATCGGAACGTCGCCGATCGAACCGATCGCATGGTCCGAGATCGATCGTCACTGATCGACATCATGGCTTGGATCGATCGCAACCGTCGGATCATCACTGATTGGATCGATCGCGACGGTCCGAGATCGATCGTCGCCGATCAGGATCACGGCTTGGATCGATCGCAACCGTCGGATCGTCGCTGATCGGACCGATCGCAACGGTCCAAAATCGGTCATCGCCGATCGGGATCAGGGCTTGGATCGATCGCAACCGTCGGATCCTAGCCGATCGGATTGATCACAACGGTCCGAGATCGATCGTCGCCGATCGGCATCAAGGCTTGGATCAATTGCAACCATCGGATCGTCGCCGATCGGATCGATCGCGACAGTCGAAGATCGGTCGTTGTCGATCGGGATCAGGGCTTGAATCGATCGCAACCGTCGGATCGTCACCGATCGGACCGATGCAACAGCCCGAGATCGGTCATCGTCGATCGGGATTAGGGCTTGGATCGATCACAATCGTTGGATCGTCGCCGATCGGACCAATCACAATGGCCCGAGATCGGTTGTCGCCGATTGGGATCATGGCTTGGATCGATCGCAACCGTCGGATCCTAGCCGATCGGATCGATCGCAACGTTCCGAGATCAATCATCACCGATCGGGATCACGGCTTGGATCGATCGCAACCGTCGGATCGTCGTCGTTCGAACCGATCGCAACGGTCCGAGATCGATCGTCGCTGATCGGGATCACAGCTTGGATCGATCGCAACCTTCGATCGTCACCGATTGGATCGATCGCGACGGTCCGAGATCGATCGTCGCCGATCGAGATCATGGCTTGGATCGATCGCAACCGTTGGATCGTTGCTGATCGGGATTAGGGCTTGGATCGATCACAACCATCGGATCATCGCTGATCGGACCGATCGCAACGGCACGACATCGGTCATCACCGATCGGGATCAGGGCTTGGATCGATCGCAACCGTCGGATCGTCGCCGATCGGATCGATCACGATGGTCAGAGATCGGTCGTCGTCGATCGGGATCAGAGCTTGGATCGATCACAACCGTCGGATCGTCGCCGATCGGACCGATCGCAATAGCCCGAGATCGATCATCGCCGATCGGGATCAGGGCTTGGATCGATCGCAACTGTCGTATCGTCGCCGATCGGATCGATCGCGATGGTCGGAGATCGACCATCGCCGATCGGGATCAGGGCTTAGATTGATCGCAACCATCGGATCATCGCCGATCGGACCGATCGCAACGGTCCAAGATCGGTCGTCCCCGACCGGGATCATGGCTTGGATCGATCGCAACCGTCGGATCCTAGCCGATCGGATCGATCGCAACGGTCCGAGATCGATCATCGCCAATCGGGATCACGGCTTGGATCGATCGCAACTGTCGGATCGTCGCCGATCGAACCGATCGCAACGGTCCGAGATCGATCGTCGCTGATCGGGATCACGGCTTTGATCGATCGCAATCGTCGGATCGTCGCCGATTGGATCAATCGCGATGGTCCAAGATCGATCGTCGCCGATCGGGATCATGGCTTGGATCGATCGCAACCGTCAGATCGTCGTCGATCTGACCGATCGTAATTGTCCAAGATCGATCGTCGCAGATCGGGATCAGGGCTTGGATCGATCGTAACCGTCGGATCATCGCTGATCGGACCGATCGCAATGGCCTGAGATCGATCATCGCCGATCGGGATTAGGGCTTGGATCGATCGCAACCGTCAGATCGTCACCGATCGGATCGATCACGACTGTCGGAAATCAGTCGTCATCGATTGGGATCAGGGCTTGGATCGATCACAACCGTCGGATCATCGCCGATCGGACCGATCGCAATGGCCCGAGATCGGTCGTCACCGATCGGGATCAGGGCTTGGATCGATCGCAACCATCGGATCATTGCCGATCGATCGATCGAGACGATCGGAGATCGGTTGTCACCGATCGGGATCAGGGCTTGGATCGATCACAACCGTCGGATCATCACCGATCAGACCGATCGCAATGGCCTGAGATCAGTCGTCACCGATCAGGATCAGGGCTTGGATCGATCGCAACCATCGGATCATCACCGATCGGATTGATCGCGATGGTCGGGGATCGGTTGTTGCCGATCGGGATCAGGGCTTGGATCGATTGCAACCATCGGATCATTGCCGATCGGACCGATCGCAATGGTCCGAGATCGGTCATCGCCGACCGAGATAATGGCTTGGATCGATCGCAACCGTTGGATCATAGACGATCGGATCGATCACAACGGTCCGAGATTGATCGTCGCCGATCGGGATCATGGCTTGGATCGATCGCAACCGTCGGATCGTTGCTGATCGGAGCGATCGCAACGGCCCGAGATTGGTCGTTGTCGATCGAGATTAGGGCTTGGATCGATCGCAACCGTCGAATCGTCGCCGATCGAACGATCGCAACGGTCTGAGATCGATCATCACCGATCGGGATCATGGCTTGGATCTATAGCAACCGTTAGATCGTTGCCGATCGGATCGATCGCGACGGTCCAAGATCGATCGTTGCTGATCGTGATCACAGCTTGGATCGATCGCAATCGTCGGATCGTCGCCGATTGGATCGATCGCGATGGTCCGAGATCGATCGTCGCCGATCAGGATCATGGCTTGGATTGATCGCAACCGTCAGATCGTCACCGATCGGACCAATCGCAACGGTCCGAGATCGGTCGTCGTCGATCGGGATCGTCGCCGATCGGATCAATCGCGATGGTCTGAGATCGATCGTTGCCGATCGGATCGATCACGACGGTCCGAGATCGATCGTCGCCAACCGGGATCATGGCTTCAATTGATCGCAACCGTCGGATCATAGCCGATCGGATCGATCGCAACAGTTCGAGATCGATCATCGCCGATCGGGATCACGGCTTGGATCGATCGCAACCGTCGGATCATCGCCGATCGAACCGATCGCAACGGTCCAAGATCGATCGTCGCTGATCGGGATCATGGCTTGGATCTATCGCAACCATCGGATCGTTGCCGATCGGATCGATCGCGACGGTCAGAGATCGATCGTCGCTGATTAGGATCATGGCTTGGATTGATCACAACCGTCGGATTATCACCGATTGGATCGATCGCGACGGTCCGAGATCGATCATTGCCGATCGGGATCACAGCTTGGATCGATCGCAACCGTCGGATCATCGCTGATCGGACCGATCGCAACAGTCCAAGATCGGTCGTCGTCAATTGGGATCAGGGCTTGGATCGATCGCAACCGTCCAATCATCGCCGATCGGATCGATCGCGATGGTCCGAGATCGATCGTCGCCGATCGGGATCACAGCTTGGATCGATCACAACTGTTGGATCGTCGCCGATCGGATCGATCGCAATGGTCGAAGATCGGTCGTCGCCGATCGAGATCAGGGCTTCGATCGATCGCAACTGTCGGATCGTCACCGATCTGACCGATCGCAATGGTCCGAGATCGATCATCGCCGATCGGGATCATGGTTTGGATCGATCGCAACTGTCGGATCCTAGCCGATAGGATCGATCGTAACGGTCCGAGATCGATCATCACCGATCGGTATCACGGCTTGGATCGATCGCAACCATCGGATCATCGCCGATCGAACCGATCGCAACAGTCCGAGATCGATCGTCGCTGATCGGGATCACGGCTTGGATCGATCGCAACCGTCGGATCATCACCGATTGGATCGATCGCAATGGTCTGAGTTCGATTGTCGCCGTTCGGGATCACGGCTTGGATCGATCGCAACCGTCGGATCGTCGCCGATCGGACCGATCGCAACGGTCCGAGATCGGTCGTTGCCGATCGGGATCAGAGCTTGGATCGATTGCAATCGTTGGATCATCGCCAATCGGACCGATCGCAACAGCACGACATCGGTCGTCGCCAATCAGGATCAGGGCTTGGATCGATTGCAACCGTCGAATCGTCGCCGATCGGATCGATCGCGAAGGTCGAAGATCGGTCGTCGTTGATTAGGATCAGGGCTTGGATCGATCACAACCGTCGGATCATCGCCGATCGGACCGATCGCAACAGCCCAAGATCGGTCGTCACCGATCGGGATCAGGGCTTGGATCGATTGCAACCGTCGGATCATCACTGATCGGATCGATCGCGACGGTCGGAGATCAATCGTCGTCGATCAGGATCAGGGCTTGGATTGATCGCAACCGTCAGATCGTTGCCGATTGGACCGATTGCAACAGTCCGAGATCGGTCATCCCCGACCGAGATCATGGCTTGGATCGATCGCAATCGTCGGATCCTAGCCGATCGGATCGATCGCAACGGTCCGAGATCGATCGTCGCCGATCGGGATCACGGCTTGGATTGATCGCAACTATCGGTTCATCGCCGATCGAACCGATCGCAACGGTCCGAGATCGATCATCGCTGATCGGGATCACGGCTTGGATCGATCGCAACCGTCGGATCGTCGCTGATTGGATCGATTGCGACGGTCCGAGATCGATCATCATCGATCGGGATCACGGCTTGGATCGATCGCAACCGTCGGATCATCGCCGATCGGACCGATTGCAACGGTCCGAGATCGGTCGTCACCAATCGGGATCAGGGCTTGGATCGATCACAACCGTCAGATCGTCGTCGATCGGATCAATCACGATGGTCAAAAATCAGTTGTCATCGATCGGGATCAGGGTTTGGATCGATCGCAACCGTCGGATCATCGCCGATCGGACCGATCGCAATGGCCCGAGATCGATTGTCGCCGATCGGGATCAGGGCTTGGATCGATCGCAACCGTTGGATCATCGCCGATCAGATCGATCGAGACGATTGGAGATCGGTTGTCACCGATCGGGATCAGGGCTTGGATCGATCGCAACCATCGGATCATCGCCGATCGGATCGATCGCGATGGTCAGAGATCGGTCGTCGCCGATCAGGATCAGGGCTTGGATCGATTGCAACCATCGGATCATCGCCGATCAGACCGATCGTAATGGTCCGAGATTGATCATCGCCGACTGGGATAATGGCTTGGATCGATCGCAACCATCGGATCATAGCCGATCGGATCGATCGCAATGGTCCGAGATCGATCGTCGCCGATCGGGATCATGGCTTGGATCGATCGTAACCATCAGATCGTTGCCGATCAAAGCGATCGCAACGGCCCGAGATTGGTCGTTGTCGATCAGGATTAGGGCTTGGATCGATCGCAACCGTCGAATCGTCACCGAATTAACTGATCGCAACGGTCCGAGATCGATCGTCGCCGATCGGGATCATGGCTTGGATCTATTGCAACCGTCGGATCATTGCCAATTAGATCGATTGCGATGATCCGAGATCGATCATTGCTGATCGTGATCACAGCTTGGATCGATCGCAATCGTCGGATCGTCGCCGATTGGATCGATCGCGATGGTCCGAGATCGATCGTCGCCGATCGGGATCACGGCTTGGATCGATCACAACCGTCGGATCGTCGCCGATCGGACCGATCACAACGGTCCGAGATCGGTCGTCGCCGATCGGGATCAGGGCTTGGATCGATCGCAACCATCAGATTGTCGTCGATTGGATCGATTGCGACGGTTCGAGATCGATCGTCGCCAATTGGGATCATGGCTTGGATCGATCGCAACCATCGGATTATAGCCGATCGGATCGATCACAACGGTTCGAGATCGATCGTCGCCGATCGGGATCACAGCTTGGATCGATCGCAACCGTCGAATCGGGATCATGGCGGTGGCCGTGGCCGGCGGTGGCCTGGCCACGGTGGCCAGGCCACCATTTAAAAAAATGAAAATGGGGTGGAGTTTTTCCCCCACCCCTGAGGCACCGGCCACATTGGTGGCCGTGGCCAGCGGTGGCCTGGCCACGGTGGCCAGGCCACCATTTAAAAAAAATCGTAATTACATAATAATGGTTTTGCATTCATGTTTTAAACCATTAGATGTAGAATTTGAATTAAAATGTTCAGCTTATGCATCAAGTTGGAAAAAATTGATGTTATTAATTTAAACAATCCATTTTTTGATCACTTAATGCGGTGAAAAGTATCCAAATGGTGATGTCCAATAAATTGCGGATGCAAATGTTCGGTTTCCTTCCGATGATAATGAAACTGATTCGCAGTCCGATACGGCATCGGATGTTGAACCAACATTTCACGAAACAAATGACACAGATTAAATATAGAGGTTTTTTTAAATTCAACTTTATTTTATAAGTGTTAAAATTTTACATAGTCAATCATTAATCGTAATTTAATTGCATGAATCTTTAGTATTTTCAGTATGACGGGCAGAGGTAAATCTACCGATGACATACGGAGTGAGCAGAGACGTAGCCCTGCTGCATCAGATCACATGAGCTTTGGAGATGGAGAGTTCGGATCTCTATACATCGCACAGCCTTCGATCTCTCAAGCAGTCGGCAGTGATCCTGCATTGGTATTACCATCTAGCCGATCGGCACATACCTCCGAGAGTTCTTCCACCATCGGCCGCACCGTACTTCGAATAGATGCTCATGGGCTGTAAGTATATACTAATTAAAAATATATGTTTATATTTTTAAGTCAATTACTTATAAACATGCATTTTTTAAACAGATTTATTGAGCAGCATCATGTATCGAGCCACATCAGCTCCGTATTTCAGAGACGTGCAGATCCCAGTGGCTACGATTGGTGCCACGTATCTGCAGCCACGAGAGAGTTTTATTTTTCTGAGTTTCAGGTAAATTTATTAAATACAATTTATCACTGATATAAAATTTCTTAATCTTAATAAATTCTGAAACTAAATATTTATTTTAATGCAGAAAAAGTTTATGTGGGACCCTGTCAGCCATGATGCCATTAGGCCAGCATGGGAGGCTCTTACGGGACGCCGATACTCCGACATGCTTCATCGTTGGAGGTCATCGGGTCACCATCCTACGTATGTGTCAGAGGGTATTTGGCACGAGTAGCAGCAGGCCTGGCAGTCCGATGGCTGGCGCAGGAGGTCCGCATCAGCCAGCACGAACCGCCGATCCGAGAGGGGCGGTCCTGGCACGGGTTTCTCCCGCCATACTTCGGGCTCCATTTCGATTCAGGAGCACAGACGCCGTATGGTAAGAAAACATAAATAATTTAATTACTAATTTAGTTATTTATAAATATTTGCATTAATATCAAATTTTTATTATTATAGTCTGAGCAGGAGGGCGGAGATCCTGGTGAGTTTCGTCTATTCAGGGCGACACACACCAGGAGGGACGGCTCCTAGGTCGATACACGATCACGGGAGGTTGCGGTAAGAAATTAGCTTTTTGTAGTATCTGTTTAATTTCTAAAATTTTATTTAGAGAAATTTATTGATTCATATATTGTTGATTTTATAATTCAAAGACACGAGTCGAGGAGCTTCGCTCCCAGGCATCGCAGGTCGACTCTACTGATGGAGAGACGCCCGTCGAACTCTCAATAGAGAAGAGTCGACGTGTATTTTTGGAGGCTGTTGGTGCCCAGTCGCGAAACCGCAGGGTCTATGGTCTGGGCACTAGAGCTTCTGCATATTTTTCCCATCAGGCCTCCAGCTCGCGATATTCTGGTGATATTTCTGCCGAGCGTTTAGACGACATTCGGAGATCTATTACGGAGGAGGTTCGGCAGGAGTTCGAGCACGAGTTCGAGCAGCGTATGCGAGGCCATCAGCAGGAGCTTGCAGATGTGTGAGATCAGATGCGTCAGTTGCAGGATATGGTTAGCCGCATGTCGTAGGGTTTCCAGCCTCCACGTGATCGCGCGGATTCTTGATGTATTTTTTTTACTTTTTATTTTGTACATAAAAACTTCAAAATTTTAATATATAATTATTTTTAGAAATTGAATGATTATTGTTTGGATCAATATGAGTGAAGAATATTTCGATCAATATTTAAATGTAACGAAATTATATTAACCGTTTTAATTTTTAATATTTTATTTTTTTTAAAAAATTAATTAGCAACGCATTAGCGACTAAAATTGCATTGCTAATATTTTAAAATATTATTATTAAATATTGCGATGTAATGACCTGGCATCGCATATTTTAAAAAAATTTAATTAGCAATGCATTAGCGATTGAAATTGCGTCGCTAATATATCTAAAATATATTATTATTAAATATTATGACGCAACTAAATGCATCGTAATATTTAATAATAATAATTTAGAAATATTAGCGATGCAATTTAAGTCGCTAATGCATCGTTAATTAATTTTTTTAAAAATAAATTAATTAATTAGCGACTCAATTGCAATAAAGTTTTTCATCGCAAATATTTTTAAAAATATTCGTGAGGTACTGGTTACCTTTCTGCAAGGAGAACGAGCTTCAAAAGAGATCCCCTGAAGCCTACTTAAGCTCCTGTACGGATGGTAACTCTGATAAGATAAAGGTAATTAAGTTAAGCATCTCTCTTAATTTCTCAGCTTCTGCACTGCTTGTAATTGAAAATTCCTCGCTCTCTGGACACAATTATCTTACATATGACCTCGAGCCATGCTGCGGACAACCCAACAAACAACCTATTGATTACGTGAAGGGTGACGTCAATAAAGTTACACCTTTCAAGGGGGCTGCGGTCCCCTCACGAAAGCAAGCCGACCTTTTTGACAAGCGTGGCACGTTCGGGTCGTTTTCTTTTCGAAGCGATCATGTGAGGTCAATAAAGTTACAGTCTTCAATGGGGCTACAGCCCCCTCACGGAAGCAAGCCAATCTTTGGACAATTGTGGCACCTTGGGATCGTTTTCTTTTCGAAGCGATCATGTGAGGTCAATAAGTTATTCTTTCAATGGGGCTGTGGTCCCCTCACGGAAGCAAGCCAACCTTTGGACAACCGTGGCACCTTCGGGTCGTTTACTTTTCGAAGTGGATCAATGGAATGGGAAAGAGTGGCCCGTCCATCTCCCGTCTCCAGCAATTTCGTCGACGTCTCCTATCCAATGTTTTGAAAATTAGATAGCTAGCTTAACATTTGGATCATGAATAGAGTTAGGCATCAGGCTATATTATCCATTGACTAACATAGCTCGGCACGAACCATGCCATGCCACACAACTCGATATTACTATAGTACCGAGCTATACCGACATGGCCCATTAAGCCATGTCATGCTCGACTTGAAAAATTCAATATTGAAATAAAAAATTTATTAATATAAAGCTACCTTAATGATGAAGGATTTGAAGGAAGAGGCGCTAAGCTTGACCTTTATAATACAATAAGGAAAAAAAAAAAATAGAGATGATTCACTCATCAGTAGTATTTGTGTCATTATTATCTTCATTGGTTAAGCTATATCCATCTTTATCTTGAAGCCTCGCCTCCGCATCCAACCAATCTTTGAAGTAGAGAAGCATCTTAACTGTCTCATCGGTCGTCCTACTTCTCTTTTCATTCAGAACATGCCAACCTGCACTGAAGCCGATTCCGATGCTACTATGGACATCGGCACAGCTAAAATATCCCGTGCAATAGTAGATATAACAGGATATTAATTTCTAACACTCTTCCACCAACCTAATACATCTAGATTTTTTATTTGATCTTCATCGTATGCAAAATGAAGATCGTTTCATAAATAAAATTCTAATTCATTACTTAAAGATGAAGAAGATGAAGATGAAAAAGATGATGAAGCATGTGTGTGCCTTTTAATGAATAAAAAAATAGATGACAAACGAGATCTAGAAGAAGAAGCAGAGCTTTGAGCAGGTATTCTAGATTCATAAATTTTATCATCATATAAAGCATAAATATCATTAAGAAGTCCTGTTACCTCATCTTTAGCAAGTTCAGGATTTTGATTCATGTTTTCACAATATTCATTAATTAAAATATTTACACCATTTAATTTAACTCTAGGATCAAAAATAGCAGCAAAGTTATGCAAAGGATATATCCTATTCCAATATTCATTCCATTTAGTTTCCATATGATGTATAATAGGCATTAAACATCATTTCTATATTCTTTAAATTTTTTACTAATTACGTATATTTTTTTTTTTATAAAAATGAACAAGAAGTTGGATAATAAATACCAGAAAGAACATTTGTAGCATCACAAAAAGTAACAAAAAAATCTTCTAAAATTTTACCTTGATTTCAATCAGTTTCAGTCAATGTAAATCATAATCCATGATCATTAATTAATATAAGAACTTAATAAGTTCTTATATGGATATGCATCATATATCATGATATAGGTACTATTCCAACAAGTAATTACATCAAGTTTAAATTTTTTAAAATATTTACCATGATCTACACATAATTGTTTAAATTCTTGAAGTCTTGCTCTTGAAGCATGAATAAAAGAAACTGTATTTTTAATTTTTGAAATAACCTCTTGAATTATGACCATGCTAGATTGAACAAAAAGATTTAATATATGACATGCACATCTAATATGAAATAATTATCCATTTAAAATGGGATACAAAGAGTTATTTAATAATACAACAGCAAAATTATTATTAGACGCATTATCAAAAGTAATAGATATATATATTTTATTATTAATATTAATGAGCATGTAGTTTGATAAATAGCATTTGAAATTTGTTGTCCTGAATGCAAAAAATTAAAAACATGAAAAGTAAGAATTTGTTTATTTAGTTACCAATCATTATCAATATAATGAGCAATAATAGCAATAAAATAATTACTACCTACAGATGCCGATCAAATATCAGAAGCTAAAGAAATTCTAGCATTTAAATTTAAAAGTGTTTCAATTAAACTTTGTTTCATTGCTAAAAAGTTTGTCATAGCCACTCATCTAAATGTACGCCTACAAGTTCTTCTATAAGTAGGTTGTAGGCCTAATTGAACATAATGTTCAAAATTATAAGATTTACATAAATTAAAAGATAATTCATCCCGAACCATCCATTTCATAAGTAATTTTCTCTGATTTTCATGGTTATATACAAAATTACCTACAAGTGATGCCTCTTACGAGAAGGAATTAAGAAGAAGATCATAGGTGGAGGCATGGAGCCAAGATTTATGAGCTTCCTCTTGTACTCTCGCCAGTCGCCTCTTAACAAGAAATGACCTTCTTCCTCTTGTAGCACTTGAACACTTGCTAGAACACTTACAAACTAAAAATTAAATTGCTAGAGCTTGCTAGAAGAAAGAAATAGTAGTAGTAGAGAAGGAGAGAAGAGTTGGTTTGGTGTGGCGAGAATGAGAAAGGAATGGGCTATTTATGGAAATCCTAATTTTTTTCTCAAAAATACCCTTCAATATAGCTGTTATATGGCTGTTGGGAGGGGTAAAATTATCAAAACCTCTCTTAACGACTATATAGCAGTTAGGAGCCGTGCCAGGCATGGCCAATGGTGGGTTGTGCCTAGCTCGGCATGGCTTAGGCCCAGCATAGCCCGTGGACCAAATGGGCCATGAGCCATGTCGGGCCTGAATTTTTTTTTACCGTGCCAGCGTTTGTTATTAGACCGTGCCAAGCACGATACAACTATTAAAGCAATCCAGCAGGCCTAGGCCATGCCGTGCCAGGCATGGCCTAGTGCACAACTCTAATCATGAATCTATCAATTCGACCGAATAAATTGGTTTGATTGAACCGAATGATATTATAATTAATTATTAATTTAATAATATAAAAATAATAAAATATAAATATCAATTCAAGTAAAAAATTAAAAAACAAAAAATGATCCTAATTTCATTTATCGAAACTAAAAGTCTAAAAACTGGGTTGTACCAGTTTGAAACCTAGTCGGTTTAATGGACTTTTTCGGCTTTCATCGAGTCATATAAAAGTCAATTTTAATAATAAAACTAAACCGGACTGATAACCAATTTCCAGTTGGATTGGTTCTAGTTTTCAAAACCATGCTCCTATCCCTACACGGAACTAATGATCTCGATACGCATCATTGTCCAAAGATAAGGTTATGGATAAGCACAAATTTTTTTCTTTGCGTGATGCCAAACACAAGTAGCATTTCTCTTTCTAAGGGAAATGATAGGATAGGATCCTTCCCCACGACATTCGTGGAAGTTAATGAGTAGTAACTTAATTTAAGATATTTCAATCTTTTCTTTTTATAAAATATATTTCATCGTACATTAGTGTTATTAGTATGAGTTCATATGCCATGGTGGAATTTCACCATCATTCAAATCTTTTTCTCAAATCCATCAACTTCTGTACACTCAGATCGGCATTGATACCATTTGTAATGCCTCAAGTTCATCTATAATCCAATTAATTTTGTTAGTAGACCGAAACTATATGAGCCAAAAATTTAAATAAAAGTTAATTAGTAATAAATAAATTTAATAAGTATATAATATTTCTTTTTCATTCAATGTATAACTAAATTTTAGATATTACATAAAGCCTCCATCTCAACTTACACGCATGTGCTCTTACATTAGCATGTTTCAAAGCTAATTATAATGAAGCTGACCACTTAACCTCTGAAGGCACCATGAAAATGGATTCAAACATGTGACCTGACGTAACATAAATATAATAATTTGGTGACCGTATTTGTTGGTATTTATCCTTAGTTCCATGATGGATTGCTTTCTTAAAGCTACGGCTGAACTGCTTAATTTGATTAAAAAATTGATCTTTCACTGATTGAAGTGGCCATTCTATTTTGAAATATTGGCATCACTTGTTTTCTCAATAATAGGTAACTGCATGACTTTATATTTATCAATTAAATACTTTTATTTTTTTATTCTCCTAGATGATGTATGAAACAATGAAAGAGAAGGTCGAGAGTGTATTGAAGAAAGGTTATATTAGTGATGATTTAATCACTTCCTCTAAAGAACAAAAGATTTTCAAGAATTGGAAGAAATTTACTCGTCACGATCATCCATCAATAATTCAGGTATTTTTTTGCACTTACTATGTACAAGACTTATTAACTACATTTTATTAAGTAAAGATCAAATCACAATTTATGAACTTATTGCTAGCTAGATGGAACTACTTTTATCAAATTACACACCATCAACTTAATAATAATTAAACTACTTACACAAGGCATACGTTCATGTTATTTTTTTTTGTATTTTCTTTTTGTTCAACATAGAAATCACCTTTTTATTGGGCACTAGATTAGTTGCAATTTGCAAACTTCACACCAAAACAAGTAACAAACCATCTTCTCATAAAAAGAAATAATAAACTAAATCTCAACATTTAATTAATTTTTGGGTAAATGGATGATAAAAATCGTCAATTTTCTGGAAAGGTTGTGTTGCTGCCAAATCACTTGTGAGGAGCGTTGGGTAAACTGAGATCTTCACGGGCCTTCAAGAATACAGTGAGGTCGCCTTCTTCTTCTGAAAGCCTGCAAAAAGTCCCGGACCGGTGGTTTCGGTGGGGACCCTTCGACGCTCAAGTTAGTGATTTGAAGAACAGGGATCTGAATGAGAGAGTAGG
Source organism: Calamus simplicifolius (assembly GCA_900491605.1). Lineage (NCBI taxonomy): Eukaryota > Viridiplantae > Streptophyta > Magnoliopsida > Arecales > Arecaceae > Calamus > Calamus simplicifolius. The sequence goes on from UESW01004305.1 coordinate 309,613, forward strand.
AATTGAGTCCCCTCCTTGAGGGTTGGGGCTTTTATATACCTGTTCGAGGGATCCCTCTTACCCTTCGTTCATAACAGTCGGATCCTTTTTTGGATGGTTGTTGATTTTTGGTCCTCAACGTGCCGCAAAGGACGGGTAGTGGGGCTGGACATGGATGGCTACACCTGTCGTTACTGGTGCTAGGGGGAGGCACGTTCATTGCACACGTTACCAGGCATGTTTGTGGCAGAGTAACCCACCATTCTTAGGGAAGTGGGCCATGCAGCTTGGTCGAGGGGGCACTATGAGATCGACGGATAACTGAGTTGCTCCTAGGGCCGAGGCCGACTCCGAGGCCGATGCCGAGGCCGAGATGGGCCGAGGCCGACGTTGAGGTCGAAATGGGCTGCGGCTAACGCAGAGGCCGACGCCGAGGCCGAGATGGGCCGAGGCCGAAATGGGCCACGGCCGACGCAGAGGCTGAGATGGGCCGAGGCTGATGCCGAGGCCGAGATGGGCTGAGGCCGGGATAAGCCCAATGCCAAAGGGTTGGAATGCGCCAGACCGTGCGACGTCAGGTTCGTGGTCCCTTCATCTTGAGGGTCATGTGGCCTGATCAACCACACCAGATGCCTCCCTGCTCCTGAACTGGCATAATCGTTTACTGCACCAAGTGAAAGGGGCATCGAATCATTAGCGGCTGATCCCTATATCGGGCTGAACGGTGTCCGCACACGTGCCCTGGATATGACGGCTCCTTAAAGATGGTAAGATCGTGGGGCGTCATCATCTCTGCGTCCTAACCATCAGATCCGCTTCAAGATCCCTGAAATATCGGCGACCATCATTGATTCACCAAATCACTGGCACCGATATGCTCCCATTGGTTGAAGGTCTCGTTGTCTGCATGCCCGGAGCATCGCTGCAGAGCCTTTCTCAATGAATAGCATCCGCGTGGCTGGTGTATCGGGCGGGATAATTTTGAAAATATCGATGAGGAGTATATAAAAAGGGGCGTGTCCTAGCTTCAATTTCACCTACCGCCCAGAGCTCCTTCTTCCTTCTACCTGAGTGCCTCTCCGATTTCTCCTTCTTCGTTTGCTTAGGTTAGCTCTCCATTCCTTCCCAATCATCTTCTTCTCCTAATTTGTCTTCCTGGTCCTCCACGAACCAAGTTCCTCTAACCCGTATGGCTACGGCCAGGGACCCTGCTGTCAGGAGCCCGCCGGTGGCCGTAGCTCCACCTCATAGGGTAGCTTCATCCTCTAGGGCAAGCAGGGGTTCCCCTGAGGGGACTGTCTCCACTGTTAACCCCGCCGACCTTGCGGCTTTTAGAGTGGCCTATAGGATACCCGAAGGGGTGCGACTGATTGCCCCAGGACCCGATGATAGGATGACTTCTCTCCCTCAGGGGATCGCCCTATATGAGGAGTTCTTGAAGGCTGGTATTCGTCTTTCCCTTCATCCTTTTATCATTAACCTATTAGATAGGTATAATTTGGTCCCGGGTTCCCAACTCAATTAGGGCCATTTGTGCCTTCTTGGTGTTGACCCACCTTCAGGGCTTCCCGAGCAACATCTCCCTCTTCCGCAATCTCTACACACTCCGGGCTCAGTCCAGCTGGTGGTTATTTGCCTCCCGGCCGGGTAGAGCCCTTAGGCTAGGTCTTCCGTCATCCATAAAGGGATGGAAATCCCGATTCTTCTTCGCCGAGGTGGACGGGGTAGGAAGGGAATGGGGCACACCTATTACTGAGGCCAACAAGAACATCTCGGTCGTGCCGAGGGACCAGGAGGCTTTCAATCTTCTCTTGGCGACTGAGCTCCCGTCCTATCGAGAGCTATTGTCGAAGGACAATCTCCGACACGCCGGCATCGCTCTTGATGACGGTGAGGGCCTCTTTGAAGATAGCATTTTCTTTTTGTTTCTTTTTTTTGACCGACATCGGTTCTCGTGCAGTCATGAAGATCAACATACTGGCCGAGGCTTTCCGAAGGGCCGCTGTCAAGAAGAGGAAAGGGCAGGGTGCTGAAGCCGAGGGATCGAGGAAGAGACCTTGGTCCCAATCGCCACCTGCGCCTCGAAACGCCCCCAGACTTCCTACTCCATCGCCACCACCCCGTCAATCTCTTGCACCACCACCACCACCGCCACGATGATCTCCTACACCACTACCGCCACGACGATCTCCTACACCACTACCGCCATCAGAGCCCATCAATCTGACCACGGGTATGCTGCCCGAGGAGTTGAGGGCCCACATCGTCCGGCTTGCCGAGCATCCTGCTCCACCGACCACTGAGCCGATCCCAAGGGATGCGCCTCAGGCCAGTGAAGGGGCATCTACCGATAGGAGGAAAAAGGCCGTAGTTGGCTACGAAGCCTACACCGCCGTGTCCGAACCCATAGGGGATAGGATGGCACCGATCCCCTCACGGCCTTCTCTTATGAACCACCCCCACCTCACTGAGAAACTACTATCGGCGGCATCCACTCCTGCTATTTGGGAGGAGATCAGGCGGACCAACTCCCGTACCCTCTTCAAGGATTGCCAGGCGGTCATGCTCCGGGCAAGTGATCGTTTATATCCTGACTCTGTTCGCTTTCCCCGTGCTTACTCTTTGTAACTGACATCGGTCTCGCTGTGCAGATGGTAAATATCTTCAACTATATGTAGACTCTTACCGCCAGTGGGAAGCGCCAATTTAATCGCTACCGCCGGAAGGCTCTCAAGTGCTGGGACCGGGCCGTGAGAGCTGAAGATGCTCTCAAGCTGACTCTAGTTGGGGAAGTGGAGAGGCTCGACATGGTTCGGTCTTAAGCGCGAGCCGAGTCGGCGGCGGTGCAACACCAAACGCGCAAGGCCCTCGAGCGCGCCCTCGCGGCCGAGGGGAAGTTGATGGCCGCTGAGGTGGAATTGGCCAACGTTAAGGCCCAGCTCGAGGCAGCGAAGTCCGAGCTGAAAACTACCGAGGAGAAGACCGAAATCACCGAGGAGGTGGCCCGCTTGGCTGACATCAAAATTACCGAGGCCACGGAGGTGGTGAAGGCTGCTGATAGGAGATCAGCTGAGGCTAAAGCGGCGGCTCGAGCCGCAGAGGAGAAGGCGGCTGATGCCGCGGAGAAAGCCATGGAGAGCTACCGAAGCTCTCAGGTCTTCGTCGAGGAGGTGGCTAAAGCTGGGGCCGATGCCTACCTCCATGGTTTTTATGACTGCCGAGACAAGGCAGTGAGGGTCTTTGGTACTAAAGGCCTTAAAGACCTAGAACCCGACGAAGACCTTGAGAACAGGGAGATCGACCATGGCTCCATTCCGGCCGACAATGCTGCCCACCCAGCCAACGCTGCTCCGGTAGAGAATTGAAGATTCGCTTGCGGTCTCAACTTTTTCTTTACTTTTTCCTATTTAACAATGTACTCAAGTCCAACTATGGTCGGCATTTTGTAAGAGCTTTGATGATCAATAAAAAGAAAGTATCCTTTGAAATTTGTGTTGAAATTATGAATTCTTTCCTTTTCTTTTGTTCAACGTTATCGATACTTAGCTTCTCAAGCCGCTCGTCCAATGTAATCTTCGGCGCCTGTAGGAGTCGCATAGAATCACACCAACCCGACCAAAACGGGGTCTCTTATAGTTTAGCTGGAAACATTTTGGGATCAATATGTGCTAATTCTCGACTGCCATCGTCGGGTTTCTGACGAGCCGTAAGTATCGAGCTAGCCTCGAAAAGTCTTGCAACTCTGAGCCTTTGGCATTATTTTGCTGAGGGGCTTTATAGTGTTGCCTTGCCGACGTGCTTTAGGTGTCATTCCGCCGACGGACATTTAATATTGTCTTGCGGGAGCGATCCGAGACCGGGCCAAGGTGCCTTTTAACCCCGAATGGTGACCTGAGGGTGTCACAATCAGGCTCAGGGTCCTTTCAACCCCAAAGGGTGACCTGAGGGTGCTGTGACCAGGCTCAGAGTCCTTTCAACCCCGAAGGGTGACCTGAGGGTGCTGTGACCAGGCTCAGGGTCCTTTCAACCCCAAAAGGTGATCTGAGGGTGCTGTGACCAGGCTCAGGGTCCTTTCAACCCCGAAGGGGGACCTAAGGGTGCTGTGACTAGGCTCAGGCTCTAACGTTGGAGTCTGGCTTCTGCGTCGATACTAGAGTTGGGCTTTGGTGCTGATGCTGGAGTCGGGCTTTGGCATCGATGCAGGAGTCAGGCTTCTGTGCCAACATTGGAGTTGGGCTTTGGCACCAACGCGGGAGTCAGACTTTTGTGCCAATACGGGAGTCAGGCTTCTGTGCCGACACGGGAGTCGGGCTTCTGTGCCGATACTGGAGTCGGGCTTTGGTGCCGATGCAGGAGTTGGGCTTCTGTGCTGACACGGGAGTCGAGCTTCTATGCCAACACGGGAGTCAGGCTTCTGTGATGACATTGGAGTCGGGCTTTGGCGCCGATGCGGGAGTCGGGCTTTGGCACCGACGCGGGAGTCAAGCTTTTGCCACATTATCATAGAACAGAGAGGCAATGCGAAGTAATGTATAAAAATGCACTTTTATTTCAATAAGATTGAAGGATGAGGTATTCAAACCTACGAACATTCAGTCGAGTACATCACTGATAGTACCGGTGAAGATTGTCGGAACTCCAAGTTCGAGGGAGCAGCCTCCCGTTGAGCTCCTTGATTCGATAAGCTCCTCGGTGGAGGGCCTCCATGATCCAGTAGGGTCCCTCCTAGTTGGGTGATAACTTTCCTCCCTCCGTTAGCCTCGAGACCTTGGCCTTCCGGAGGACCAAGTCTCCAGGACGGAACACCCGAGGTCTAACGTGGGTGTTGTAATACCTTGCCGCTTTTTGACGATAAGCGGCCATCCTGATCCGCGCTTGATCATGCGTCTTCTCAATGAGGTCCAAGTTGGCCCTCAGTTGGGCTGAGTTGTCCTCCTCATTGTAGGCTTCCACCCGAGGGCTGGGGACCCCGATTTCGACTGGAATGATGGCCTCGGACCTAAAGACAAGACTGAATGGAGTTTCACCGGTTGGAGTCCTCGGAGTTGTCGGTAGGCCCATAGGACATGGGGAAGTTCTTTCACCCATCTCCCTTTGAAGTCATCGAGCCGTATCCGAAGCCCCTGAAGGATAGTACGGTTGGTTACCTTTGCCGCCCCGTTGGTCTGTGGGTGACCGACAGAGGTAAATCTTTGGTTGATTCCTAACTCAATACAAAATTCTCTAAAGAGGGCATTATCGAACTGTCGGCCGTTGTCTGTGATGAGAGTGTTGGGGAGTCCAAAATGGTAAATTAAGACTTCCAAAAGAAGGTTCTCACTCTTGCTTCGGTTATTTTGGCTAGAGCTTCAGCCTCTACCCATTTGGTGAAATGGTCGATAGCAACTAGCAAAAACTTTCACTGACCGGAGGCAGCTGGAAATAGTCCCAAAATGTCCATCCCCCACTGGATGAAGGGCCACAGAGAAGAATGGGACTCAGATGAGAAGTGGGCTGCCGCTGGATGTTGGCGTGTCGTTGGCAACTGTCACACTTTCGTACTAATTCGACCGCATCTTCCCGCATGGTGAGCCAATAGTAGCCTTGACAGAGGGCTTTATACGTCAGTGCTCTGCCCCTCAGATAGTTCCCGCATGCGCCTTCGTAAATCTCGCAGAGGATGTAGTCGGCCTCGGCAGGACCGACACACTTGAGGAGGGGATACGAGAAGGACCTCTGGTATAGGCGTCCATCCATTATCAGAAATTTGGAGGCTCGCCATTTGAGGAGTTTGGCCTCGGTGGGGTCATCAGGAAGGATACCATCAGCGAGATACCGGACATAGGCGTCCATCCAGGTCAGCTTTTGGCTGACGGGCAATGCTTCCTCCTTGGTCTCGATGCTCGGGTCTTTCAAATATTCCACATACGTCCTTCCCAGGGATCCATCGACCATCGTGGCCAACCGGGACAGCGTGTTGGCTCTAGCATTCTCCTTTCGGGGAATATAGCTGAAACAGAAATGAGCAAAGAGGAGGGACTGTGATTGGACCTTGCTCAGGTATCGGGACATGATGGGGTCTCAAGCTTTATACTCCCCAGTGATTTGCCCCGAGATGAGTTGGGAGTCGATGTATGCTCTGAGATGCTCTACTTTAAGTTCTTTGGCAAGCCTCATCCTGACCAACAAGGCTTCGTACTCGGCTTGATTGTTTGTAGCAGGGAAGAGAAAGCAGAGAGCATACTCGATTGTTACACCATCGGGGCCGGCAAGAATGAGTCCGGCGCCGCTTCCTTGGGAGTTTGAGGCCCTGTCTACGTGAAGAATCCAATCCCTCCTTGTATCAGTGGTCGGCGCCTCCAGGGACTTCGTCGGGGGCTCCCTGACATGCTCATCGGTCCAAGTGCATTCGACCAAGAAATCCGCCAAGACCTGGGACTTCATATACTTTTTGCAATATGATTCTTTAAATATGACAAACTCCATGGACCCTTTTCTTTGTTTTCTATCTGTAATTTTTGGGGGACAATCTTAGCCTATTCATAATAATAAAATTCAATTCACATATGTTACATAACAAATAGTTTATCAATATAAATTAATCACAAATTTAAAGATAAGTTAAAAGGTTTCAGATACCTTTCTTTGATCATCAATAACTAATGATCGAGGCCATGCAACGTGAGAACCAACAAAATCTTTAACTTTCACATGATCATCACCAATTGTTATTGGAAGGAGAGCATCATCGTCAAAACAAACATCAATAGATACATGATAATTATGAATACCCAAAGGAACTCCATGTACAATAGAGTTTGGTTCTACATTCTCAATCACTGTACCATATCCAATTATATTATTAATAGATTTTACTGCCAATTTGCATGGTTTTCCCTTCAAAACAATAACATTAGAAAATATAAGTACTATGAATTTAAATAAAATGCTACAAATATAAGTAAATATTAACATACCTTTTGCATGTTTCTTTGTCCAATGGCAATAAATTCTATATTTTTATCATTTTGTGTATCAGAATCAGCAACTATTTTATTTGGATGCAGTTTTTTAATTGAGCAGCAGCTAGCTTTGTCTGAAACATATTGAGCACTTGCAGCAATTTTTGAAATATCTCTCAACTTTATGTTTTCTTCATGAAGTTTATGTAGCTCATCAAGTAATGATTTTCTTTCCTCTGCATCTTCTCTTTGTTGTTGGTTCAGTATTTTTTGTTCTTCTAACAAATGTTGTAAGAGTTCGCTTGTTTTTGTTCTTTTCGGAAGATTGAAATAGGTTTTAGGGGTAACCATGCCTCCAACACCCCTTACTCGACCACCATGTTCGGGATTTCCCAATGCCATTCCTAGTATGTCTTTTTGTCCTGATTCTTGTATTGATCCATCTTTCACCTTCATTGTATATTCATCATGATATGTAGACAAAACGAACCATACATTAGGAAGTTATAAAAGAATATATAATTAGTTGTTAAATGAATAATAACAGATTTACTTACAATCTTCTGTATGACTTCTTGGATGACTTCACTATCAGAACCATCACCTTTTGAATAAACAGCTTTCCATACAACACCGTCCAATGTCTTCATCAGTGCCCATCTCTTTTTTCTATAATTATTAGACAACGAATATATTAATAAAAAATAAGCTAATAATTACTCAACAATGTAGAACTAAATATTCAATACTTACTGATGATGCCAAGTCACCGTCCTCAAACGCCGGGGAAGACGGACGTCCTTCTCCTCGGAGCCCTGCAAGAAAAGTCCCCGGAGACCGACGGTACCGGTAGGGACCCTCCGACGATTAAGTCAGTCACTTGGGCTCAGACAAAGAACTGCTCAGCGGAAAAGAACTGAGGCGGTTAGGTTTTGCTGGAAGGAAGAAAGCTCAGAAAACCAGAGTTCAGATCCCTACTTACAGCGCGTGCATGTGCTTTTATACCTGTCCGAATATCCTATCTTACTGTTTCGGAAGATCACCGTCGTACCATCGCTGCGCGTGCCGAAGACATCCCGTACTACCTACCGACATGATATCATACGTGTCCAACAATTGCGAAAGCATTCAGTGCACGCCGTCGGCTGATATGACCGAGCACAGTCGCAAGTGGTAGCGAATTGTACACCGTAGTGAGGCATGGCCATGCACAGGGACATGCAATGCACCATACGCCGTTATGAGGTATGGCCCTCCGCAACGGGGTGCACTCACGGACGTACTGAGGATCACGTGGGTGAACCGTGTGGCCTGGAGTTGTCATTCCTCTCAACGATTGAACCGCACGCCAATTGCTGACGACCCCACCCTAAGACCGGAAGGGGTCCCGGGGTGGGGAGACGCCGGTGCACCCTGAGACCGGTGGGGGGTCTCGGGGGTGGGGAGATGCCGGTGCACCCCGAGACCGGTGGGGGGTCTCGGGGTCAAGAGATAATGACCCTACCCCGAGACCGAAAGGGGTCTTGAGGGTGGGGAGATGCCGGTGCACCCCGAGACCAGTGGGGGATCTCGGGGTCATGAGATGATGACCCCACCCCGAGACCGGAAGGGGTCCCGGGGGTGGGGAAATGCCGGTGCACCCCGAGACCGATGGGGGGTCTCGGGGTCAAGAGATGATGACCCCACCCCGAGACCGGAAGGGGTCCCGGGGGTGAGGAAAATGCCGGTGCACCCCGAGACCGGTGGGGGGTCTCGGGGTCATGAGATGATGACCCCACCCCGAGACCGAAAGGGGTCCCGGGGGTGGGGAAATGCCGGTGCACCCCGAGACCGGTGGAGGGTCTCGGGGTCAAGAGATGATGACCCCACCCCGAGATCGGAAGGGGTCCCGGGGGTGGGGAAATGCCGGTGCACCCCGAGACCGGTGGGGGGTCTCGGGGTCATGAGATGATGACCCCACCCCGAGCCCGGAAGGGGTCCCGGGGGTGGGGAAATGCTGGTGCACCCCGAGACCAGTGGGGGGTCTCGGGGTCAAGAGATGATGACCCCACCCCGAGACCGGAAGGGGTCCCGGGGGTGGGGGAAATGCCGGTGCACCCCGAGACCGGTGGGGGGTCTTGGGGTCAAAAGATGATGACCCCACCCCGAGACCGAAAGGGGTCCCGGGGGTAGAGAAATGCCGGTGCACCCCAAGACCGGTAGGGGGTCTCGGGGTCAAGAGATGATGACCCCACCCCGAGACCGAAAGGGGTCTCGGGGGTGGGAGAAATGCCGATGCACCCCGAGACCGGTGGGGGGTCTCGGGGTCATGAGATGATGACCCCACCCCGAGACCGGAAGGGTCCCGGGGGTGGGAAAATGTCGGTGCACCCCGAGACCGGTGGGGGATCTCGGGGTCAAGAGATGATGACCCCACCCCGAGACCGGAAGGGGTCTCGGGGGTGGGGAAATGCCGGTGCACCCCGAGACCGGTGGGGGTCTCATGAGATGATGACCCCACCCCGAGACCGGAAGGGGTCCCGGGGGTGGGGAAATGCCGGTGCACCCCCAGACCGGTGGGGGGTCTCGGGGTCAAGAGATGATGACCCCATCCCGAGACCAGAAGGGGTCCCGGGGGTGGGGGAAATGCCGGTGCACCCCGAGACCGGTGGGGGGTCTCGGGGTCATGAGATGATGACCCCACCCCGAGACCGGAAGGGGTCCCAGGGGTGGAGAAAATGCCAGTGCACCCCGAGACCAGTGGGGGGTCTCGGGGTCAAGAGATGATGACCCCACCCCGAGACCGAAAGGGGTGCCGGGGGTGAGGAACATGCCGGTGCACCCCGAGACCGGTGGGCGGTCTCGGGGTCAAGAGATGATGACCCCACTCCGAGACCGGAAGGGGTCCCGAGGGTGGAGAAATGCCGGTGCACCCCGAGACCGGTGGGGGGTCTCGAGGTCATTAGCCGCCGTTACCTTTTATCCTGACAATGCGGGATCAGTCATATCAGATGCCCCCTCACTCCTGGGGCGAAGCGGGTCCCACCGTTGAGGCGCGAGGGGTGTTCTCCACGTGGCTGATCCCCATCCTTATCTTATATGTGGACGACTTGGGGGATGTAAGAGGGCGGCCCTCCGTACCCTATGCCTGCCGCGATCGACCTCGAGAGAGGGAACTGGCTCTTCGAAGTTTACGCGAAAAGCCGCTTCATCATTACCTCTCATTACGGCAACGTCAGCGAGGTCCCACCATTGGCCGGAGGCGTGCCGCACCACGCGCTGGGTGTCCTTCAAGGCGAGCCAGCCTATGGCAAGGGGCCATGTGGCTGACGAGACGAGGCGGGATGATTTGAAAACCTGATAAAGCCAAGCTAGGAGTTGAATTGACGCCATACCGCTTCTCTTGTCATCGTCTCCCTCTGTGCTCATGTTCCGATCTCCCCTGCAACCTGCGGGCCTGCGTTTGGCTTCCTTTCTTCCAGGTCAGCTCTTCTCCCATCTTAGACTTCTGTCCCTTTGCTCATGAGTTCTCCTTCCTGGACCTCGGAGGATGGTTCTGAGGATCATCCTCCTTCCGAGAGGTATCGTACCTCTCCCGCTCCCTCTCCTTCGATTGAGTGGTCCTCTGATTCAGAGGACCGCATCCCCCTGGCCCGGCGACGGGTTGCCGGTGGAGCCCCATCGAGGGGCCGCCGGTCGAAGGCCGGCGCCTCCTCGACGGCGGAGGGGTCCCCAGAGGGAACGGCCTCCACGATGACGCGGCTGGATTTGGAAAAAATCCGGGCCAGTTATCGAGTCCCCCAGGATGTTGAGCTTTTCTTGCCAACTCCCGACGATAGGGTCATCTCCTCCCGATCCGGTCGGGTGGCCCTCTATGAGATTGCCTAAAGGCAGGTCTCCGCCCACCTTTTCCGCCCTTTTTCGTCAATCTTCTCAACTACTATTCCTTGACCCCCTACCAATTAGTTCCGAACTCCTATCGCGTCATCGGTGCCTTCATCATCCTTTGCCATCGCCTAAGCATTACCCCCCGAATCAGCCTTTTTCGATCTTTCTACACCCTTCGGGCTCAAAAGGGTTTGTGGCTATTCCTGCCCCGACCCAATCGGGTCCTAAAACTCCTCCTTCCTTCTTTAATTAAGGGAAGGAAATCCCGTTTCTTTTTTGCGAATATCGACCAAGTCAGGCCTCAGTGGGGAGATCCCGACCTCCGGGGGAACGCCGTCGCCACCCATCCTTGGGACCGGGAGGCACTGGGGCTTTTGTTGGCCGCCGAGATCCCCCGATACACCCTGCTGCTGTCGGAGGATAACCTTAAGTCGGCGGGTCTCATCGCCCACGGGTAAGTCCTCTCCACCCTTAGCCAAAATTTTGCTTCTCCCCCCCTTTCTCTCTTCTTCTCTTTTTTTTTTAATTTACCCAACTGATGCTGTGCAGCTATGAAGATACCGGCGGCAAAACTCCTGAGGGCTGCTTCTAAGAAGAGGGCTCGGGAAGGACCATCTGGGGGCCAGCAGGCTCCAGCCCCGAAGCGTCCGATGGCTCGGGCCTCCCCACCACCGGCTCAAGTCTCCCCACCCCCGGCTCCGCAAGATGTCCCGGCTGTTCCAGAGGTTGATCTTATGACCGACACTCCACCAGGGATGGGGACAGCCGCGAGAGTCCCCGTTGAGGAGCCAGCCGCGGAGGGGCCCATATTGACCGAAGAGCCCTCGGCTCCCGAAGGACCGACTCCGCCGGATGATACCAGGGATTGGGGTGAGGGACCATCTAGTCCCGCGAGTCCACCCCCCGAGGGGTCGGCCAGGAGTGGCCCACGCAGCAAACCGGGGACAGCTGAAACAACGGAGCGGGGTGGGGGCGAGCCCAGGCCACCCCGAGACTCCTTGAACGATGGCCGCTGGGTTGAGCGAGTCCTGGGCCCGGTCTTTGTTCCTGAGATTCTGGAGGACCTCAGCCACCAAAAAGCGAGCGCGTTCTTCCAGGACTCCTATGCTGCTGTCGTCAGGGTAAGTGATCTTTTTGCCCTTTACCTTTTATTCTCTTCCTTCAGCTGACCTGGAGCTTACGCGTGCAGATTGCATACTCCCTAAGGGCTGCCAGGGAGGCAATGCGTGATGGGAAGGTCCTCCTGCGGGAGACTCAGAAGGAGGTCGAGGACGCTTAGCGCTGCGCGGAGGCGGCCGAGAAGGCGCTGGAGTCGGCCAGAAGCGCCTGGGCAAGCGAAGTAAAGGCCGCCGAGAACCGGGCGGAGATTGACACCAACCGTGCACGCGTGGCACTCCTCCAAATGATGGAGGCTGAGAATGCTGTAATGGCCAGGGACATACACATCTCTGAGCTAACCTCAGCCCTCCAGGAGGCCGAAGGTCGAGCGGGTGCGGCGACAGAAGAGGTGCGGGCGGCGATGGAGGAAGCCGGCCGGTCCAAAGAGGAGGTGAGCCGCGCCCGGGAGGCCGAAAGGGTTGCAACGGAAGCCCTCGCCGCAGAGAAGGCCCGGGCCACTGGGCTCATAGAGGAGTACAAGGTGTCCGGGCGCTTTACGGACGACCTGGCCGAAGCCTCGGTGGCAGTGTTCCTCGAAGGGTTCGAGCATGGGAAGAAGAAGGTGGCCAGGGACCTGAACTTCCCCCAGGCCCTGGAGGTTGAGCTAGAGCATTTGTCAGACTTGGCCCCTTCCGACGATGAGCCCGCGCCAGCAGAGCCGTGAGCTCATGCTCTTGTTGTTTTGTTCTTTCTTTTTTGTAAGTCCGACGACATCGGCATTTTGTAATCTCTTCCAATTAATGAAAATATTCTTCAAGATGCAGTCTGACTTACCATGAATTTCGTCAATTGACAACACGTAGCCCCGTGATCCCACTAGTCCCGATAGCGCTAGGGGATAACTCTCAACTCGAGCTATTCTGCCCCAGCTGTTTAGACTCGAAAGTTGGGATCAGGGAGGGTAGGTCCTTCGGAGCTGAAACGCCGGCAGTCAGAGGTTAGGTAGACGGGCTCCTCGAGACTATCGGCGTAACGCTCTGCCAAGTGTTGGACCTTGTGCTAAATAGGCACGCGGCTCTTAGTGCTTGTGGGGTCAGCCTTTATCTGACCTGCGGGACTTTGTGTTGTCGGGTGTCGGGCTTTAGGTGCCGACAAGTGTCGGGCTTCGTGCCTGGCCAGTGGTACACCGCTCTGCCAGTGGTACACTGGGCTTTATGCCTGGCTGGTGCAGGGCTTTGGTGCCGGCGCTTGGGGCCGGTCGGAGCCATCCCTGCTGGACCCAGGCTTTTGTTGCCGAGAGCCGGTGGTACACCGCTCTGCCAGTGGTACACTGGGCTTCATGCCTGGCTGGTGGTGCGCCGCTCTGCCAGTGGTACACTGGGCTTTATGCCTGGCTGGTGCAGGGCTTTGGTGCCGGCGCTTGGGGTCGGCCAGAGCCGCCCCTGCTGGACCCGGGCTTTTGTTGCTGAGAGCCGGTGGTACACCGCTCTGCCAATGGTACACTGGGCTTCATGCCTGGCTGGTGGAACGCCGCTTTGCCAGTGGTACACTGGGCTTTATGCCTGGCTGGTGCAGGGCTTTGGTGCCGGCGCTTGGGGTTGGCCGGAGCCGCCCCTGCTGGACCCAGGCTTTTGTTGCTGAGAGACGGTGGTACACCGCTCTGCCAGTGGTACACTGGGCTTCATGCCTGGCTAGTGGTACGCCGCTCTGCCAGTGGTACACTGGGATTTATGCCTGGTTGGTGCAGGGCTTTGGTGCCGGCGCTTGGGGTCGGTCAGAGCCGCCCCTGCTGGACCCGGGCTTTTGTTGCTGAGAGCTGGTGGTACACCGCTCTGCCAGTGGTACACTGGGCTTCATGCCTGGCTGGTGCAGGGCTTTGGTTGCCGATGGGTGTCGGGCTTCGTGCCTGACTAGTGCAGGGCTTTGGTGCCGGCGCTTGGGGTCGGCCGGAGCCGCCCCTACTGGACTCGGGCTTTTGTTGCTGAGAGCCGGTGGTACACCGCTCTGCCAGTGGTACACTGGGCTTCATGCCTGGCTAGTGTAGGGCTTTGGTGCCGACGCTTGGGGTCGGCCGGAGCCGTCCCTTCTGGACCCGGGCTTTTGTTGCCGAGAGCCGGTGGTACACCGCTCTGCCAGTGGTACACTGGGCTTCATGCCTGGCTGGTGCAGGGCTTTGGTTGCCGATGGGTGTCGGGCTTCATGCCTGGCCAGTGGTATGCCGCTCTGCCAGTGGTACACTGGGCTTTATGCCTGGCTGGTGTAGGGCTTTGGTGCCGGCGCTCCACCTCCTTCCCGTGCTGCCGTTTAGGAGAAACACTAGTGTGACGAGAAGGAGACCGGGGTCTTTTAGAGGCTTCACGGTGGCGAGGCTTGGCCGGGGATCGGTGGGGACGATCCACAGGAACCGGCGATCTTCGACGGGAGGAATGCTGGCTGGGTTGCACCGCCCCCGGGACAGACGGGTTCAGCTTTGGCTGCTGCAAGGCCGCCTGCTGGTGCTGCAGGCCCTAAACCATCGCCGCCAAAGATTGGACCTGCGTGGCCAGGGCAGTGAGTCGATCTTCCTGAAGTTGTTTTGGAGCAGGCACGAGAGCGTCGTTCGGCGGAGCGGAAGGCCCTGCCCCCTGGAGATGCAGGGGCTCCGGAATACTAGATGCGAGAGTCGGGGGGGCCTCCGCGGGTGGACCAGCCCCGCAGTGCTGCCCCCCAGCGCGATCGGCTGAAACACCCTTCGTCTGAGTCGTCACAATGACTTCGAGATCTTGAAGAAAAAGGTAAGCTGCTGGTTCGATGTCTTTCTTACAAACCCCCCCTTCCTGGCGTGCCAATCTGATGACGCCAAGTCACCGTTCTCAAACGCCGGGGAAGACGGACGTCCTTCTCCTCGGAGCCCTGCAAGAAAAGTCCCCAGAGACCGGCGGTACCGGTAGGGACCCTCTGACGATTAAGTCAGTCACTTGGGCTCAGACAAAGAACCGCTCAGCGGAAAAGAACTGAGGCGGTTAGGGTTTTGCTGGGAGGAAGAAAGCTCAGAAAACCAGAGTTCAGATCCCTACTTACAGCGCGTGCATATGCTTTTATACCTGTCCGAATATCCTATCTTACTGTTTCGGAAGATCACCGTCGTACCATCGCTGCGCGTGCCGGAGACATCCCGTACTACCTACCGACGTGATATCATACGTGTCCAACAATTGCGAAGGCATTCAGTGTGCGCCGTCGGCTGATATGACCGAGCACAGTCGCAAGTGGTAGCGAATCGTACACCGTAGTGAGGCATGGCCATGCACAGGAACATGCAATGCACCATACACCGTTATGAGGTATGGCCCTCCGTAACGGGGTGCACTCACGGACGTACTAAGGATCACGTGGGTGCACCGTGTGGCCTGGAGTCGTCATTCCTCTCAACGATTGAACCGCACGCCAATTGCTGACGACCCCACCCTGAGACCGGAAGGGGTCCCGGGGTGGGGAGACGCCGGTGCACCCTGAGACCGGTGGGGGGTCTCAGGGTTAAGAGATAATGACCCCACCCCGAGACCGGAAGGGGTCTCAGGGGTGGGGAGATGCCGGTGCACCTCGAGACCGGTGGGGGGTCTCGGGGTCAAGAGATAATGACCCCACCCCGAGACCGGAAGGGGTCTCGGGGGTGGGGAGATGCCGGTGCACCCCGAGACCAGTGGGGGATCTCGGGGTCATGAGATGATGACCCCACCCCGAGACCGGAAGGGGTCCCGGGGGTGGAGAAATGCTGGTGCACCCCGAGACCGGTGGAGGGTCTCGGGGTCAAGAGATGATGACCCCACCCCGAGACCGAAAGGGGTCCCGGGGGTGGGGAAATGCCGGTGCACCCCGAGACCGGTGGGGGGTCTCGGGGTCAAGAGATGATGACCCCGCCCCGAGACCGGAAGGGGTCCCGGAGGTGGAGGAAATGCTGGTGCACCCCGAGACCGGTGGGGGGTCTCGGGGTCATAAGATGATGACCCCACCCCGAGACCGGAAGGGGTCCCGGGGGTGGACCCCGAGACCGGTGGGGGGCCTCGGGGTCAAGAGATGATGACCCCACCCCGAGACCAGAAGGGGTTCCGGGGTGGGGAAATGCCGGTGCACCCCGAGACCGGTGGGGGGTCTCGGGGTCATGAGATGATGACCCCACTCCGAGACCAGAAGGGGTCCCGGGGGTAGGAAAATGCCAGTGCACCCCGAGACCGGTGGGGGGTCTCGGGGTCAAGAGATGATGATCCCACCCCGAGACCGGAAGGGGTCCTGGGGGTGGGGAAATGCCGGTGCATCCCGAGACCGGTGGGGGGTCTTGGGGTCATGAGATGATGACCCCACTTCGAGACCGGAAGGGGTCCTGGGGGTGGGGAAATGACGGTGCACCCCGAGACCGGTGGGGGGCCTCGGGGTCAAGAGATGATGACCCTACCCCGAGACCGGAAGGGGTCCCGGGGGTGGGGGAAATGCCGGTGCACCCCGAGACCAGTGGGGGGTCTCGGGGTCAAGAGATGATGACCCCACCCCGAGACCGAAAGGGGTCCCGGGGGTGGGGAAATGCCGGTGCACCCCGAGACCGGTGGGGGGTCTCGGGGTCAAGAGATGATGACCCCACCCCGAGACCGGAAGGGGTCCCGGGGGTGGGGGATATGCCGGTGCACACCGAGACCGGTGGGGGGTCTCGGGGTCATGAGATGATGACCCCACCCTGAGACCGGAAGGGGTCCCGGGGGTGGGGAAATGCCGGTGCACCCCGAGACCGGTGGGGGGTCTCGGGGTCAACAGATGATGACCCCACCCCGAGACCGGAAGGGGTCCCGGGGATGGGGAAATGCCGGTGCACCCCGAGACCGATGGGGGGTCTCGGGGTCAAGAGATGATAACCCCACCCCGAGACCGAAAGGGATCCTGGGGGTCGGGAAAATGCCGGTGCACCCCGAGACCGGTGGGGGGTCTCAGGGTCATGAGATGATGACCCCACCCCGAGACCGGAAGGGTCCCGGGAGTAGAAAAAATGTCGGTGCACCCCAAGACCGATGGGGGGTCTCGGGGTCAAGAGATGATGACCCCACCCCGAGACCGGAAGGGGTCCCGGGGGTGGGGAATATGCCGGTGCACCCCGAGACCAGTGGGGGGTCTCGGGGTCTAAAGATGATGACCCCACTCCGAGACCGGAAGGGGTCCCAGGAGTGGGGAAATGCCGGTGCACCCCGAGACCAGTGGGGGTCTCGGGGTCATTAGCCGCCGTTACCTTTTATCCTGACGACGCGGGATCAGTCATATCACTTACTATATTTTCTTCCACATTAACAAATCCATGCCTAGATGAATGATGTCGATACTCATTGCTTTTTGCTCTTTCACTTTGTAACCTACTCCATTCCTTAAATTCTGAAGAACTATACCTGCTGACAAAGGCATTCCAAGCATCTTTTTTTATGAATAGATAGTTCTTAGGAGGGTTGTCAAATAAGGGTCGCATATCTTCCAATGGATTCAAGAATTTTGTCCTCAACTTGAACTTAAATTGTCTCCATTTTGTACAAGCAGATGACAAAATATGATTCTTTCCTTCAACTGGCACATTATAAGCTTTCTACAAAAACATAGAAATACATAAGAGCATACTAATGAAATCAAAATTTAATTAAAAAAATTAAGAAAAAATTTACCTTTATTTGAATCCAAATTTTGTTTTTCAGTTCTTTAGAAACTGAAAGCCAATTTTCGAAATTAATAGGCAGTGGTTTTGGCAATAACACCTAGATAACTTTGCATTTCTGTATTAACCTCCCCTAAAGATTGTCCTCTTCTATTGTAAGTCACCTTCTTTACTTCTCCATGATACCTAGCTTTTATTACTCTAGGCATAGTTGTTGGACCCCTTTTTCTTTTGACTTTTTCTGCGCTTGACGTAGGTTCTTCATTCACAGTCGGCAACATATACAATAAGAGTAAATTATCATTATTTTAACAAAAAATATAATATATAAAATAAATATAATAAAATAATAAAAACAAGCGAATGTACGATTAACAAAGTTATTACTATTTCATGTTAATTATTGGCAATCCAAGTACCGTCACTATCATTCCGCATATAAGATAGATGAGAATCATCCATAATATTAAAAGAATGTATATCAGGTAATGATTTGATACCTTCATCTTAAGGGTCATGTGGCCTGATCAGCCACATCAGGTTGTTTGCCAATGTGATGCATCATATTAATAAACTAAAGAGGATGGTTGGAAGTCGGAAGTCCGTCTCTTATTTTATATGGATCAATATTCAGTTGTTTGGCGTGAAACAGGTTTTGCTGGAAAGCAGGACTGACAGGGATATCATGGGCAATGCATTACCGAATCTCATCTACGTATCAAGAGAGAAGAGCGTAGCTTCTCCCCACCACTTCAAGGCCGGTGCTCTCAATACCCTGGTACGACTCTCCAAAACTTACCCTTCTCTTTTCCACAAAACATATGAGTTTCTAATTAAACTCGCTTCATTTCCCTAATTTCCATTGATCTTATATTGTTTTCATTCCATTAAAAGCTCCGCGTGTCCAAAATCATGACCAATGGCCCAGTGGTCCTTACTTTGGACTGCGACATGTGCTCCGATGACCCCCAATCTCCCTCCGAGCTCTGTGCTACTTTTTGGACCCGGCCCTGGTTTCCGAGCTAGCTTTCGTCCAATTTCCCCAGAAGTTCCAGGGGCTCAGCAAGAATGATATCTACGGGAGCGAGCTGAAGCGCATCTTTAATGTTGACGCGCACGGGATGGATGGGATCGGTGGACCCGGCTACATGGGCTCTAATTGTTTCCTTTCGAGGCGAGCCTTGTACGGCATACGTCCCTCAAGCTTGTCCCCATTAGACTCGCACGGCTCGAGTAGTGAGACTTGGGCCCGTGGTTCGTTGCGTTTGGACCCGGTGATGGAACAGGCTTATGAGGTGGCTGGCTGCACCTACGAGTTTGGCACAAAATGGGGTTCGACGGTAAGTTAGAGGCACATTATTTTGCACGACTGTTCTAATATTGTGGCTAATATAAATTAAAATTTCAGACATATAGTCGGCCAGTACTTGACATCGCTTGAGTCAAGAGGTCTTATGTTGCCTTATGAACGTAAATATTCTATTTTTTGTACCCCAAAAAAGTCATGCCAGTTTTTTGGTAGTTAACCTATTACAATAACCGTAGTATAACTGCTACAATACAGTTTTGTCTTTTCAAACAAGATTTCTCCATCATAATGGTTTATAAATTATAACAGGTATTGTTTCATTCCTAATAAGTCTACCATAAGATGTAATGGGGTAAATAACAAAAATTCATTTACTCCATAGTATTGGAAGACTAATGATTTCATATCATATTATATAGAAATATTAATAGGAACAAACAATGGCATTCTACTTCTTTTGTTTGTAGATTTGTGGCATGATCTTATGGTAAATGTTATTGCAAATTTTTGCAGATTGGATTTCGATATGGATCACTTGTTGAGGATTTCTACACGGGCTATCACATATGCTGTGAAGGTTGGAAGTCCATATATTGTGATCCCGAGAGGCCAGCATTCTTAGGCGATGCTCCAAAGAACTTAAATGATGTCCTCGGTCAATGTGAGAGATGGTGCATAGGGCTCCATGAGGTAGCCTTTTCCAAGTATTCTCCCCTCACCTTTGGGATTAGGAAGGCCTCCTTGCTTGTGGGCTTATTTTATGCACATCTTTCTTTTTGGGGACTTTGGTGCATTCCTATCATAATCTATGCTTATCTTCCACAATTGGCTCTTATCTACAAAAAGCGCTTGTTCCCAAAGGTATTCTCTTATTTTCCTATCTAACATCGATAGACATAGATACACATGCAAATAAACAAAAAGAAAAAGTTAATAAAAAAAACAAATCAAAACATTCTTCTATTCATTTTTGAAAATATGAAATTCTTTCATAGCATAATTTGTTTTAAAAAAAATCTATGAACGCATTCTTTCTCACTAGAGTATGTTGGAAGTCTTCTATTTATTTATATATAAACGGGCCTTTTTAAGTTTAGTCCTTGTAGATAGAGCTCTTCAATATAAAATTTATCTAATGTTTGCATTCAAATATAAATCTAGCTTCTCAAGTAGCTCATGCACCCAACATCTCATATGTCAAAAATGGATTAAGGTTCAAGTTGTGGCAGCCAAGTTGTCTAATATTAACATAGACTCGCATGTGACCTACAAAAGACCAGAGCTTTAATATTCTCTTATCTTCCTAATCAATCTATTTGGAAGTGAAGGATGACATGATTTATTATATTGCAGGTTTCTGACTTGTGGTTCTATTTGTATGCCTACCTCTTCTTAGCTGCCTACATTATAAACCTTGTTGATTTTCTCTTGGCCAAGGGAACAATTCATAGATGGTGGAATGATCAAAGGATGTGGATGATTAGAAGTCTCACATCGTTCCACTTCGCAACTATCCAATTTGCACTCAATCAAGTCGGCATATCTACTTCGACTTTTAATGTGACTAGCAAAGTCATGGAAGTTGAGCAAAGCATGCGATATGATAAGAAATTTTTGATTTTGGTGTTGCATCCCCATACTTCATGGTTTTGGGTACAACAGCTGTTGTAAATTTAAGTTCCTTCCTCATGGGGATTGCAAGAGCTATAAGAATCGAGGGGGTTTTCGAGGAAATGTTCGTGCAGCTGTTCTTGTCTGGATTCATTGCTGCCAACTGCTGGCCTATCTATGAGGCCATGTTTCTTAGAAAAGATAGTGGGAAGATGCCAGGAAATGTTACATTAATCTCAATTATGCTAGCAGGTTTCCTTCTTTTCATTGGATATTTCATGTTCTCAATTTGAGCCAGTGTGTGGTTTTAGTAAGTAAGGCTGGATTGCAATTGACTATGGCTACATTGATATCCTATATAATAATGTTCAATTTGCATCTAAGAAATGTTGCATATGTTGAGAGCACATTTTCGATATCAATCAACATATCAGCTTGAGATTCAAATAGCATTATACAATAAATAATAATAATAAAAATAAAAATATATATATATATATATATATATATATATATATATATATATATATATATATATATGCTAATGTCTATCCTTGACTCTCTATCTTGCTCTTTCAACTCTCTCATAAAATATTCCAAGCCCACATACACCCAATAAAACTACAACACTTCTCCTAAACTCTCTCTCTCTCTTCTAACTCTCTAATAGAGCAAGATTACACACGCTTATATAGGAAAAGAATTTAAAGTGTCTTACACAGACTAAGATATAAGTTTTACACATATTAGAAAATATATTTATGTTGAGCTTATTCTTCAATTACTAATTAAATGTAATAGACCCTCATTCACTCACTATAAAGTTTATAAAAATTAAAAATAAATATTTATTTTTAGAAAGTTCATAACAACTTCAAACACTCTTCCTCGTCGCAAACTTTATGTTTACAATGTCAAGCTTATCGCATAAAGCTTCAAACCATTGTTCCTCAATCCTTTAATAAAAATATTTTCTAATTGACCATTTATAGAAACTAAAAGCAAATTAATTACATTTGTAATCTTCTCTTTAGAAAAGTGATGACGACTGCCCTTGCATAGAATTCTTGATTTCTTGCAAACAAAATAGCACTTTTATTGTTATAGAAAGAAAAATAGCAAAATCGATGTCTTGACCTAAATCTTGAAATAACTTCATGAGCCAAATTGACTCCTATATTTCTATTGCATGTGCAGACACTTTGTCTCTTGAGAGCACTAATCTAATTTTTTAAAAATTAAAGCCAAGTCTTATTAAATTTTAAGTGCATAGCTACCAAAATATCCTAAGCTTTCTTTGCCTTGTCTATATCTTAAATATATTAATAATTATTTTCATCCACATTAATTCGAAGTAGATGTATAGCCCCTTTACATCTTTAATTTTGCACTTTTTTCTAGCTTCTGCATTATCAAGAGTCACCAATGGCATTATTGTATTTGTTCCATTCATGATCGCTCATAAATCTTATCTAATCAAATAAGATTTAATGCGAGATTTTCAATAAGCATAATTGGTACTACTACAATTTTTAATCCTAATAAGAAAGATGGCGGTAGCTTAAGCCATAATGATTTATCAAAAAAAAAAAAAGCTTGACTCGAACATTGAGCTCTATGAGATGGCCTCGTTGAAGTGTTGTTCCCTCACCTTTAGGTCCGAAAAGGCTTCCTTGCTTCTGAGTTTATATTATGCATATCATATTTTTTGGAGACTTTGGTGCATTTTTGTTATAATCTATGCTTTTTCAAAAATAGTTCAGCTTAACATGTTTTTATACTATAAATTAATTTTTTTTATTTTTAAAAAATATATAATTTAATTCAAATCAACAATCAAAAGGTCCGAAAGTTTTCGGGAATAAGTCTACAAAATCAACTTTAATTTGGTACATCAATTGACAAGAAGTTTATGACCGTTAGGTTGTCATATTATCGAGATATCAAATACTACAAGCATCTCGAGTGTTCAGATTACGTGCCTTAACTTCAACACACGGGGACCAAAAAATTAAAATAAAATAAAACAAAATCTATCACTTTCAAAGAAGATGCATATTTGATTAATTTCTTTCATTTACTTTCCTTTTTTTTGTTTAAAGGTGGAGTTGAAAAAGAAGGTTCAACTAGAAGGGAAGCTTTCCAACATCATTATTTTATCAGTTTATTTATAACACTTCATGAATGTCAGATCTTGTAACGAATAACTCCCTAGCCTTGTTTTACACTTCATTAATGAACAGGTCTATATATATTGTTAACTTTTTAGGCAACCCTTCTTTGAATTTTATTACACACATCCCTGTCCATCACAAGGACTCAAGGAGTCAGTTGAGATCCGAAAGCTAAATATCATGATTTCTTTGTGTGTGTGTGTGTGTGTGTTTTTTTTTTTTTTTTTTTAATGTAAGGTGAGGAATGAGAATTTCCCCCACCTATTTGATTATGTAAAAGTTAAAGCTGCAAACTTTTAGAGGGGACTGAGTCTCCTTGAGGAAGCCATTTTGGACAAGTGCGGCGGCCTTTGATCGTACCTTTTTTATTATATAAAGTTATAAAGCTGCAAATTTTAGAGGGGACTGAGTCCTTTTTTTTTTTTTTTTTTAATAGATGGATGATTTCACCACTCTAGATTAGGATAGACCCGATATATTAGAGTACAATAACTGGGAGAAGATCAGAGGGCAAGGGTCTCCCTGTCTCCATCTTCAAATACTAGAGTGAGAGGCTGCCTTAGCAGCAATCCAATCAGCTACAACGTTAGCTTCACGATAGACATGACGAATCTGGATGTTAGGAGCTTTCAAAATCATAGAGCGGATGTCGCACAATAAAGGGATAGTAGGCAAGTGAGAGCTGGGCTCCTGCCGGATCCAACGAATATTAGTAATAGAGTCACCTTCAATGATAAGACTGTGGGTGCCCAGGATCCGAACAGCATAAGAGATACCCGCCCATGCCACATACAGTTCGGCTAGAGGCACCGAGGAATCAAGTAAACCAAACCCCCTGCCGCCAACATCATATCATCCGCGTCACGAATAATATAAGCCGATCCAGCACATCTGCCACGAACACTCCCATGAAAGTTTATTTTGACAAACCCTAGAGGAGGGGGCTCCCAAGAAATAAAAACCGTACGCCGGTTCGCTACCGCAACAACAGGGGAGACCCAGTGGCCAGGGTTCGCAGAATCAAGAAGACTGTGATGGGAAGTATACTCAGCATAAAGGGAGACAGTCGCTCTGACAACCCTACCGGAAAGAAGTATCACGTCCGAGAATAGAATCCGATTTTGGGATAACCAGATCTGATATGCTATGTAAGCTCATAATGGACCCCGGTGGTGGATACCCCTTCCCATGCCCTGCTTCAACAGACTCAAAAAAGAGATACGGTGGGAAATAGAACCGTACACCCAGGGACAAGCACCAGAAATCTGCCAAATCTGTCTTGCCTTGGCACAATAGAATATAGCAAGACAATCGTTTCCTCCTCAATACCACACAATGGGCACATAAGTAGGATACTCAATCCTCTTTGTGATAGAAGGGAGTAGATAGGAAGAACATCCCGAGCCAGCTTCTAGATAAAAAGTCTCACTCTAGGGTGAATGAGCATATGCCAAATCCAGTCCAATTCCATAGATTCCTGGGGGTGGGGTCTGAAAATAGACAGGAGGTCCCTCATAGGAGCACAAGAAAAGCAAGATCTCCTTCACACCTTGGTATCAGTAATAGCATCCGGAAAGAGAGGAATAGAGAGAATACGCCGACAGAGCTCATTCCCGAAGAAACTGGACACCCGAGAGGACGACCAAGCAGAACGATCCAGGAAAATAAAATCACTGACTCGCATACCATAAGGAATGTCTGGGCAAACAAAGGTCGGCCATCGAGTTAGGGAGAGGTAAGCAATCAACGTGTCCTGAGTGGCATCCACCGATGTTCTGTCACCAATCATCCAAGAAGTATAATCCAGGATTGTCGGAGCATATCGATAGACCTCTTTCCAAAAAAAGGAATGCCCCTGGTTAGACTGAGAAGGAGTGAAAAAGTTCCAGCTACCGTACTTGGCTCGTATGAAGGAACTCGACAAATAATGTGGATCAAGAAAGAACCGAGAGGCATGCCTAGCAGTCAGCGCCTCTCTTCTGACAGATAGTGACTAGATCCCAAGCCCACCCTCGACCGTCGGTAAGCAAACTGTGTCCCAATCCAGGAGATGAACACCATGGCCCTCCTGCATCGATGCCTAGAGGAAGTCCCAAAAGTATCTCTCAATCTTTCGCAAACAGGCCAGAGGAATGGCAGTGTTAGACAAGAGATAGCTAGGCATAGAAGATAGCACTGAGTGGATAAGAGTAATCCGCGCCATCATAGAAAGGCCAAAAACCTACCATCCATCCAGACGATCACGGATCTGCCTCACAAGAAAGCTGAAATCCAAACACCGTGGCCATCTCCCGGTGATCGGAATCCCTAGATAGGACATCCGATCGGACTGAGCAGGAATACCCATAAAATGAGAAATAGACCTCCTCAAAGTAAGGGACATTCTCGGGCTGAAGCAGATCAAAGATTTGCTAAGATTAACACTTTGACCCGAGGCACGACAATAGGAGTGAAGAATGGTCATAAAGGAGGTGGCATTACAGGTAGAAGCCTTCCCCAGAAGGAGACAGTCATCAACGAAAAGTAAGTGGGACAACGAAGGGCCAAGGGGGGCTGCAGAATATGGGTCAATAGTCGAAGTTCGCATAGCCAGAGAAAGATCCCAGGACAAAGCATCAACAGAGAGGATAAACAAGAATGGAGAAAGATGACATCCATGTCTCAGTCCAACCTCCGAGTGAAAGAACTCCATCCAACCCCCATTAATCAGGAGAGAGAAAGATGGCCTCTGGACACACTCCATCACCCAATCAACAAATAGCTCATGGAAACCAAACTCATGAAGAGTACGGCACAAAAAATTCCACCTCAGTCTGTCATATTCTCTCTCCATGTCAAGCTTTATAGCCATGAGGCACTGATGTCCAGAAGCTCTCTGAAGGTCATGCATGAACTCCTGAGCCAACAGGACATTGTCCATGATACTGTGCCCCCTAAGAAAAGCACCTTGCTCCTAAGAGATGAGATGAGGGATCACCGAAGCCATCCGGGCCACCAAAAGCCAAGCACAAATCTTATATAATGTGGTGCACAGACTGATAGGCCGAAAGTGTTGGGGAGAGGAAGCGTCAGGACGTTTGAACACCAGGGTGACAAGAGTCCACTTCCAGTCAGAAGGCATATGATTAGACTGAAAAACAGACTGGATAGCCAAGACCACATCCGGACCAACAATATCCTAATAATGGCGAAAAAATAAAGGCGGGTACTCATCAGGGTAAGGGGCCTTATCGGGGCCCAGGTCCCATAAAGCAAGGCGAATATCCTATATAGAGAAAGGCCTGGTAAGAATATCATTCTTCACATCAGAGACCTTGCAGGAAGACAGAACAGGAGAAACAGGGACCCAATCCCCAGACATCTCAGTCTACCTAGACTGAAAGAAGTTAAAAAGCTTATCCCTGATCACCTAAGGATCATCCTCAAAATGACCTTCGTCATCAACTAAACACCTGATGCGGTTCGCCAAATACCGTCATAAGGTAGCCTAATGAAAGAATTTTGTATTACGATCCCCTTCCTTAATCCATTGAATACGAGACCTTTGCCTCCAATAAGTCTCCTGCTGCAGCATAAGAGAATGGTAGATGGCCAAAGTGGATCTAAGGGTGGACAGATCCAAATTGAGAAGAAATCCCTCCTAATCCTCCTTGGTTTGCAAAGAATAGATAATAGATTCTGCCTGTTCTACTTGCCTCATAATATCCCCTACCTCCCTCCTGTGCCAGCTAGAGAGCCTGCCGCTGGTAAGAAGCAGATGTCTAGAAAGTCTGTAAGTGGTACTCTCTCTAACTGGCATCCGCCAAACTTGAGAGATGATATACCTCGCTGAAGAATAAAATGTTTAGAACTTTTCAAATTTGAACTGTCTAGATTGCTAAAGAGTCGCATCAGTAGAAATGAGGATAGGACAATGATCAGAACCAATTTTGGGCAAATGAGTGACAGTAGCTGAAGGAAAGAGCTGAAGCCAATTAGCGGAAGCCAAAGCCCTATCCAGTCTCTCCCAGACTCTAGCAGAACCCTGGCGGTTATTGCACCAGGTAAACTGGAATCCAGCAAATCCCAAATCCAAAAGATCCACCGAAGAAATGAAATTCCTGAACTCAACAATATCCGAAGATCCAACAAACTGTCTACCCCCTCTCTTCTCAGAGGCCCCCACAATACAATTAAAATCACCAGCAATGAGGAAGGGAAAGCCCTAGCCCAGATGCGAGAGAATCTCATCCCAAAGCATACAGCGAACCCTAAAGTTAGTACTGGCATAAACCCCTGAAAGAAGCCAAGGAGCAGAGGATCCCTCCGAAACGACCAAAGACACATGCTAGCCACAACCGTGGAAGGCATCCACTCGGACTTTATCCGGTCTCCATAGCACCAAAATGCCTTCAGAAAGACCAACTGACTCAACTGCATAAGAATCCTAGAGTCTAGATATCTATCTCCGAAGCCAAGCCAGACTATCCCCAGACAGATGAGTTTCCATCAAAATACAGATATCAAAGGCATGAAGCTGCTGAAGCCTCCCAAAAGAGGACCGAAATGAGGGTTTCAGGTCCCCTCTCACGTTCCAAGCAAGAATCTTCATTTAGAGATTTGAGAGAGAGAGAGACCCCAGCAGTGTCCCCAGTCACCTGCTCATTAAGGTGTTCATTAAACAGCAGGGGACCCTCAGATCCCTGATCACTACACTCATCCACCCGGGATGAATCCATAGCCTCGGCTATACCATCCTTCTGAATGGCTTCCTTAAGAAGGGCAACCACCACGTCATGGTCCGGTCCGACCAACTGAACCGGCTGGGTTAACCCTAAAGCAGATCATGGGGCCAGACTGTCTTTGCGGCGGGACTTCTGCAGCCTCATTCTAGCAAGGCCCTTTGTACCCCTAGGGGACTCGAGCGATGCCAAGAAAGTAAAAGAAGCATTCCCTTTGAGGGGGGCTTTTCCTTTTGCTTTAGAATCCTTGGACACAACCCGCTGTGACAAAGGCTCCACAGGCCAAGCCCTCTTCGATGGGCCAGAAAGACCAACCCCACTAGACTTAGAGCGGTCGGTCCATTTATTCGAGCCTCCAGACACAAAAGGGTTAATGACTAAAGTCCCTGAGTTCTTAGACACCATAGGAACTGAGACCAAAGATCCGGTCTCAAGCACCTGCTATCCACCTTCCACTCCAGCCGGCACACTATCCACAAACCGGCATGCTAAATTCCCAGACTGAGAAGATGGAATCAGGGGGCCATAAGAGGCAATCTCCAGTGGAGTCTGCATGACACTCACCTTAGGCACAGCTCCCGGCAACAGAGGCAACACATCAGCATAAACTGGCATGGTGGAACTAAACCGGCACGCAGTCCCTCCATTCATAGGAACAGACCTTGGTGAAGAAGATGAAAGATGCTGGGAAACCGTAGTAGAGGAGAAGGCTGGCAGTCCATTCAACCCCCGACCAACATGCCTACGCGCCAGCTTCTTAGGGAGTTACCAATCATCCTTCAAAACAGGGGAAGGGGGAGCTGACTTACCTGGAGTAGGGGACTTCAGGGAGTCAGACTACTGCTCCACAGGGGGCTTCCTCCATCTCAACGCAGCCATCCAAGGCCCAAACCAAAGGCCCAAAGAGGGAGAGGAGGAATTCGGCACCAATCCGCAGTCCCTAGAGAAATGCAAGGAGCCACACGAGCAGCAAATTCCCTCTAGGTGCTCGTAAGAAAATTGCTGCCAGAATGGAGTACCATATCCTCTGATTCGAGCTCCCGGATGGAGAGGCTTGCTCAAGTCGATGCTGACATAAGCACTAGCGAAGCCGCCTCGTTTCCAATTCTTGGTTGAATCATCGAAGAACTAATACTTCCCTGCCATAGATAGGATCGAAGAGAGAACATCATCCGACCAAAATTCAATAGGGAGCAGCGGCAATCAGACCCAGAGAAGAGCTTGAAGGAGTGAGCTCTCCGATGGAACAAACTCCGGCTGCCACTCAGACATTGCAATAGGTTGGCACTAACCACCCATGGTCTACCAAGGACAAGCTCCGTGGTATGAGCATCAACAAACCGAAACATATAGTGCCAGTGCACCAGAGCCATAGCTTCGATTTCTTTCGACACGCGGCACGATGGAATTCACGCACCAGCACCTCCGAAGGAACCCATCGAGCAAGGCTGCGAGCGAGTATCGTTTGATTCTTCCACCTGCCAACCTCCTCCTCCAAGGACCGTATAGGAACTTGGATGATATCAGAAAAAATCTGCTTCAACTTTGCCACCATCATCGTCGGAGAAGGAGATGGGGAAACCCATTTGAAATGGCCAGAGCGGGCATGGCTCCAAAGCATTTTGGCGTTCTTCGGGACATCAGACCCTATCGGAAGCTGGGTGGATGAGCTTGCCATCTCTGGGACTAACAAGGTCAAAACTAGCGGCAACAGATGAAGGAAATCGGGGAAGAAGAAGGACTGAGTCTCCTTGAGGAAGCCAATCTGGAAAAGTCCGCGGCTTCTGATCGTACATATTTGATTATATAAAGTTATAAAGCTGTAAACTTTTAGGCTGCATTTGGATGCTGGAATAAGGCATGGAATAGGGCCTTATTCCAGCTTATTCCCCCAAACAGCCCTTTAAATGATCGGTGGGGCCCACGCTATGGCTTATTCGGTCAGCGCCTCGGATTCCCCTTTTCTATTCTGCTCGGACCCCTGGAATACAGTATTCCAGCACTGTAGCTATTCCAGGGGCAAAAAATGTGGCCAAAATCGGGATTTGGGGCCGGCCTTCCTCCTTCGCTCTCGCGACTAGGGTTTCCCTTCTTCTTCTTCGCCTGTCGACGTCCGATCCTTGCTCCTCCCCTCTGGTGACGCTCTGCGGATGCCCCGAAATAGGTCTCCCAAGCCTATTTCTTGGTGGACGAAGAGGATCAACCGGATCTAATGAGGTTCTAGGTTCGCTCTTCATCCTCTTGTCTGAAACAAATTTTCTTGGTCGTCTTCATCGTCCGATAATCTTCTACTTTAGTTGAGAAGGTCGTCGAGGAGGCGACGGATCAGGTATGCTCTCCCTTCTTTGATGTCATGGCTTTTTTTTCATCTAAGGTTTGAACGCTGTGATGGATCCAATGAGAACCCTTCCATCAGTCGACCCACCAATTAATCACCACTAGATCCTTGAGAAAGAAGAGTTCATTAAGAACTCAACCTTCGACGGCTAGAGGATCAATGATTTTAGGGTGGCCAAGGCAAACCTCCTTCACCTATAACCTCCCGATCCCTGCCATGGCCGAGTCTTCCTTCAGTGAAATGCTGGCCCTTGGCCAATGACTCAAAATGGAAGTGGTGTCGGGAAACTTCCAGGAAACAGGGCAGAGCCCTTAGACGGTGAAATCCGTGCGACTAAGGGATGGACAACCAGCAAGAATCCCAGTTGACCCAAGCGATCCTAACACCGATTTTTGCTGGAGTTCTTCTCCGGTGGAGGTTCGACCCTTGCAGGCCACTGAACATGGCCGCTGTTACCTGTGAATAGACTCAGGAAATCAAGCTTAGGGACCTTGCTTCTTCCCTATTTCGACAATTATCGGTCACCATCTCGGGACCATGGCTCCTAGATAAAGAGTAGAATGAAGGAAATCCATTAAAAGAGGTTTCTCCCTGCAAATTGTCTAGGCACTGGTTGAGTCTGCAGCGTCTAATTTCTATTAGTGATGGCATTCAATAAGGCTTTACTGTTTGATTGATTCTTCAAGCTGCATGCCATTTCAATTTGAGTACAAACCTGCCTATGATACATCTGTCTTATCTCTATACATGAGGGCTTGGACTTTATCTTCTCATCGTACCGATGAATGTTGCTCTTTTAAATGACGAATAATTAGGTTATGTGCTCTGCTGTCAATCTCCTATTTGTATGGAGGTACGATACCCTATTTCAATGATAACTACATAGTCGATTACGTAGCTGTAAATTTAGTTTATAAAAAGCTTAGACTATGCTATGTACATAACCTACCTACCCTTTCCGAATATACGATTTTGACATCCATGAGGGCATAGACATTCATATTCCTTTTCATGTTGTAGCCCTATACATGCTTAATAGTCTATAACATGATTTCATACTATGTTATCTTCGTGCCAAAATCCATAACTGCAGTTACATAAATCAATAATTTCATGCTATGTTATGTCACGCCTTATCCCAATGTTGTCTTTCTCTAACGATTACTTATTTGTGAGATGGCTGATATTCATTTGAACCTATTATTTCTAGTATCTATTTTCATTTTCCTATTTTGTTAGAATTCTTTAGCTTATACGTCTTACATTGTTCTCCATCTGCCGTATTGTCGACATTACTCATGTACTAAAACTTCTTCATTTGCATATAGTTCCGTTCTATAGCACTGTGCCGCATGACAAAGTTTAACCAATATGGAGTAGTATGTAACAAAATATCAATGGTTTTCTACCTGTAGATATAATGGTGCAATCGAACAAAAATGGTGAGTCGTCACAGTCCCGAGAACGATCGGTCCGAACTAGGGCACCTAACTGGACCGATTCTCTTGACTTAACTTTCGTGACCCTCATGAGGCAAGAGAATGACGACGAAAACTGTCAGAATGGTACTTTCTCAAAAGAGATCTGGAAGAGAATTACCAAATTGTTCAATGAAAGGACCAATGTCTTTCACATTTACAAACTTGAAGAATCGTTTGAAGGTCCTGAAGAAGACCTTCAATTTGTATTACAACCTAGCTAACTGTTCAGGCTGGGGATGGGATCCTGTACTTAAACTACCCACATGCGGTGATGAGCATATGTGGGAGGAGATCATCTCGGTAAGTGGTAGCCTCCGATGTTCTCAATTGTTAATTCAGCTGATATTTCGGTATACTTCAATAATTACCTCATCAACATTGCTAACAGGTTAACAAGGACTACGCTCGAATTAAGGGTAAGTCCTTCCCTGTATACAATGACATTGACATTATATTTTCAAAGAATACTGCCACTGGGAGACGGGGGGATACATCTGCTATGCCAGAGGGAGTATCCGATAATGATACCTCGGACGACAAGGTCGAACGGCTAAACCTTGAGGACATAGACTTCTGCCCACATCACGTAAAGCTTCACGACTCTCTTTTCATCATCCAGTCATTTCGATCACTTATTTGATGATGTCTCCCCAAGCAGCCCGAACACATGTGCCTCGACCCCACCCACGGACTATTCCTTAGATCTAGGATTGTCATCTAGTAGTGGAAAGAGGAAAAGGTCATCAACCGTTACTCCTACAGCACGTACATTTAAGTGCACATCTGAAGCTGGTGATGCCATCCTCGAATTGGTGGAACAAGGTAAGAAGAGGTTGGAAATTTCCAACGAGATCCTTAGGAGAGAGCAGCTTGCTCGTCCTACTGTCTACTCAATTGATGAATGCATGCGGAAGCTAGAGAGTATCCCAGGGATTACTCCGAATGTATTCTTGCTGTGGGGGACAGTTTAAAAATTGAGATTAATAGGTGGTTCCTCATGCATTATGAAGGCTCACTCCTTGAAGCGTGGCTTAAAAGATAAATGATAAGTTCTACCATTTACCACCTTCAGCGGGAGGACCTTCCGATAGTTTTGCAGCTGCGCCTACGTTCTTTATGCCTCAAATGCATGGTATCCATCATGATGGCCCTTCTGTTTTTGTGCCTCCGCTATGCATGCTTCCACTCGAGGTGGACAAATTCCATTAATGCAGCCAATATTCAGGCCAATCAGTGATAGCAGCGTTTCCAGGGTCCGACTTATTCTCCTGCTGTCAATGCGCAAGAATCCGTTTGTACCACACCTGCACTACGACGCATGGCATAGACTTTCCCAACATGGATTGGACATGACATGTTTTTGCTTGTATCGTAGTAGTTATAGAATTATATGTTCTGGCTAAGATGCTTATATTTATGTCATATTATTGTTGACGTGTCTGTCTTCTGTTATTAAGTACCATCTTTTTTTGCTGTACTATGCTGTCAACTTTTGCAATAGAGTGCTTACTTATGCACATGGTTGTATCATTAACTACTACAATTTTTGATTAGATGGACATGTTCCAAGATGTTATGGGTATTTAATAGATGAGGACAACTACTGGCAAGACGTCTTAACTTTGTTGATAAGTAATGGGTTCCTTTCTATACCCAATGTTAATGTTAATTCAAAGGTCCCATGCCGCACTCGTCCATTCTTGGGTCACGAAATCATTGCTGATATTTTGAGTGGACATCCAAACAGAGGTTATGATCACTTTAGGATGACAAATACTATGTTCTTCAAGTGCAAGACTTGCTTGTCTCGAGAGGGTTGGTGAGTAGCACACGTAACGTATCGATACAGGAGCAACTAGCAATCTTCCTATACGGCATAGGGCATGGTGTTAGTAATAGAGTGTTGGATGAAATGTTCCAGCACTTAGGGGAGACAATATCCCACACTTCAACAACATACTGAAAGCAATTTGTTTGCTTAAGCATGAATTTATCGTTCAACCTGAACAGCAGATGGCCGTTCACCCACGGATCCATGGCAACAAACTTTTCCATCCTCACTTCATGGTAGGTTTGGACACTCCCCATACACCGAATTATGTTTCAATCTTGTAATTACCAGGTCCTTGATACATTTGTTTGCATTACAGAATGCTGTTGGAGCAATCGACGGCACACATATACCTGCAACGATCAGGAAAAGCAAACAACCACGATTTCGTAATCGAAAGGGGACCATTTCTCAAAATGTCATGGTGCAGTCTCCTTCGATCACTCCTTCCTATTGTATGTACTGGTTGGGAGGGATCTTCGGCTGACATGAGAGTCCTACGCTGTGTGTCGAGTCTGGAGGACTCGTTGTACCTGAAGGTATATGCATATAACAAACTACTTGAAATACTTAATCGCTAACATTTAATTTAACCTGTGCGAAGATGTTAAGGCAATGTTGTCATGTTCAGGGAAATTCTATCTTGTGGACTCTGGATATGGCAATACAGATAAGTTCCTTGCCCCTTATCGGGGTAATAGGTACCACCTCAGTACCTTCAACAATCCAAGGGCTCGCCGATACAACAATTGTCGAGACTTATACAACCACCGACATGCTCAACTCAGAAATTGCATTGAGAAGGCCTTTGGAATACTTAAAAAGCGCTTTAAGATTTTGAGAATTGCCATTCCATTTCCCTTCAAGGTTCAGAAACGTATCGTTATGGCTTGCTGCGTAATACACAACTTCATTCAACGCAGCCAAGGCAACGACAAATACTTCAACATGTCTTCTGAACCGTTGCCCCCTGATAATATGACGATGTCATCCTTATCTCATTATAGGGGACGATGAATCACGAAGAGGCGATCAACTACGCAGTTCCATTGCTGAGAGGCTTTGGGATGCTCATAACACGCGAAGTAAGTTTACGATGTTTCCTTTGTTTTCGGTCGCTGCATGCTTGTAGATTAAATTATTTGTCTCTATGCCGACCATGATTCATTTTATAAGTAGTGCAATTTATTAATTCATTTGAGTTTCACATTGAAACACCGTAATGCAGGAAATCAGGCTTCTTGCTCCTGAGACTTACTAATGCCTGCCCAAAGTTATTATGTAGTTTTCGTGGGCCGTAGACGAGGGGTTTATGATTCATGGGCTGAGTGCCAGCGTGAGGTTAGTGGGTTCAAGCATGCCTTGTACAAGAAGTTTAAATGTAGACATGAGGCAATTGATGCATTCCACAATTACCGTTAACCTTCGACATTCAATATGTTGAAAAATACATTGAAATGGAAAACGAACAAGGTAGGAGGGATGAACAGATGGCCAGGAATGTGGGTGCACCTGTCAGAACAACTATATTGCTTTTCGTATCCTTCCTTGTAGTCTTCCTCTTGGGTTACTGTTTGGGAAGGCAACGTTGATGCTTATGTTATGTAATATCTAATGGACTGCTGACACTAATATTTCGCAATGTTTTGTGATGGGCAGCATACTATCTTACAATGACATTTCAATGATAACTACTGCTTTTGTACTTTAATTTGTTATGCTGAGATAATAGTAGGCAGACTTTCACATGTTTAAAGTGACATTCTCTTATATTGAAGTTGTTATTATATTTCGTTGAATTGGGAAACTAACATTGATTTTCTCAAATGAATCCAGTGCCGGAATACCTTCCTACAAATATTTGGTTGACCTAATTGATATCGAAGCGTCGGCTGTGAATTCATGACTTGGACGGCATTTATAAATGCAACCGTTGTGAAGCATCACAGTCAGGTGCTCTATCAACGATGATGGCGATGATGATTGGCAGACACATAGCATTTCCTGAATTGGATGCATGCAAAATGTGACCTTCAGGAAATACCTGCTGAAACTGCCATCCTGAGTCAACTCAATATATCATCCATATTTTGAAAATGGGTTACGTCGGTAACTTGCCTGAACAATGATGAAATTGGATTTAGATTACATGAAATATCTAAAAGTTTTCGTTGCATTTTACAACTAGAATTTTTGACATTTTGTTGGCTTTTTTGGAATTTCTCTATTGCCGTGACATTTAGGTTGTCATGTCATCTTTTCAATTCTAGTTTTGAGTTCAGCGAAATTATTTTCATTGCATTTTTCAACTGTATTTTTGGTTCTTCAGTGGCCAGTACAAGTTGCTTCTTTTGTGATGAAACAAAACACCAATGTTCTGAGTTCGGGACTTGATACAGATCAAGTAGTTTAATTTTGAGTAGACTTCATTGCTATATGGTTGCGTATGTTAACTGTCGGCTGTGAGGTGCTCTTGAATAGGAGGGCATTTCAAAAATGCAACCGTTGTGAAGCTACACAGTCCGACATGACACACATGCCGAGGGCAATGTCTTGGAGTATGATGCATTGCAAGACAAATTGTAAGCAGAATAAGCCAATTCATCCACAAAACCGATAAATGATGAACTGTATGATTCTAGTATGGAATGGTCGGGGGGTATTTTCATCGATTTGTTGAACTGTTAATTTTGGTTGATCCTTCGCATATTTCAAATGTGTTTTTGGGGAACTTTCTGTTATTCAATTGCCTAGGGGGATTTCCATGGAACTGTTGAACTGTGCCACTGATAGTTCACTTGCAATGTTGGGTTGTGTGTTTGGGTATTATCGTTGCATTACTGCATGTCTGCTTATGGGTATTTTCTTAGGAACTGTGAACTGTGTTTTCATGGCTGCAGTCTTAACAATTAATGACCTTTGTTCAAGACGGTGACATATGTCTTGGGAGGAGCTCTGTTGGATTGTAGTAATGAAATGGCTGGGGGTATTTTCTACTACATTTTTCATCTGTCTTCTTTGGTACTTTCTGATCAATTTCGATCTGGGAATTTGGGTATATTGCTGCCATTTTCCGATCAATGTTTCAGGTCGTTTCTGTTAGCTTGTGAGGTTGTCTGGTTCTATCTGATATCCAATTGTAGGGGGGGTATTTAATGGATTTGTTGAACTGTGCCACTGCTACTTCACTTGCATTGTTTTGATGTGCTTGTCGGAACTTTCCTGGCATCCGTTCACTTTGTTTCAGGCCATTACATCCTCTTTCTGAGGTGCTCTGTTTGCTTATGCTTTTGAATTTTCGTTCCAGGTAATTTCCTGTGCTCTATCACGTCTGATGGTGGGTTTTTTTTAGCAACTGTCAACTTTGTTTTTTGGAATTCTATCTTTTGTCAATTATGACCTTTGTTTCAGCGTTGAAATTTGTCTTGCGCTGTGCTCCGTTTCATTGTAGTAAAGAAATGTCCGGTGGTTTTTCTGGGTACCGTCCATCTTTGATTTTTGGTATTTCCTTAGCATTGTGGATCTTGGTTTCTCGGTTTCCTCATGTCATTATTTGATCTTTGTATGACGCCGTTACATTATGCTTCTGAGGCTGTCAGTTGGTTTCTGTTATTTATTTCTCTGCGGGTCTATTCATGGATTTTTTCAACTGTGGATTTAGGTAGTTCCGTTGCCATTTACAAATTGTGGTTTTGGGTTCAATCGTTGCATTGAGAAATTGTCTCACCCCGGTTTCATGGGATTTTCCAACTGTATTATTGGATATTGTAGACTTCATACTATTTTCATTAATTGTAGCAGGTTCACATATATTGACTTATGGTCGTTGCAGGGCCATTCAATATGGATTGCATAATATTGGCTTAATTTGATAGGAAAATTTGAACAATGATGAAATTGGATTTAGAATCGATCATCCTTTAAAGTTGGAGGCAGCTATGTCGTTTTGTGGTCAATTTTAAGGTTCTTCCATTATTTTTCTATGAAGATTTGGTCTGTTTCTGATACTTTTCTCTTCATATTTTATCACCGGTTTCATGTTTTAATCGCTCCCTTCTATATTGGTTCACGGTGGCTGCATTGATTGTCACTTGGTTGTTAAGGTAGCCTGCCATGTGATGTTTCTCTACTTTGATTTTCGAATTCAATTTATGACCTAAATCGGCTTTGGTTCCAAAGTTGCCTCTAATGGATGATTATACTGGATTCATGGCTATTTGTCGTAGTGAAATGATAGAAGCTAAATCCTATGTTCTGAGTTCATGATTTTGAAGCGATGAGGAGGAGCTGGAGGAAATCGCGGAGCTGAAAGATGTTGATGAGGATGAGGAAGGTGATGATGATTATTTGATTTTATTATTAATAACTTTCGTTTAGGGTTTTGGTGCCATGATGAGTGGAACTAGACGAGGGGTAGCGTTGCTATACATGCCCTAATTGTTAATAGGTTTAAATGTTTATATCTTGGGCTTGGAATTCATTTGTAGGTATTTTCTGATGATTAATTCATTCAAGCATATTGTATTTGAGTTTTATACTTTTATTCTGCAATAATATATTTTTCTCTTGTCTGATTGCGTCCTCTTTCTTAGAGTGATGTTGTGATACACTGCATGTTCTTAATTTATTTAGAGAGCTTAGTGTCTTTGATAAACACTTGATGTTCCGTTTCAACCATTTGCTGGGGGTAAATCGTGGGTTTGTTTTCAATAGTAATCACTTCTATGACTATCAATTAGATTTGATTTGTTTTGCGCTGTTGCTTGGTGTCTACCATTCATTTTTCTTGTGCCTGATGCTGCATAAGAAATTTTGTTATGATGGGCCTCTCAAATTTTGGATTCTTGAGAATGTTTTAACTAGTACAATATTTACATAATTGATATGATACTTTTTTAATTTTTTTTGACAACATATTGCATGTCTATGAACTGTCAAACAATGAGCTCATCACATGCAACCGAATGAATGTTTGTAAATCAATTGCCAATGCCTAATTTTTAAATATTTATATGGTAGGAAATTGGTCATAAATATTTCTCAAGAACATTAATATGCTAATTGAATAACCATAAGTCTGAAGGGCTTGTCCTATCTCAATGAGAACTACTATTAGTATTTGGCATGCATGATGCATACATGGATTCAAGAGTTGAGGTGAATTGATACTAATATTATTTCGATAGTGATGTCAGTGAAGGGCATTTGCTGGCAGCATCTTTGGGTCATTTTGTTGTTTAATGGTTTCTCTTCCATGTGTTGTTCTATGTGCCTATTTATGCTCTTAAATACAACCTACTTTTATATTCATACGAAGGAATGCTAAGATTTTTTTTTTGTATTTTCAAAACTTGCATTCGTCTGCTTGTTGTAAACAGCAAAACTTTCTCAAAACTTTTATTTTCAGATAAGAAATGCAGCCATACTTGTCTGAAAATCATTATTTCATTTCTTCCTAAAACACATCTCACTACCTTTACAAACTGGTGCTGCATTGATCCATAATCATAAAAACCTTGGATAATGTATATTCCAAGAGGTGGTGTGTGCACATGAGTTTGTTCTCTGTTCATCAGATTGGGTTCGCACCATGACTGCATTGTACATTGTTCTTTTTCTTAATCTGTGATCTGTGGATCCAGTTACTTAAGTTTTCACACAGGGAGAAGATAAGTATCGTACCAATTATCTTCTGAAACTTCACAATGCTTTTTTAGGATGACCTATCTTTCAGGCTGGAATAAGTGCATCCATATGTGGATGGTGTGTATAACCCTCGTAACCACACTTTCCGTGCCAGTTGCTTCAACAGCCGGAAGTTGAGTCCTGATTTCACTGCTGGGCCGGGGGTAGATGAAGTTCCACCAGTATGGATTGACAGAGTGGGATTCAAAGCAAATATAACAGAGGTAGGTGCTATATTTTCTATTAGCTCAATTCTCAAATTTACCCCAATCATTTCACAGATGATGTTTGTATGCGTTTGACTGGAAAACCAATTCCAGGATGGGTAAATCGGCTTGCAAGACTAGGTCAGTGTCTTGTCTGAAATATGTTTGCTGGCCTCCATAAACATTGTGAGTACTAACGAGTATGAACTTCTGCGAAGTTTCAGGTTCTTTCTGCAATTGTCTTTTTTCAAAGTATTCACGTTGCATCCAGTTGGAAATTTACCAGCTCAACCAATGCTCTCTGGTTAGTTTGTATTATATTAGTGCAATAGTTGTGGTTTAGTAGCTTCAGTTTGGAATTTCAATCAACCAATTAGGTTGATCTTCTAGTCTTATAGCTATAAAATATGTGTACAATATTCTTCAAGATCTCCAATGATATGGTAACTTCCACTGGCGAAGTTAGGTGTCAAGTCTCGCAGTCAGACTTTAACACTCTTCCCGTGCCAACTGGGTTTCTCTGAGGAGAAAAACTTGGTAAAATTTGATATTTAGGGCATACTTCATCTTCCAAAAATCATGTTGGGTTGTGCTGATTCCCGACTTCGTTGACCATGTCACTTTGTTTTACTGTGGGACAATGGTTTTTTTCTTGTTACGTTTTTGGTATCCAAACATCTCAGCTTGGAATCAGAAAAAGAAAAGTTAATGCAGAAATCAAAGTCATCAAACAATGTGTAAATTAAATGTCATCCAATTTTATGTGGATGTGTTGCTTTCATGTTATGTAATATCGAAGTGGATGGGATTGCTAACTACTAGCTTTTTTTGACCGCGTTGAGGACATTTCGAACAACATGTTGGTGTCGATCACTGCATCAGCTGAGGAGAGTGAGGAGGAGGATCCACATCATCAGCTGCTACTAACACCCAACAATGACCAAGAACATTCCAGAGACAGACAATTAAGGCTTGTTAAAGATGCTCAGTGAATTTTTCCAGTCTCCCCGCTTGTCATCTCTGATATCTCTAATGCAGCTTATTGATTTCACTTGTATAAATTATATCAGCTTCTTAACCCTGTCTTTGTACCTCATTACACAAGCCTTGTACAACTGTGTATTGTTAAACATTTAAATATTCTCCCAATTTGATGTAGACAGCACAGCCTAGTTCGAGTGGAGATATGATTGTTCATAAATTCTCTGAAGCATATTTGATTTCTTTTGGTTATTGGTTTTTCCTTCTTGTCCTTTAATTTTGTGTGTTTTCTATTCCTTTTTCTCTTTTTTTTTTTCTAATAGGTTCCCGATAGGCAAGTTTGGCAACGTTTTCTATTCGAGCCAATTTTTCTTAAGCAGAGCTATCAATGCCCTACTCTATTCGCTTGCATGCAAGATTTTTAGAGCCTGAGCTGAGATGAGGGAAAAAAAGGAATGAAGTGTAAAAAGGTTTCGAGATTTTCTAAGATTTTATTAGAAAATGTTTATATTTTTTTTCGCAAGTGAAATAAAGAGGCTGAAGTTAATTCCGCCTTTGAAATTATTGGGTATTTGGATAATTCAAGTATATTGTTTACGAGATCTAAAAATTCTCCTTGCATGCATGCTTGAAGATTTCAAGCGGCAGGACTGAAACCTTGATGGAGGCAATAGTTCGAATGTACTATTTATCGCATTGTATATTAAGCTTGAAACCCCCATCGTTCTTCAAAACGTGCCGCTACACAATTAATTTATTAAAAAAATTCAAACTCTACTATAATTACTAAGATCAGTATCTATATGGGCCACTATTTTTACATTTATTAGTAATGTAATTGTAGTTTAAAATAATTTATTCTAGATTAATTTAAAAATTTAATAAGTAAATATGTCAGTATTTAACAAAATAAGTAATTTTAAACTATAGATTACAGAAGGGTAAGACATTTTTTTCATAAGATTAATATTTTTATTAAAAAATTATAATAAAATAGAACTCTCATAAGTGTCCTTCTTAGAATATATTAAACAATATTTAAAAGCTATGGATGATTTTAAAATAAAGCAGTTATTGTATTAATAGAAAATAAATTAGTAATTATGTTCTTATATTATTTTATTACTATCAAACGATTTAATAAGTTTGTTCGTATTTTATTTTATTAGTAAAAATTTATTAAATTATGTACTAATTAAAAATAATTTATTCAAATAATGACATTAAAACTTAAACTGCTAAACCATTTTTATTCAAGGGGTATTTTTGGAATTTCAAAAATATTCTTCATCTATTTCAAGTAGAATACCTGCTTATTTCCACATCATCCAAACCATTTGGAATAGCACTGCATTAATTGCATTGAAATAATATGAAATACCATATTTATCCAAATAAAAATTTGAAATAACAAATGGAATAAATTATTCCTAAGAAATTTATATTTTTATTCTTGAAATAATTTTTGACATTCAAACACTATGAGGGGACTGAGTCTATATGAGGAGGCCAATTTGGACATGTGCGGCGGCTTCTGGTCGTTTCTTCTCGGCTAAGTAGATTGATGTAATGGGGGAAGAATGGCCGGTCCATTTCCAAAGTCCATAATTGCAGCAATTGCACCGTCGTCATATGTGAGTTGCAACAGCTGGACCCCTCGTTTAGCTGCCGTAATATATTATCTCCGTCCAAATATAATATAATATTAGGGCTAGATGTAGATTTTTCTGTGCGTGATACCAAACGCTACAACTGAAGGTCGATGGTCAAACAATGTTCGCGCTGGGACGGAAGGATAACGAGACGGTCAACACAGAGCTGAAATTGTTGAATATTTCTATAAAGAAACTTGCACAACACGAAGCCTCCAGCTCAACGTTCGTATATGTCTTAAATTAGCGCGTTTAGAACCTACAGTGTCTCTAGTAGTTAGTTGTTGCCATGGTAGTTTCCCGTTTGACGGGTCTATAAAAATCTGCAAGGCCGCGCCGCTTCCTCGCCCCTACAACGCTCACCTCATTAGAAGGCCAAGATGGCGATCCTCCCTACCGATCCCAAAGCCCCCTTCCTCCATTCTCTCAAAGCAGACCCCATGGCTCCTTTCTACCGTGTCCACTCTCTTCTCTACTCCATTGGCATCGTTGCCCTCCTCTACTATCACTCCACCTCCTTCCTTGCCTCTCCTCCTTCCTCCCCCCTTCCTCCTCCTCGCCGATCTTGTTCTTGCCTTCATGTGGGCCATA
The DNA here is from genome assembly GCA_900491605.1 of Calamus simplicifolius. Classification (NCBI taxonomy): domain Eukaryota; kingdom Viridiplantae; phylum Streptophyta; class Magnoliopsida; order Arecales; family Arecaceae; genus Calamus; species Calamus simplicifolius. Next base: position 351,740 of record UESW01004305.1, read on the forward strand.
GCCCAGCCCTTCCGGTGGCGCCAGGTCCGCCGCCGAGAGTTCCTCGACCGCCTCATGGAAACAGTCGATCGGAAGGATTTGCCAGCGCTAGACGTGTTTATATGCACGGCAGACCCATACAAGGAGCCACCGATAAGCGTGGTAAGCACTGCGCTTTCCGTGATGGCGTTTGACTATCCGACCGACAGGCTATCGATCTATGTCTCCGATGATGGAGGCTCGGATGTGACTCTTTTCGCGTTTATGGAGGCGGCTGTGTTCGCGAGGTACTGGTTACCTTTCTGCAAAGAGAACAAGATTCAAGAGAGGTCCCCTGAGGCCTACTTTAGGTCTTGTACACGTGGGAACTCTGATAAGATAAAGGTAAGCATCTCTTTTTCTTTAGTTTCTGCACTGCTTGTAATTTAAAATACGGAGCAAGTCCTCTTTTTCTTTCAGTAGATAAATAAATAAATAACGTCTGAATGCTTTGGTAATAACACCAAATTTCATATGTTAATTAGAAGGCTAGTAGCTTTTCCTTTATATATATATATATATATGAATTCATCAAGGCCTTGGAGCATGAAGAATTACGAGACACAAAGGGAAAGAAAACTTTCCAGTCAACAAAGTCCAACGGCTAGCTACAGCAACTGACAAAAAGTTTATGACCGCTAGCTTATCATATTATCGAGATATCGAAGACTATAGGCAGACCGAATGTTTAGATCATGTGCCTTGACTTTAATATACGATTATCAAAAAATTAAAATAAAATAAAATAAAAGCTATCACTCTCAAGTAAGATGCATATTTGATTAATTTCTTTCATTTACTTTTCTTTTTTCTTTTTTGTTTAAAAGTGGAGTTGAAAAAGAAGGTTCAAAGCGAAGAAAGCTATCCAACATCATTATTTTATTAGTTTATTTATAACACTTCATGAATGTCAGATCTTGTAACGAATAACTCCCTAGCCTTGTTTTACGCTTCATTTTTAATTTTTTATATATTTTTTATCATTTAACTTATTTTTAATGTATTAAATTAGGTAATTGAATAATGGGTTCAATTGATAATGTATATAATTCATGCATATAATTAAAATAAAATAAAATATATTTTGTTACAGAGTATGATTACATAGAATATATAAAGTAAGACATTACAATGCCTCATTGATGATGGCAACATTTATGGCCGAAAAGATTGAATGGGAGTGAGCAGAGAAAATCGAGCCATATTTGTCCTATTGCTTGAGAAGAAAAGAAAAATAATTTAATTTTAAAAATAAAACAGCTGGTTTATCTAATAAAATATCAAATTTAAATAATTTAAATAACTTTAAAAATGATTGATGAGCATTGTAGTAAATTTGTGAGCAGATTATATGCTAATGCAAGGTCATATTACCTCTTAAATGAGAAAGTTTAGCCACTTAACCTTCGAAAGTATTGTAAAGATGGGTCGAAGCATGTGGCTTCGTGTAGTATAAACATAATAATTTTATAGTTGTAATTGTTGATATTCATTGCATGATTATGACTCCTGATATTTTCTTACTAGGTTTTTTTAAAAAGCTATGATCAAACCATTTTGATTAAAAAATTATTTTTCATTAATTAAATAATCATCCTATTTACAAATTTTTGGCGTCACCTTTTTTTAACTCCATGTCATGATAATATGCATATCAATTAAATATTTATCTTGCATAATTTTTATTTCTTATTCTTTTAGATGATGTATGAAACAATGAAAGAGAAGGTGGAGAGTGCATTGAAGAAAGGTTATGTTAGCAAAGATTTAATCACTTCTCTTGAACAACAAAAGATTTTCAAGAATTGGAAGGGATTTACCCATCATGATCATCCTTCGATAATTCAGGTATTCTTTTCTTATTTTACCATCATCATGTATATGACCTATTAACTTCGTATTGTCATGTAAAAGTAAAAACTAAATCATTGCTTATGTGCTAGCCTGGTAGAATCACACATCAACTTTCTAATAATTCAACTACTTATACAGGCATAAATTCATATTATTTTTTTTTCTGTATTTTTGTTTCCCAGCATAGGAACTATCTTTTCATTGGATGCTAGGTAACTGGCAATTTGCACGCCCAACAAAAACAAACCACCATCTCACAAAAAAGAAGTAATAAACCAAATTTCAATATTTAATTAATTTTGAGGTAAATGGATGATAAAATATATAACAAGCCCTCTTTAAGGAGTAACAGAAAAGAAAGGAAGAAAAAGGATTAAAAAAAAGGGTGATCAGTTCATGTAACAATAAAAATTGTGCATTTTCTGCAGAGGTTCTTAATTAACCAATATGAAGTGGCATATTAATAATTAGCTTCGCGAAGAAAATGGCACGTATTTTTAACTAAAGGAAGGCATGGAGTCTGCTTCTTATTTTATATCGATCAATATTAAGATGCTCGGCGTGAAACAGGTCTTGTTGGAAAGCAGGAGTGACAGGGATATTAGCGGCAGTGCATTACCAAATCTCATCTACGTATCAAGAGAGAAAAGCGTCGCTTCTCCCCACCACTTCAAGGCCGGTGCTCTCAATACCCTGGTACGACTCTCCAAACTTACCCTTCTCTTGTCCACAAAACAAATGAGTTACCAATTAAACTCGCTTCATCATTTCCCTAATTTCCATTAATCTTGTTGTTTTCAATATTCCATTAAAAGCTCCGGGTGTCCGGCACCATGACGAATGCCCCATTGATCCTCACTTTGGACTGCGACATGTACTCCAATGACCCCCAATCTCCCCTCCGAGCTTTGTGCTATTTTTGGACCCGGCCATGGTTTCCGAGCTAGCCTACGTCCAATTTCCGCAGCAGTTCCAGGGGCTCAACAAGGATGACACCTACGGGTGCGGGCTTAAGACCGCGTTTCATTCTGACCCGCAGGGGATGGATGGGTTCAGCGGGCCACACTACATGGGCACCAATTGTTTCCATTCGAGGAGAGCCTTGTACGGCACGCGTCCCTCAAGCATGACCCCATTGGACTCGCACGACTCGAGCGAACCTTGGGCCTGTAGTTCGTTGCGTTTGGACCCAGTGATGAAGCGGGCTTATGCGGTGGCTAGCTGCACCTACGAGGTTGGCACAAACTGGGGTTCAACGGTAAGTTATAGAATATTATTGTATTGGATTTTTCTAATGTAATGTTACTAATATTATGGTATATGACATCATATGAGTCAAGAGGTCTTCTGTTGCATTATAAACGAAAGTAATTCTATTTAAATAATGACAGTTATTTGCTGGTTAACCCATTATGATAGTTCTAGTACAGCTGCTATAATACTGTTTTATTTGTTCAAACAAGATTGAATTGACAATGTTAATTTTCCATTATTTCTTCATTATAATGGTTTATAAATTATCGTAGGTATTGTTTCATTCCTAATAAATCTACGTTGAGATCGTTTAGTTGGGAAAAAAATAACAGTAAAAAAATTTTCATCCTTATTCTCTTATGTTTCATTGTAAAAAGGAAAGCAACATGGTTGATGGAACTCTCTCGTTTTCTTTTTATTTTTTTATTTTTTTTCTTATGCTCGATCACAAAAGTTTTTTCATAGAGGAAATGGTATCTTCTCTTTTTGCATCCCATTAAAATTTTTTAGCAAAAAAGGTTTAAAATTATCTCTATTATATTTACTATAGCATATATAATATAATATGGTTTAACAAATTAGTATATAATACATAATATATATATATAATATAATATAATATGTAATATATTATAATATAATGCAATAATATAATCTATTAGTTCTAATGCAATCTTTATTATGGTGGTATTATAGTTAAATTGATATTTTTAATGTAAAATTACTTCCCACCAAGCACTTGAAAATATTTTCAAAGCTACTTTTCTATATAATTTTTTTGTTAATCAAACATGTTAAAATTTATTTTTCTCTACAGAACTTTTTCTAGAAAAATATCTAACAAGAACTAAGATGTAATAGAGTAAATAACAAAAATTATTTAGTCCATTGTATTGGAAGGCTAATGATTTTATATCAAAATTATATAGAAATACTAATAGAAACATATATTGACATTCTATGCCTCATGTGTTGTTTGTAAATTTATGTGGTATGATTTCTGGGTAAATGGTATTGTAAATTTCTACAGATTGGAATTAGATATGGATCGCTTGTTGAGGATTACTACACAAGCTTTCATCTACGCTGTGAAGGTTGGAGGTCTATATTTTGTGATCCCGAGAGGCCAGCATTCTTGGGTGATGCTCCAAAAAGTTTGAACGATGTCTTTAGCCAGTCCGAGAGATGGTGTGTTGGGCTCTATGAGGTAGCCTTTTCAAAGTATTGTCCCCTCATCTTTGGAATCAGAAGGACTTCCATACCTGTGGGCTTACATTATGCATACTATGCTTTTTGGGGATTTTGGTGCATTCCTGTTGTAATCTATGCTTTTCTCCCACAATTGGCTCTTATCTACCAAAAGTGCTTGTTCCCAAAGGTATTCTTCTGATTTTTATATTTAATACCAATAGACATAGGCACACATGCGAACAAGTGTAAGAAGAACTTAATTTTTTTAAAAAAGTCAAAATACTATTTTATCTTATTTTTGAAAATATGAAATTATTTACATATCTTATTTTTTGAAAAAGAAAAATTCATGTACGCATGTCTTTATCATGGTAGAGTATGTAGGAATTTTTCTATTTGTTTACATTTAAATGGGCCATTGCATGTTTAGTCCATGTAGATAGAGTTTTTCATTATCAGATTTATGTAACGTTTGTGTTCACAAGTAACTCCAACTTCTAAAGCAATTCATATGCCATCATAATATGCCAAAATTAGATCATAGTTTAAGTTGCAGCACTCAAGTTCTCTAGTATTAACATAGACTCAGCATGTGACCTACAAGAGGCTAGAGCTTTAATATTTTTTTATTTCCTCATTGGTCTATTCGGAAGAGAAGGATGACATGATTTATTGCATTGCAGGTTTCTAATCTATGGTTCTACCTATATGCCTACCTTTTCTTGGATGCCTACATTATAAACCTTGTCGATTTACTTCTGGCTGAGGGAACATTTTATAGGTGGTGGAATGGTCAAAGGATGTGGATGGCCAAAAGCCTCACATCTTTCCTCTTTGCAGCTATCCAGTTTGCATTCAATCAAGTTGGCATATCCACTCCAACTTTTACTGTGACCAGCAAAGTCACGAAAGATGAGCAAAACAAGCGATATGATAAGGGGATATTTGATTTTGGTGTAACATCCCCATACTTTATTCTTTTAGGTACAACAGCTATCGTAAATCTAAGTTCCTTCCTCATGGGGATTGTGAAAGCTATAAGAATCGAGGGAGTTTTCGATGAAATGTTCGTGCAGTTGTTCTTATCAGGATTCATTGTTGCCAATTGCTGGCCTATCTATAAGGCCATGTTTTTGAGAAAAGACAGTGGGAAGATGCCAGGAAATGTTATATTAATCTCAACCATGCTGGCAGGTTTCCTTCATTTCATTGGATATTTTGTGTTCCTAATGTGAGTTGGTGTATGCTTTCAGCAAACAAAGCTGGAGGATAGTAGATCATGTCTGAATCTAATTTATCAAATGAAGCATATCTTATATAATATTGTTTAGTTTGTATCTAAAAAATGTTGCATGTGTAGAATGGCACGTTTTTGATATAAATCAAATATATCTGCTCAAGATTTAAGCAGCATCAATGTAAAACAAATAATAATGATGAAAGAATCAAAGAGAAAAAATATATATATTAGAAATAAGGAGCTTGGTGCTGTCTTTTCTCTCCAACTGCCTCACAAAACACTTAAGGTCTATGGATATCCAATAGAACTAAAACACTTCTTTTGAAATTTTTGTCTCTTTTAGCTTTCTAAGAGAGTAGGATTACATATGCTTATATAGAGAAAGAATCCAAACCATCTTACATGGACTAAGATTCATGTTCTACACATATTAGGAAATATATCTATGTTAGGCTTATTATTTTATTGCTAATCAAATATGTATGAATTCTTATTCACTCATTACAAAGTTTGTTAAAATTAAAAATTAATTCTTATTTTTAGGAAGTTTTTAATGACTCTCAACACTCTCTTTTATTGTAAACTTTATGTTAACAATGCCAATCTTGTCATATAAAGCTTCAAACCACTTGATGGACAATCCTTTAGTAAAAATATCCACCAACTAATTCATTATAGAAACCAGAAGCAAACCAGCTTCCTCATTTGCAATCTTTTCTCTAATGAAGTGATGATGAACTTTGATATGATTTGTCCTTATATGGAATACTAGATTTCTTGCCAATCAAATAGTACTTATGTTGTCACAATAAAGAGAAATAGTATGATCAATGTCTTGACATAAATCATGAAACAACTATATGAGCCTATTCAACTCTTATACTCTTATCACACCTGAATTACACTTTTTATCTTGTTTGAGAGTACTAATCTCATTCTCCAAAAATTGAAGCCAAGCCTTATTATATTTTAAGTGTATGTTACATGAATATTCATTAATATGTTGATGATTATCTTTATTTACATTAATTTGGAGAATATGCATTGGCTTTCCAGCCTTAATCTTCTACATTCTCCTCACTTCTATATTATCAGGAGTCTCTAATGGCATCATCATATCTATTCTATTCATGATCACCCATAAATATTACGCAATCAAATATGACTTGATCCCAGACTTCCAATAACATAATTAGTATTGTTCAATTTTTTATTTTCAATAAGAAATATGGTAGTAGTCTTAGCCATGATTCATCTGTTGAATCGCTAGAAGAAAGAAGAAAATAAGAGTCTAAATATTTACACTAGAGCATCATAAATTTGGCAAGTGGGTAGCGCAAGAATAAGTGATTGATTGTTTCAAGCTGACCATCCAGAGCAAACACTTAGTGTTAACTGTGCAACCATTTTTTCCTAGGATTTTCTTAGTATGGAGATGTTTTTCTAGGGGCCAGCCACGTTTGATCTTTGTGTGTGTGTGTGTGTGTGTGTGTGTGTGTGTGTGCTGGAACTTCAGCTTTCATAATGCATCGGAGTAGGGGTAAATAAGACCTCTCATGCTGCTAAACTTGTTTAAGTCATTAGTTAACAAACTTCCAAATTGGCTTGTGATTTACCCTCAATGGATTTATATTAGAGAGTAAAAGTTGTAAACATTAAATATTGTTAAAAGTGCGAAGTGTACTTAAGCACAAAGAATTCTTGGATTTTAGGTGCAAGACATAAAATACAGGCATACACCTGAGCAAAGTAAGGTACATATTCTTTAAATAAATAATAAAATAATTTATATAAGCAAAATTTATAACATAATAAAAAAAGCTAAAATTCATAATAATAATAATATATTTAGCCTATTGGTTCAAAAAAAAATCTCCTCTTTCTTAGTTGAAATTTATAGTCTTTCAATGCTTTTCCTCTTCTTTCTCATATTATAACATAATTCTTGATGTTCATTTCTTTGACTTCTAATTTTTAGTTTTTTTATAGAGTAAGAAAAATAATTGTGTATGAAATAATGCATCATAAAGTTAATACCGTTTAATAAATATAATAAAATTAAAAAATATATAACAAATATAGCTTATTGAGAAAGGTGTGCTTATCTTGTCCTTCAAATCAAACTAAAAGTATGTTCCTTTTTCACCTCATGTTTATGTAGATGAAGGTATCTCATCGTGAATATAAAAAGTATCTAATCCTTAGTCTCTTATGCTTTAGACACATCTTAGGGTATAAGAAGTGTTCAATCCTTTGTAGTTTGTGCCTTGCGCCTTGTATAAGTGTGCCTTAAACACCTTTGACAACACTACAAACGTTTAATCTCATCCACTTCCTCTTGGCATAACGTTTTTTGTACATTATTTTTCTACTAGCACTTCTCCATCTCCATTGAGATTTGCAAAGCAACAGTGCTTTTGAGGCTTTCACGTGGTTATCTTAAGAAAAAAAAGATTCAGAGCTATATTGTCCACCCAAGGGTCTTCTTGGAACTGATCAATCGCTATTTTAAAGTTTGATTGTCAAACAGTTCCAAAATGTTTTTCATCTTGTGATGTCTCTCCAGATATGAGAGAGGCTAGCAGTATAATTTATTGGTCTAGGACCTAGTTTCCTTGTAACACCCCAAATCTATCTATGACCTAACTAACTCCATTAGTGGACCGAAACCACATGGCCCAAAAATTCGAGTAGAAGTTAATGGGTAGCAAGTGAACTTGAGTTATAAGTACATAACACATTTTTTTTTCCATCCAATATAGGACTAAATTTGGGGTATCATAATACAAAGTTAAATGGTATCAGAGCCGACCTGAATGTATGAAAGTTGGTGGGTAGGAATAAAAGGCTACCCACAGGATGGTGAATTCTGGTTAGCTTGTGGCCTGCGATGAAGACGTTGCATTATAAGAAGGAAAGACTGTGATACCCCAAATTTAGTCTTACATTGGATGGGGAATAAATGTATTATGTGCTTATAATTCAAGTTCACTTGTTACTCATTAACTTTCACTTAAGTTTTTGGGTCATGTGGTTTCGGCCCGCTAACGAAGTTATTAGTTGGGTCATAAGTAGGCTTGGGGCGTTATATTCCTTGTTGAGTATAATGTGATTGAATAAGTGTCCTTCATCTATAATTGGACTTGAATAAGAGATTCATATCTTTAGATAGTGTTCGATACAAAAAATGCGATCCCTTGATAAGTGTACAGGATAGAGTTTATCTAGGGATATCTCCTATCTATCCCATAGATCATATCAAATGCAAAAAGTAAATCCATGAGAGAACTCTTTCTTATCCCCCTCTGGTTGTATTTGATTGGAGGGATAGAAGGAGATATCCCTAAAAAAATTAACTTAAACCCTAAACCACCCTTACAATTTCTAATACAACAATTGATTTGGATGGTTTGATCTTAGATCAAACGGTCCAGATTAACCCGCCATAGCTAGATAATCAGCGGTCCAGATCAAACGGCCTCCCTCTCTCTCTACCCTTGGTGTGAGCGTGCGTCTGAAGACAGAAACAAGGCATGAAACAAGGTGGATGATGGACCGAGGAGATGCGACAGGAGTGGCCGAGGCGGGTCTATCACCGGCCTTATGCTCGACGAGGTCATGAGGCAATCGTTGCGAGGGTCGCAAGCCTTACATTTTTTTCTGTTGAAAAGAGTGAAGAGTTCGGAGCAGAGCTAGTTGGTTTTCTCCAGGGTGATTTTCCTCTAAGTTTATCGACCTTATATTTATTTGGTGCATGATAAGCAATACCATCCGTCATCTGGAATCCCCCTCCGCCCCTTGCTAATATCGTCCATGAATTTTTGAGATTGCTCTTTATAAAAACCAGTGAAGACAAGCAACTGGCTAATATATTCATGCTGAGCAAAATGAATAACCAGCACATACATGAAAAACAAAGTAGAAAATAGCTCAACTGATATCATATGGAATTTTGAAACAGTTGAACATCACAAAGATCCATGAATGCAAGAGCAAAAATATCTAGACCTCCGGCAGTAGCAAAAGAGAAGGTCACTGAAGATAGCAAAATAAAAGGCTAAAAACATCACAAAATAACAGGGCACATATTATAGGTAAAGTTTAATCAACCTCCTCCATCTTGATGCCCTCTGCACCAGCATCCTCCAATGAAGGCATTTCAGTATCTGCATCCACTGTTCTGGAATCCTCATCAATGTTGAGACCCAATTTTAGAATGCGGTGGATCCGGTTGCCAAACGTGTTGGGGTCTTCAAGGCTAAAACCAGAGATGAGAAGAGCAGTCTTAAAAAGCAGCAGCACAATGTTGTTCACAGATTTGTCATTCTTGTCTGCCTCTGCCCACTTCCTCAACTCCTCCATGATGGGGTTCTTTGGATTAATCTCCATGGTCTTCTTGTTGGACATGTAGCCAGCCATGCTTGAGTCCCTCAGGGCTTGCACCTTCATGATCCTCTCCAAGTTGAGAGAGAGCTTCGGGTCGGATCAATGGTCGGAAGAGGAGCGAGGAGAAGCCGCAACCAGGTAAGGGCTTGATAGCTTAGAAAGTCGAATCAAATTAGAAAAAGAGAACAGCTTTACGAGGCCAAGAATCCTCAAAATCGAAGAAAATCCAGGGTTCAGCGGCCAGATCTATGAAGAGAAGAAAGAGCAAAGTCGGAGCAGGAGATGGGAAGCAGAAGATCGAGAGACGGGAGTGAAAGATCGGAAGATGGGAGCAAAGATTGGAAGCGAGAGATGGGAGCGAAAGATTGGGAGACAGGAGATCAGGCAATGGTCGCTCGAACGGGAGGGGGAAGAATGAAAGGACACGAAAGAAAATTTTTAGGACAAAACCAATTTTTTTATGATAAATATGCCCTTAAGGGATAGCTGGAGAGATAACCAGCTATTCTTGGGGTCCCTAGGGAATAAGTTCAGGAGGTTAAACTTTTTCAGAGTTATCTCCTATAGTTATAGTTTTTGATAGTGTTTCGATGTTAAAAAGTTATTCTGAGAATAGGAATACGAATTCTCAAGGAATAGCTTATTTTTCTTGTTATTTCAGATTTTTATTTGGATGAAAATCTGATATTCCATGTTATTCCAGTGCAATTAATGCACTATTGTTCCAAATGATGTTTGGATGACATGAAAATAAGCATGTATTCTACTAGGAATAGATGAATTTTTTAGAAATCACAAACATACCCCTTGACCAAATGAGGAGAAAAAATTATTTATCAATTTAATTTTTAATGTAATGACTTGAATAAATTATTTTTTATTAATAAAAAATAATAAATTTATTTTTGATTAGTTAATAAAGTAATAAATTATTTTTTATTAATAAAATAAAACAAGAACATATTAAATAAATTGTTTTATTAAAAGAAAAGAAAATAAGAATATACTTAATAAATTATTTTCTATTAATAAATTAACTATATTATTTTAATATCATTCATAACTTTTAAATATTGTTTAAGTATATTATAAGAAGGACACTATTTATGAGAGTTCTTTTTTATTTTAATTTTTTAATAACAATCTTCATGTTTTGAAAAAATATGTCTCACCCGTTCCTAATCTATAGCTTTGAATCAATTATTTTGTTAAAATTTGACATATTAATTTATTAAATTTAATAAATTTATTTAAAATAAATTAATTTAATTTTAAATTATATTAAAAATAAATATAAAAAATAAGTTTATATAGTTACTGATCTTAATAATTACACCAGCATTTGGATTTTTTAATTATCCATGTACTTGGCACAATTTTGAACAGCGATGGAGGCTTCGAGCTTAATGTACAATGCGATAAATTAAAAAGTTTATAAATAAATAGATGTATTTCCAGATGGCTATATATATATATATATGTAGTTTTATCATTTTATTAGGCCCTTACTTATTTTTGTTGGTATGCTTCATTAGGAATGTTGCAATGGATGGATGGTTTGAGTCATGCATCCATAAAGTTCACAGGCATCCTTTCAGACCAATCTAGAAGATGAAAAGGCTGTAATACCAATCAGATGCATTGAACCCTGCTTCAATTTATTAGGAGAAGACATTGATACCAATCAAGCCCATCACTCCGCTAGAATCCAATACCAGTTTTATCAACTATGCAATTGGTTGGCAACATTCAGCCAATAGCACATTCATGATCATGCTCATGAAAAACATGGACGACCAATCAATAGGATACAAAATATTACTCCAAATACAACTAAGGTGAATGAGTATCATAACAGTTACTAAAAGTAGGTGTTTTTAAACACAACACATCATCCTCATGCCTATAATGGATCCTTATTAAATGATACTACGCTTTTTGTGCAGCCTTACAAAACAAGCAATACTACATTTGTAGCAAAACATAGGCTAACAAGCCATCACTGGTGAAGCAAGATGGTCCAAGGCTCAGGCATCATCAAGAGCAAGAACGCCTGGAAGAGACTTGCCTTCTAACAGCTCCAAGCTTGCACCACCACCAGTTGAAATGTGGCTTATCTTGTCAGCAAGCCCGGCTTTCTCCATAGATGCAACAGAGTCGCCTCCTCCAATGATTATTGTGACACCATTCTCACTCAGCTCAGCCAACTTGTCTGCAATTGCTTGGCCAATCAAAATGTGTGAGACTATGTTCCACAATAAGAGAAAGCTTGAGAATGTTATGTTCTTCATCACTTACCTGAATTCCTACTGCAAACTTGTCAAACTAGAAGACTCCCATCGATCCATTCCAAATGATTGTCTTGGTACTGAGTAGAGTTTCACTAAAAGTCTTGATGGCGTCAGGTCCAATGTCAAGACCCATCCAACCATCTGGGATCCCAGATGCAGGAACAACCTAAAGAGACAGAAAAAGAGGTGTTAAACATCAAACTTACAGCCACTATCTTTTGAACTCCATCACCAATGCAGTCATCAGCCACTCAAGTAGTTTGAATGAATCAAGGAATCAGAAACAAGAAACACTGTTCATTCAAAGCCAGATCCATGAGTTATATATATCAATAGCCAAGAAATGGAACAGAGGTAGCAAGTTCATTCAACATAAGAAAGTGAAGTCTTGCATTAGATGCAGTAAATTTATGAAGTGAACAACATCCTCGGTCCATGGTAGCTGCTGCTGAGGCCAAGCTTAGATCGGACAGTGAACAATATCCTCCTCTGTCTTTGTTGGAGAAGTGGTTGCTGAAGGAGGCAACAGGACAAGCATATCTTATGGAGTTATCTGCTGATTGCTGCTCAAATGTTATGTTCCAATAGTTCTTATCATGCCATTATAATATCTAACAGCAATGCATGAGATAAAGACACCTGTCATGCCATTATAATATCTTACCATTTATTTAGTTCAAATACCAATCCAGATGTATTGCAACATCAAAAGCAAATCAAGAAAGAACTCACCTGACAGCATTCATACCAATGGCACATATCAAAGGATTCCACACCTGTAAAATAAAACATAGTATTTCTTCCACACAGTTTTGCTCATAAAAAATGATAGAAGCTCACAATGAATTTCCTTATGTATCAGTTTTCTGGAGTGGGTCATTAATCATCAATTTCAACAAGAAATATAAGAAAGAACTCACCTGAATCTTATCTACAGAAAATCATTGAATTCTCACCTCCATAGTCAGCAATTACATACTGAAATTCAGCCCACAAAATCATTAATTTTTATCAAAATCCTAAACTCGGAACATTAGATTTAGCATTCATCATATGACTACTACAAATAGCCATGAATCCAAATAAATCATCCATAAGAGGCAGCTTTCAAACCATAAGCATTTTAGGTCATAAATAAAATTTGAAAATCAAAATAGACTAACAGCAAAAGGCAAGCTGCCCTAACATCCAACTGATACTCAAATATATCAACTGTGATAAAATAGTAGGAACGAGTTCAATATGAAACCAGTTTTCCAAAAAAAATATGAAGATAATAGTACAAGAAATAGATCAATTCCTAAAAAAAACTAGATTAAATTAAAATTGTCAATATTACGACATAGCTGCCTACTTTTTAATGGATGATTGATTTTGAATCCAATTTCATCATCGTTCATGCTACCTACCCACATAATCCAGCTGCAAGATATAGGGACATACAGTAAATTGGCTCAGGAAGGCATTATCAGCAGTTATTTTCTGACAGTCACAATTTGCATGCTGTTCATCCCAGATTGATTTTGATGATTACAAAATAAATTAAGTAATTCTAAGATTGATACAGGAAAGTTCGGTCGCCTTGCAAGTATCTTCATGCAAAATTGACTAGTAAGAAAGTACTTCATTTAATTTGCTTTGAATATGATTATTAGGCTTGGAGTTAACTGGTTACACTACAAGAAAATACTGAAATAGCCACGCAATTTTAGCGACATTATTGCATCGCTAAATTGCGACCACTTTGCGACGCTTCTGTGACAACAAAATATTGCGACGCATTAGCGACTCATTAGCAACTCAATTAACAAAAAATAAAAAAAAATTAAATATTTAATATTGCGACGCAATATTTGCATCGCAATATTTTTAAATTAATTTTTTTATAAATATAAATATCAATAAAAATATTGCGATGCAATATATGCGTCGCAATATTTTTAACAGAAATAAATATTTTAAATAGCGACGCATTAGCGACGCAATTAAATAGATAATTAGAAAAATTATTTTTAATTTAGCAACGCAATAGTTGCGTCGCAAATAATTTCAATGAAATTATATTTTAATAAAATTTAAATATCGGAAAAAATATTGCGACGCAACACAGTGCATCGCAATGTTTTTAAAAGTATTAAATTTTATAAATTTAAATATTGGAAAAAAATATTGCGATGCATTAGCGACTCAATTAACCAGAAAATCAAAAAAAATTACTATTTTAATATTGCGACGCCAATAATGCGTCGCAATATTTTTAAATTATTTTTTTTATGAAATATAAATATCAATAAAAATATTGCGAGCAATATATGCGTCGCAATTTTTTAACAGAAATAAATA